>VZTX01021562.1:200387-384985 GCA_013400915.1 Pardalotus punctatus | reverse complement strand
CTCGTCCGCAAGGGGGAAGCGCCGCTCCGCCGCCGCTCGTGCCCCCGGCCCGGCGGGAGCGGGGCCATGGCCCGGGTTTGGCGGGAGGCGGGTTGGATATTTTGCGTTATTTGAGCTAAGTTTGTCCCGGCCGGCTGGGGCAGCTTTGCGACTCCGGACCCCGCCGGCCGGGTGGTCGCGGCCGGTACTGCTGTCGGCGCCTCCATCTTACAGGGGCGGGAGGAGAGGGCGGAGGGCAGTTCACATCCCCTGCCTAAATCCGGTTGAACGTGCCAACACCCCCAGCTATTGGCCTGGTTGTAGTTGGGCACCTCAAGGAACAGTGTTTAGTAAGTAATAGGGATTTTTTTTTTTTTTTCCCCTTATCTGCCACAGCAGATGTACGTCCTCGCCTGGAACCCATTTGCATTCTTTACTGGGAAACTCCTTCATAGAACACAAGGGTTGTTATCTCACCTTTTGTCTGGATTTTTTCTCAGATTGCTTTTGGAATGTATTTTTATTGGGTTGTTTCTTGTGGCTTGGTGGCTGTAGAGGCCCCCTGAGCATAGGTTTGAGTTTTTCTTCTGCCCTGTCCAGTGCCATGAAGTCCAAAGGCACTGCAAAAATCTAAAATTTCAATAGTAGAGGTGATTTTGAGTGTTGTTTGCTTCATCTTTTACAAATCTCTTTGATGCCCCCAAATCCATTAGTTTGATCTTTCCTTTGGTCTGGAACACGTCGGGCTTCATTCTTTTCTCACTTATGTTGAAGTACATGATTGACTGCACCGAAGTAGTGAAATGCCACCGGGCTAACAGTGGTGTGAGCAAGGAGAGAGCAAGTGCTCACCTGGACTTCCTGGCTCAGATTGTGACGTTTTGGTTCTCTTGGGGGTGACAGTATTGTCACTAACGCACAGTTGGGTTCGATTCACTTTTCGGGCTCCCTGTGCCAACGTACGATGGATTTTTCCTGTGTAAAGCACAGGTTTCAGTGTGCTCAGCCTTGTGAGGCTGCGGCTCTACGGACCAGGCAGGTCAGTGCTCCCTGGCTGGGAAGATAATTTGTCCTTTCTGCTTGTTATTTACTGCAACTTTTGTTGTGTTTGGTCTTGGTAACTGGTTTCTGGGGGCGGGTGAGGTGTGTCTTTGCTGAGGAGATGGGTTGGCAGCCGTGTTTGCTCTATCGTGTAGGGCTGTGCAGGAGATGCCAGCGAGACGCCCGCTGTGCCCGGCGCTGCCGTCCGGTGTCTCTGCTGGCTGGGCCGGCGCTGTCTCTGCTCTGTGCCCGTGCAGAGCACGGCAGCGTCGCGGAGGTGGCAGCGGAGCAGCCCCGGCTCGGCACCGGTGCCCGGGGTGTTCTCGTACGAAGTCACAGAGCTGCTCCCCCGCTGACCTAGTTTTGCGGTGGATTTTCAAGGAGACGAGATATAAACCATTCATTCCTTAAACCTAAACTCCACCTGTCAGAAACTTAAATGGGAATGCTTTTAAGGCATGATTCAAGCAGAGTGTTTCACCAGTAGTGCAGGTGCTGGAGGAGAGAACACAAGTTGCTTTAGATTTTTGTTATTTCAATGAGTTAAAAGCGGATGTAAATGGCAGCTCGCGGGCTGGCTGTGGAGCAGCGCTGCTTTCATTGGGGAGCCGCCTGCTCCATCCCCCCAGCGCGGTGCAGCAGCGACGAGCCTCTAAGCAGCAGCACACGGCTCTGCAGACCTGCTTGGCCTTGGAGCTTCCTGCCGAGCTGCCGTCGGGGCTTCTTGTGCCCCGCGAGCAGCGGGAGAACCCCGGCTGGAGGTGAGGTTTGGAATGAGGCTGGCGCCGCTGTCCCTTGGCTGCAGGAGAGAGTTCCACGGCTTGGAGAACTCGGGTGAGTTTCCTCGGGCAGGATGAGGCTGGTTCAGTGACTGAGCGGCTCTTGCCATCCTGCAGCAGAGGGTTTGTGGGTTTTGTAGTTCCTGCTGTGTTTTGTGCATCTGAGCTGAGCCAGGAGGACTGACCCTCGGCGGTGCCATCTTGGCAGCTGTGACAGCTCTGAACTTGATCAGGGGGTGCTAAGGGGGTGTCCTTTTAAAAACTTCCTTTTTCTAATTTAAAGTACAGAAAAAGAATGTACACAGGCAACCTTGCATTTTAATTCTGTGTTTTCACAGCCAGGTACCTCTAACTGAGAGCTTTGCCAAGAGTAGTGCCTGTGTGTTCCGTGTGCGGCTGGTGCAGGGGCCTGAAATTTTGTTGAGCACTGAGTTTGGTTACATGCAGTTGTTGAATTTTCTGTCTGTTAGCTGAGGCAGGGTCGTAGGTGGGATAGCAGGAGGAGGTGGTGTTTCTCCCTGCAGCTCCTGAGCTGAGGATGCTGGTGGCACGGGCTGACCGAGAGGTCGAGTGAAGCCTCAGATGTTACTGGCTTCGGAGGGACTATTTGGGGAACAGCCTTTTGAAAACAAGCTATTCTCGATTTGGTTGTTAAACAGCAAATATTTACTTCCCTCTGAGGAAGTGTTGCCTAAGGTTTTATTACTTAAACAAACGTGAACTTACAATGTACTGATGGCTGGGATTGTGTGCTGCAGGATTGGACTGTCGCGGGGAGGAGGCAGCATTTGACGCTCCGCTCAGTCCACTCCTTGCCCCAGAATTTTTGCTGAATCTCAGCAGATGGGATTTTACCAAAATTTTTGTGTCAGAACTGAAAGCAAACTGTCTCCTGGTGAAGTTTCAAGACCCTCTTTGTGAGCTGTCAGCCAGCATGACAGGTTCAGGGAGTGGGCTTCATTCTCTTTTTCCAGACAGCAGGAACTCTATGTGTGTGAGGTCAGTTTTTTGAGTGCCTTTGGTAATATAATCATGTTATTCCCAATGTAAGGTTTGGGACTTCTTTAAAACTCTGGTTTTTAAATTTGATTTCAGGTATCTTCTTATTAATGATTTTTACAAGTACTTTAGCTCATGGTTTTTTTGTTTATTTATGTCAGTTTTAAAGCTACGTATGTAGGAAACCTTCCTGGAGATGTAATAACTCAGATTTAATTTTTTGTATCAGCAAATGATGAAGTGAAATGATGACGTACAAGTATGGTTAAAACAGATATTTTTAAATTTAGTATTTGAAGGTTCAGTGCTGACTTTACATTACTAGTGGTTTTAAATGGCTCCTATATAGCCCTCCTTACAAAGGTGGATGTTGTTGGAGGAAGGGGCAATAGCTATCCTCCCTCTGTCCAGACAGCCTTCAGAAAGAGGGAGCTGGAATGTGACCTTTCTTTTTCAGTGTCCCTCTGTCTCTGCTTCAATAAGCCACATGTATCTGGAGGGGAAGAAAACCCAACCAACAAACCCAAACATTTCCAGGGAGTGAAACAAGGCTGGGTGGAGTGCTTGTGGAATACCGGGCTGGTTAATTGAAATGCAGTGCTTCCAGCAGCTTCCTGCAGCTTCGGTGTTCCCCTGGCTTCCACTTCCACACCTTGCTGAGTTTTCGCTTTGTAGTTTTCCCCCCTCGCTTTGTGTCCTGTTTTCACCTTCCGTGGCTTCTGGCAGCCCTACGTTGGGTTTGTGCTGTGTTAAACCCTGTGAGTTTGGAAAGGCAGGTTTGCCTGTGGGTGCTGGTGCCTGTCTTAGCCCCCATCCTTTGGGGTACAGCGCCCGCCCTGTTCCCAGGGCAATGCTGAAGGGCCACTCTGTGCTGAGGAGTGGTCACGGCGCTGGGTGAATACGAGCAAACTCTGTTCTCACTGGATTTGGAGGGCTTGCTGACCTTCTGCTCACGTAGCACACTTTGGTTCAGAGGGCTGGGTTTTTCCAGCCAGTTCTACCGGTAGGTTTCCAAACTCAAACTCTTAATGGTATAAAAAGAAAGAAGTGAAAATGTCTGTGGCTGGTGGCTGCCAGCATGTAGGCTCAGGGTAGGTGACTGCCCTGGCCTTAGCCAATACTTTGGGACTTCTGGGAAATGTGTTGTAGTGTTGAGAACATCTGTAGTATTGAAAGCTGAATAAAGAGATGGTTTAGTTTTTGCTAGATCTGGCCAATAATGTCCGCCACTACTTGGCTTCATTGCCATTGAAATTGATGATGTAATTTAAGTGAAAACTAAGGGGTGAAGGGACTGATGAAGTGTCTCCACCAAAGAGTTGTTGGTGATGGTGAGCAATGGTTTCATCGCTTTGGTGCACTTGTTGGATTTAACAGCCGAGCCGTCAAAGTCACACATGAACATGAGGAGCTCCAAGGAGAGGCTGAAGCAACTGCTCTGTTTGAACACTCACAAAGTTTGCTTTTAGAGTAGGTACTCGCATGCACTTTCCAAATGTGAACGAATTCTCCTCTCCCTCCATTAACAAGTGCTTGGAACCCACTGGGAGGTGGGAGGGAGAAAGAGGAGCTGGTTTTGCTGGTTGGGGAAAGTAGTCTCCGAAGTGTTGCCCAGGGTGATGAGCGTATGGCACGAGAAATAAACAGCTGATTGTGCTGCCCAGTCCTCAGCCAGCGTGTGGGCCTTCCTTAGGGGAAATCTGGCTCTCAACTCTTCTCCAAAATGCACTATTTGCAGTTTTACCTAGCTGGTGTTCACACTGAGTTTAGTTATAAAATATCAAAAAGATTTCTGCTATGTGAAAAGGACAAAGGGACTTTGGGAGTAGCGCGTTACTGGTGTGGAGAACTGGGCCACTGATGCACAGCAGCAGCGTTAGCTATATTTGTGTCTCTTATGGTTTTAGAATTGTTTGTAGAGCTTGTCATAGCAACGAAGTATTTATCACAAATACTCCAAGACACTAAGGCTAGATTCAGTGAATTCTAGAGGAAAATTGTTTTCTTGCTCAACCTTGATACTGCCACCATTCCTGTGATTCCCTTCTCATCCATTTTTGGGTTTTTTCCTTCCTCACTTATTCCTGCAGGCAGCAGTCATGGCCGTACACATGCTGGTTTGTGTTGGTGTCTTGCTCCTGTTGTTAATTTTTTACCTTTGCCTGAACTTTTAGGCTTTCCTTTTGTCCTCCCCTCAGCCCCAGGCTGTTTCTCAGGCTGGAGGACTGGGAATGCCTTTGCTCAACCAATGTCTGACTAAGTGCGGGCATCCAGCGGAGCCCTGCTGAGACAGCAGTGCTGCAGAGCTGGACCTGGTTATCTTCTCTTTGCAACCCTTGATTGATATTTAGAAATCGGCTTTTGTTGCCAAGAGATTTACAACTGTAATCATACAAATATTTCTAGCAAACAGACCAAAAGCTGTTGGGTTTGCCTCTTTTGCTGCTTGTTTATGGATGGAAGATGCCAGGATTGAAGTTTAACTGTGAGAAATAGCACGGCAGTCCTGCAGATGTTTGGATCTGGAGTCATTCTTTGCATTTATTTCTTGCAGATGGAATTTGCCAGATTTGTCCATGTCCAGAGGTCAGCAAGTGAGCAGGTGACTCTGGTGGCCTCTGTGTACTGTGTTTTAGTGGTGCCATGTAGTTGCACTGTTTTAGAATTTTCCTTTCTCTCTCATGGAGAATAGAGATAAACTGTACTTCTTGTACTTTCTTAATCTCTGTGTTTTGTGTTAGATGTTGTACAATTCTTGACCAATAGGTCTTTGGGGGTGGATTGTCTTTGACCAATGGATACTTGTTTATTACTGTGTATAAAAGAACTTCTTGTAAATAAATCTTTCTTCTTCGCTGTCTTGAAGCCTGTCTGCCTGACTTCCTACCTGCTTCAACAAATCCCACGAACAACAGAAAAGCAAACCATAGTGCCGCTTGTGCGCTGTAGGGGCACGGCTCTGCTGCCTCAGTGGTTGGTCAGTGGTGGTGGGATCAGCTGGATGCCTGCACCTTTCCCAGATAAGGATGACGTTGGGATTTTTGCTGTTTGTTTTGTACTAAAGTGCCCATTTGTAATGCTTAAACACCTCTTCCCTCTCTTGAGGTAGTTAAGAAGATGGCCAACCCTAAGTTATTACTTCATAATAATGGGTTTATAAAACTTGTGTTTGTGAGTTTATAGCTTACTTGTAATATTTATTTCCAGTGTAGACCTCTCTGCAGATCAGTAGCCGATCAACACCCTTTTGGCCATTTCTGTATTCTCCAATTACACGTTATATTGACAAACTGTGGTAGTTAATGGGGCTGCAGGTCTAAATTCACCTGGATCACCAAAGATTTAAGAACCAGTCAAAGAAAAAAAAAGGGGGTAGGGGGTTGTTTGGAGAGTGGGGGTAGAGCACAGACTCTCTGTGATTTGCTGTTGTGCACTTTAAAGTTTTATGGCCCATGGTGCATCCCTTGGGAGGATAAAGAGCAAGGAGCATGAAGAAACCCATAAAATGACGAAGGGTTTATGTGGTATAATTAATATGGAACTTTCCATGAACTTTATAATACTTACACTTTTTTAATTCTACACGAGTTTCTGGTTTGCTAATAAGTAATCCTGAAGATTGCTAATGGAACCTAAATTTTGCATTTTCATCCTGAATTATAGCAGGACACATTGTAGGCTGCTATGTTTTAGTCTGTAGCATCCTTAGTTGAGTTCTCAGCTGTGGCTGTGCCTGCCTTGGGAAACATTTTTGAGCTGTGGCCAGCTCTGCACTAAAAACCCCTGTGTCGATAGAGCTTTACCGGCAAATCCTTCCCGTGCCAATGTGGCTCTGCTTGCACAGACACTTTTTATTGACACTGGATGGGTTTGCAGATCTCAGTGTTGTTAGTCACACCCGTGGCAAAAATAAACAAGGAGAAAGTTCAAGTAAAAATCTGGATTTGCACAGTAAAACCAAATCAGTGCTGGGAGGTTGCAGCTCCTGTTTTTAGCTACCGAGGAAATTTTAGCTGGAGATAAATGGAGGAGTTTGCCTACTGGGTGCTCTGGCTGCACTGCCAGGTCAGCGGGGATATGGAGCAATGTGGGGTCTCATTCCTCTGTCTTCACCTGGTGCCCCTATGGTGGTGGATGGGCTCATCAGCTGCATTAGCAATGGCAGATGTGATTGAAGCCAAGGGATAGCATGAGGTGGGGGGGGTTTTGCTCCACCTCCCTAAAGATGTCACAGTGTTATTTGGGAGGAACAGGAGCAGGAAAGTGGTGGTTCATTTGGAAGAATGGGAACTCTTGTTCCACCAGTACCCTCAGCGCCACCGGGTGAGCAATCCTCCTCTCCTGTTCCCTGCTTCCCCAGACTTACCTCCCTGTGGGAATACATTGTGAGTGATTCCAGAGGGTGGAGAAGCAAGTTTGAAGACAAGTGTGTGTGTGTGTGTGTTGTTTGGGGCTATAGGTTCTTCACCTTCATAGCTGGTTGGTTTATTTCATCCTTTTTGAAGGTCAAACCTGGTTTAGAAGTCACTCAATGTAGGATTTGCATCCCATACCATGATGGTTGTGTGTTGTTCTGACCATGCAGCTTGAGGAATCCATAATGAAAAGCCTGTTGGATTGAGGCAGGAGGCAGTTGTTTTCCACACTGGGGATTTTTTGGAGTGAAGAAATGTCATTGCTAAATGCAGAAGAGGGAGGCATCCATGAGATGTAGTCGTGTTACAGGATAGTGAGAATGACCTTTCATTGCTGTAATAACAGAAGGTGGGAGATTCTAACAACAGGAGTTGGAAGGTTTAGCGTCAGCAAGTTCTTACAACTTCTACCAAAACATTTTAAAGGGGTCTATTATCCATAGGCACTTTCTGGATTAATAATACTGATAATTGATGACAATGGAAGAAAGTTAATAAAACGAGCTGAATAATTAGAGGTCTGCCAGCCCTGCAAAATAATGGAATGAATGATAGAGGGCTTGACTGATATGGAGGTAAGGGGAAGTAATACAATTAATGTCAATTAAAATGTGCCCATGGAAAATAAGCTGATGAGATGTAACTGGGATGTAGTTTGGCTGATAAAAGCAATAATGTGTACTGTAAAATACTTTGCGCCTTAATGAATTGAATGTAGAGCAATGCAGTGTTTTGAATGAGAAATGGAAATGGTGTAAAATGAATGCAGGGAGAGTGAAGTGAGTATTAGCTGTGTTAGGTGGTGGATCTGGAAATTGCTGGGGGCTGCTGGCACAGTGGGCCCTGCCCAGCTCTGGTCTTTGCCACAGGCAAGTTGTGTCTTTGCAGATAGCCCCAGGTATCACAACTTGGGTGTCTGTGAGGCTTTGAGTGGCTTGAGTGGGGGCAGATAGTGGTGACGGTCACATGTGCAGAGCATTGGCTGGGGAAAGGATGTGGCCAAAAAGCCATATAGAGTAACGGTCTGAAATACTCAATACCCAGCCAGAAATCTTGGAATGGTGTACAGAGCCGTAATGGAGAGTGTCCTGTCCCTTGATTTCTTCAGCAGTCCAGCAGAAATTGATCCTGCTTGGCTGCTCCTTGCCTAGGAAGAAGTTGGAAAGTGGCAGCCTTGTTGATTTAGTCCGACACAGTCGCACAGTAAAGTTCCCAATAATTCAGGGAGTGCGCAGGACTCGTAAATTACAGAGCAGCTCACGTTTATCGTACACATCGCTGCTTATCTTGTAAACTCATCTGCTGGGCTTGCACGAGTAGTTGATTTAACAGCATGTATATTGTTGAACTTGACACATCCAAGAGTCTAATCAAGCTTTAAGAATACCAGGGATGTCTGGCTGCTGGTGTGAAGTCTGCAATTCCTAAGTAATTTCTAAGAATGATCATGGGCCAGGCTCTGTTGGGTTCACTGCAGGTCACGGGGAATGTCTATGCTGTATGGAATTGCAGAGGAGTTTTACCATAGTGCTGGCATGTGTTTTATGACATAAAATGATTAGATGTGTAAAATGCAGAAGTTAATATCCTTTTTCTGTACATATCCAAGCGGGAAATGACTATAAATTAATTTCGTAGGGTAAAATGCCAGTGAGCAAGTATACTGCTTGTGTAGCACTACCCAGGATTTGTCATGGGATGCATGAGGCTGGTGGAAGAAGACAGAGATATGGGATGTTTGGAGGGAGAACTGGTAAAGTTCTGCACTGTGGCCGGTCTCTGTTATCCTGCTGCTCCAGTTCTTGTTCCTGTTGGGACTGATTTGCTTGATAAACACATGCATTTCATGAATGCTCTGATTCTTTCGATGGTGTTAGAGGGTGATAGAGACATCTTCAAGGGACTGCTGCTGAGACTGCTGCTGGCTGGTGTGGGATTGCAGGGCTTTTTGGGACTCTGGTTTCTTAAGGGGAATTGATGCACCTTCTATATATTTAGCAATAAAAAAGAATAATTTTCTATTATTTAGTATTTCTGCTTTTGAGACCCCTAGGTATGGTGAGGTAGAAAAATTTCCATCCCTCTTCCTCACTCTCACTACAGAGAGAGGAACTACATTCACTTTCTGAGCTGTGAACGGAAATAGAAATAACCTGGGTTTGATCAGGTATGGTGTGTTTTAGTTTTAAATGAACTAATAGACCTTGAATTGCTTTTCTGCTGCAGCTTGACAAAATTATAGCAGGTGCCGGGGCTCTGTGCTTATTTACTTGCAAATCCTGTCAAGTGTGAACTTCATTTATGACTTCCCTGGCAGGTTGTGCCGCTGTGGTCACAGCTTCTACAGTGTTTTGTTGCTATTGCTTGTAAAATTTGCCACTGAGGGAAATAATGAGCTAAAATAGGCACAGGTAAGCACACACAGGGTCCTTGTGCCCAAATCCATCAAAGCTCTTCTAAAACTTTGCAAGCAGAAAGAATTAAACTGTATTTATATTTCTGAAATAAAGTTGCAGTTTCAGCTGAAAACTGTTACTTGTGTTATTGCCATGGCAAATTGCTCTTTTTGGGTTTCCAAGTCTTGTCCTCGCTTGAGTCTCCTGATTGCAACCACCCGTTCTCCCGTGTGTACATCATGTGTCTCCTCTTCTTTCTAGATGATCATGGGAACAGCAATGGCAGTCATGTAAAAATCTTTTTACCGAAGAAGCTGCTTGAATGTCTACCAAAATGTTCAAGTTTACCGAAAGAGAGGCACCGCTGGAACACTAACGAGGTAGTTAAATCTCTTATTTATTCTTAAATGTACCGGCTTACTTAATGCTTATGGATTGCTTTGTGAGAGCATGCCATGCAGGTTACAGGATATGAATTCCCTGGCTCTGGAACCTGTTCCATAAATAATAAGTCTTAGTACATGCTGAAAGTGAGCTTTAAGCAAGACTTGAAGGCAGATATGGAAGTTGACTGCTAGTGCAGCAGGAGTCTACTACTCATGTGTGTGACTTGTCTCAGAATGAAATCTTATATCGCCTTAATGACCCGTTTCAAAATGGTTTAAAATTAGATAGGTGTATTTGTACTGTGCTGAATAAAGTGTTACCTTCCTGTGCATGAAGACTGCTGAACGAAAAAGCAGTGCATGCTCTTTCCTGGCATACAAGGTCCTGGGAAATAACCAGTTTACCTCTGTCTGAGTAGTCTTGTTAAGAACATGAGACACACAGAACTGGGTGTTTCTTACTGGGATCCAGTTACTCCGAGTGTGCTGATTTACAGGTCACCTGTTAATGCAGTACAGTTTGGGTCATTTAAATAAAAATGAAGTATTTAAAATTCAGGTATCTGTGGGCCAGGGTGAAGTTAAAGAACAGCCCAGGTAGCTCTACAGTCCCTAGGCTTTATTCCTGCTGTGGAGCAAGGCTGGATGTCCCATGGCAATACCCATAGAGTAGTTTTAATTTTTGGTAGCTCTGTCTTAGTATAGCTTTGCCATATTTGTGGGAATTGCTTGATAATAGAGGCAATCCACTTGGAAAAATAACTGTAAAACTCCAGATAGTGTCTGCTTGTTGAGAGCTGACTGGTCCTGTTCCTCTGATCCCTCATTTGTAGATCTAAACTTGTTAACAGAACCTGTGCTCACGAGTTTAACACCTGCAAGTGGCAGCTGAGCGCAGGATCAAACACGGCTCACTTGTGTGTGTGTGTGTGCGCGTTTGCTGAGCGTAGAATCAATCACAGAGCAGTTCCTGTGTGTATTTTTCAAAATTGGAGTCTTTAACCCCCTTCCTTCTGGTGTCTGGAAGTTACAATCAGGTATCTATTTTTAACATAGCCAGTACTGTGACAGAATGAATTGGGTCTTTGGGGAAGTTGCCAGCCTTGGCTTTTTTGTGTAGGTGGTTTTTGTCTTGGGTCATTTGCACTGAAATGTAAATTGTAGAAAATGTGGGTTGCAGGCTTTTCTGTGATAGTGTTTGTACTAATGGGGACAGGGCATGGAACAGGGGCAATTCCAGTGGCTCTGATAGATGATGTTTGGACAAAGACAGTTGGGAAAGCAAGCTCTGCACAGGTTTGTGACAGAATGATGTTATTGCCTGTTACTGGAAAAAGCTGCCTTGTGTGGGGTTTAGTAACTAATATTGTTGCTGTCCCCAGTGCAGAGCCTTGTGCGCTCATTTGCACATGGGGCTTTGGGCAGGGTTGGTGTGTGGATCCTCCCGTGGGTACAGGATGTGGCAAAGTTCATAATGCAGCTGAAAACTTACTGTTTGTGAGCAGGAGCAGGAAAGTGCAGGTGCTTGGTGTGGTGTATTAGGTTGGGAGGAGAATTTGGGAGTGTGGCTGTTCCCCTGGGGGTCGTGTCAGTATTCTGGGGAGCAGGGAGTGGGCAGCTCTGCTGGTGCTTGCTAGCGTATTGCTGGGGTGGGTTTGTCTGATGCTGTAATTCTGGATGGATTGTTTGCTAATAGTCCCAGGTCATCAGCTGGAACATCAAAACCAGACCCAGCCCCTGTCTGTGTTTTTGAATGTCAGGTTCCTCACTTTCATTTGTATTCCCTCTTCATAAATTTCTCACTGTGGCTGTTGGCCACAGGGATGTGGAGCTGGATCTGTCCATGGATTATGGCTCATGCTGACTGCTGGTCTGTGTGGTGTGGGCTCGTGCAGTATCCCTGTTGCATGATTTAAATGAAAGAGCTGTTCTTGTGGCCGGAGATTTTTGGCCTTGTTAGCGCAGAGGGGAAAAAAAGAAAAAGCAGGAGTCTTATGCTTAGATGAAGTCTTGGAAATTTGTGTTAATTATGGGGGAGGAAGGAGCTGAGCTTCCAGATTTTATTGCCTTCCCCACCCCCAATCTGAAAGTTTAATTCTGTGCACTGTTATAAAACTTGAATTTTTCTTAGGGTATAATTGAATAATAATATTGGACTGCATTCCTGAGACATTCCTAAGGGAATAAATTTTTTCATTGGAGTACACAGGTGTTCTGCCTGTGCTAGTGAAGACACAAGTTGTAAAATAGAGAGAAGAAAAACATATATTTGATACAGTGGTATTTCCAGAATTTTTGTACTGATTTCAGAATCCCTGGTCCTGTGTGTGAGGTGTCTCATGGACAGGGAGGTTTAGTAGAAGATGGAAAAGAAATTAAATGTGTAAACAACTTACAGATCTGAATGTATGTGACAGTGCTGTCTTCCCTCAAGTGGTATGTGTTGGGCTGTCATGGGTGTCCATCTTGCCATGAGCTGCAGTGTGAGCATAGCAGGCATTGGTGTGGGATTCATCCCCTGGGGTGGTGGGGGCCAAACCCCCTACCCCAGCCATGACCTGGCTCCTTTCCAAAACCCTTAAGCGTTCCCTTTTGTGCTCCTTTGCATGGGGATGGTTCAAGGAAACTTGAACACGGCCTGTCTCTTGGGGCCCTGAAGCCCAGCACACAGGTGTTCCCAGCTGTGGGGGCAGTGGGCAGAAGGACGGCCACATGCAGTCACTGGGCCTGGACTCCACTGGCCCCTTGGTGCTGGTGGTGCCGAGGTCAGGGAGCAGCCAGGATAGAGCATCGCCATGGGAACACTGCCAGTAACTTTTGCTGAATGCTTAGGTCTGCAGCTTGAGAATAATGGTCAGATGTTACTCTGTTTTGGGTAGCTGGGATGGAGAAATGCTATCCTCTGAGAGCTGGGTGGGTTGTGGTTGACTTTACATGTAGTAAAATCATGTGATGGAACAGCAAGAGAAATGGAGCGTTTAAAAATGGTTCAAACACGTTATTGAGGTGCTTGCTTTCCGTCAGATCATGCATTTGCAACTGAAATGTTTGATGGAAATACATTTCCATACCAAGATGTCATCTTGTCTTAAATCAAGTTTATAGCAGTTTTATATTTCCTATTGAAGGAAGTGTTCCTTCTAATTCAATTTTTTTTTACCAGAGATAGAAAATCTTAAGCTAAGCCTCATAATGTAATTACAGATTTACATTTTTGAGATGCTTGTAAAGGTGCATTGTGCTTATTTCTCTGGCACTGGGAGAGGATAGAGATGGCGCTTTCATACGATTTCTCACATTAGGACAAATGAGTTAATTGCCAGAAAGTTCTGTAATGCTTTGTGCATGTGAAGGAGTTTCCTCACTCCAAGGGTTTAGCTGTTCGCTATGAACTGTTTTAGGGTTTATGTAACGCAGATCCAGTTTGGTTTTAGTGAGTGGATGGAGCAAAGGCTTCCGGCTCGGTGTGCTGGCAGTGCGCCTTGAGCGACAATTTCAGGAGCACTGGATCTCAGCTCACTTCCATGGAAGCAGGGCCAGGCTCCCAAAGCAGAGCCGCACTGAGCCGTCCTCCAAGTGCCTCAGCTGAAGTCCTGTGTCCCCTGACAGAGGTGGCAAAGGGGGTACCTCATTATCTGCTAGTCACTTTGGGCAGCAAGATATACTGTCTGCAGGAGATGCATCCCACTGCTTTGTGTCTGGGAAGCAGGAGCTTCTTGGGGCGCTGCGGCTCAAGGATGTTGGAGTAACCTTGTCTCTGCACAGCGCTTGCCAGGCACCGGATTGCAGCTCTGAACAGAGATGCCGTTCATTAACAGTTGGCAGCCGCAGTCATTAATCATCCTTGTAAACACTTAATGACATGGTGCAAGAAAGAAGAAAAAGTTAAACATTGGAAATGTAAAATGCTATCTTGGGCTTTGGTTCCAACAGGATTCTCTATTTACGATCTATTGGGAGAAGCCCAGAATTTCCATGGTAGAAAAAGCCAGCAGCAATTGCTCCGTGTGCTTGGGCTTGTCTGGAAGGGCATGGCAGAACTGCCCTGCTCTCCCGAGTCAGCCAGGATCCACATTTTGCACATTCCAGGCTCAGGTATTGCTTGGGGAGAGTATTCAAATAATGCAATTATGAAACTCTGTATTTGAGCATTATTTAGCATAGGAAGAAACTCTTTGCCTGTGCTGCCTTGAGGCCTGAGTCGCGTGTTCACTGACATCTCGATATTCTCTGGCGTTCTTGCTTTGCTCGCATAACACTGACATTCTCCTTTTTGCTTGACAACGAGTTATTTGCCATCTTTTCTCTAAAGCGCAGAGAAGATCTTGAAGGTTTGGAGAATTGCCTGAGGGACGTCAGGGACCCAGACTGATAGGGGGAGCGAGTCTGGAGCCTTCGGGCTGGCTGTGATGCACTGAAATGCTGGCAGAGAGGAAGTGAAAGCGATATGTTGCTGCCGCCTGCTCCTCCAGCTCCCCTCAGCCACCGGCAGCTGAGTGTTGGGCAGCTGGTCACCGCACGGCTCCTGTCGCCACGCATTTGTTCATCAGAGCCCCGCTCCACTACAGACTCGGCAGCACGGCTACTGCTACTGCTTTTTTTTCCCTTTTAATGCTTTTAAGTGCGGATGCTTATATCAGAAAACTTAAACTCCTTGTTTTAAGCCTGCCTGGGCCAGTGCAATGTATTTTAACTTTGCGCTACATGTCCCATTTCATTCCTTATTCACCAAAGTAGTTGACTGTGTTATAAATTTGTGGGGTTGAACAAATGTATGGGACCAGTTTGTGTCTGCAGTGCAGTCGAAGCATGGGAGGGGTGTTGGTTCAGGTCACACTGTCCCCTCAAGGGGGCAAAACTCCCTGGAAAAGAAGCAGCGCTCAATACAGTTCTCTGTGGACCCTGAAGTCCAGCGTATCTTTTTAAATGCTTTACATCAATTAATTCAGGTGCGTTCAGCTGGAGTGCAGGGTTCCTGAAGCTGGAGGCTGCTGGCAGCTGTTGTGAGAGCCCTGTGCTCCTCAAGAGCACTCACAGGGTTGGGACATCCTCGTGGTCTGTGTCAGCTCTGGGGTTTCTCAAAAGCAGTAAGAATATTGAATTTAGACTAATTGCCTGCTGCCCACGTGATCGCAGTATAAAATGCTCCAGTGGTAATGGCAAAAGCTGTTGCTAGAAGTGCATTTGGTTTCTATTCCGCCTGATGATCCCCCACTGGAGTAGCAGCAAGGAAGTGGTCGCTCCCACATAGTGGCTGCTCTGGCAGCTGGGGATGCCCTTAGTGTGGTGCTGAGCTGGAGACTAAGGTGTGTTACAACAAGAGTTTGGGAAGGGCAGGTGGTACCTTGTTGGGGGCAAAGTGTTTGCTAAGTGCTGGAGCAGCCGGAACATCCATAAAGTCCAGAGTGTCAGTGTCGATTCTCACCCTTCATTTCAGTGGTGGTGGTCTGCAAGGCCCTGTGCCCAAGAGAGACCTGACCCACCTGGGTGCCTGCACTGCCAGCCAGTGGTACTGTGCATCCAGAGCCTGCCCCTCCTCTTGGCCACCAGCAGGAATGTGAGGAACCCCACTTGCTTTAGGGAAGAAAGAGCTCGGCAAGTAAAATGCAAGGGAAACAGTGTTTGTAGTGTGAGGAGAGCAGAGCGGTAGTGAAGTGTTCGTACACCTGACTGGGGCCGTCTGGCACGTGGGGGCGGCTCCTCCTGCTGTGCATGTGGTTGGGGTTTGAGGCTGATCAGTGAATGAGACGGAAATTTCTCTAACAGAAGCACTTAATTGTGGGTTTATTTTGTGAAATTAATGAAATTCTATGCTTTGCTTAATGTGCAAAGCAGGAATATGCTGCAGGCATTGTGTTTGCAGTTCCTCAGTTGTGTTTACAGCCTCAGTGACTGCTGTGAGCGGGCTGGGGACTAAGCAGAATTGGAAGGTTTACCTACCAGTCCTGAAAATTTTGAACAAGAGCAGTAATACCTGTTATGCTGTTCATGCTTGAACACAGAGAGGATCCTCATCTTCCTTTAAGAAAAAGCTGTTCTTTCCCTTACCTTTGGTTCATGTTAGGGTTGATGAAAAACAGCTGATCTGGTAGTGCTGGGCAGTTAGGATGTCAGAGTGCTGCAACTGAAGTGGCTCCTGTAAAACAGGGCAAACAGATGGAGGGTTGGGAATAATGCACTGCCCTCCTGATTTTTTTTATTTTTATTTTTTTACTCCAAGTGAACTCTTTTGAATAAATTAAATTAACTTTTTTACACATAATGATAGCCTGAAAGAAAAATATTACTTCATCATTAGTTTTAGTGTATTATACGCAAAGTATAAAATGGTGATGGGATTTAGCCACCTGATGGTTTGTCATTAGTAACCTGTCAAAGTACCACTGAATATTGGTTAGTGGTATTAGGTATTTTTGTTGTTTGACACCTCCAGGTTCCTCCACAGAGGGTGGGTGTTGTAGATGACCGTAGTTCAGCAGCAACAAATGTGTATCCAGACACCTGGACAGTGGCTGTACAGTCGCTCCAAATCCTTTGTCTGTCTTGTGGGAAAATAAGGTGGAATATTATTTTCTCCGGTTGATGGGCCTGGTGTGCTTTTCCTAACCTGTGTTATCTGTTGTGGCTTGTCCTTGTTAACAGTACATGGTTATCCTGAAGTGTAGTATCAAAAGCAAAAGTGGAATCTGGTGTGTGGGGAATAAAAGTTGGAGTTACCAGTTATGGAAACCGTTCTTGAAACATGAGGAAGTCAGGAGAGTGGATTAATTCAGGCAGTATTTACCTGTTTATCTGCAGAAACACAAGCAGCAGTGGTAGGCACTGCTGCATTGTGTATCTCAGTCTCTGGCTTGCCCAGCACTGAGTAAAGCACTCACTGGTGTTATACAACTTTTACTTCCACGTTTTGCAAGGAAAATGTTACAACAAAGTCAATTTAGAACGTCAATCTCTCTGCCAGGGCCTGGCATGTACACACATAAAGGAATTGGTTTATTTGGCAAATGAATGGGAATTGAGAAGATTATATTTTGTAAGGAATTGAAATTCTGTCATCTTGGTCTCAGGTTTGCTGCTTCTAAGGGTGGCTTTTTCATTTGGAAAAGAAAAATCAGAGAATTTAGATGATAAAGACTAGATATGAAGGAAAAATTATTGCCAATGAAAGCAAAGGTTTTCTGCAGGGGCAGTATCTAAGGAGTAGAAGGAAAGAAGCAGTGATCTTTGTGGGGAACAGTGTCCCAGGGAGAGTGGGAGAGGGCATAATCTGCTGCAATAGGAGGGAAAGAAAAGTCAAGTCTCTGTGCCCATTCCATTGTATCTGGTGTCTGTGCCCCATTGTTGACAGACTGCAGGAGCTGGGAGCTTTTTGGCGGCACACAGCCCTGGAGCGAGCCAGGCACTGGAGGGCCCTGTGGAGGTGCCCCACCTTGGGGTTGTGCCCCACCATTGTTGTCCTAGGGCTAAAATGTTGCTTGAGTTACCTAAAACTCATATTCACGCAAACTTTTTGTTACCTGAGAAGCTGTGATGGAACCCCACAGTGTTGGCATGTCCTCAGGCACATCATTGTCCTGCACCTCTGGGGTCTTCCTGGTCTCATGACTCACCTGGATGCCTTCAGACTTAATTAGCTGCTGAGTCACTGCAAGTCTGTGTCCGAGCTGTTGAGTTATTGTGAAGTTGCTGGGTTCCCAAGCCGCTTTCTTTCACATCGAGGTCGTCCAGAACATCTGCAGTGTGAGCTGTGGTGAGGGGGGCTAGCCCAGCACACTGGTTAGGGAGCATTGGAAACATGGACTTCCTGGTTTGGCTCACAGCAACTGGAACTGATAAATGTTGGAAATAATGGCAGGAACTGAGTTTTAAGGTCAACAAGTAGTAGCGCTTTAGCAGGAGGGTTTGCCAGACACTGTTGCTGAGAGGGAATACGGACCTTGCATTCTCCAGCAGGTTCCTGACTGTGACACACATGAAGCAGGAATTACATTGAAAGATGAGACATGTTTTCTGGAAAAACATTCAGGCAGACTAGATCCTTGTGCCCACATCTGTGTTACATACAGTGAATCTCTGACACTGGGCTCTGCCTGTGTCTTACAAAAGCAGAGTTTTGTGCGGGGAGTTTGTTTCTTAACTTCAAGCGCAGGGCTGGTTTCGTCCAGATAAGAGTGTCTCAAAACTTAATGCCTTGCCAGGCATGGGGGAGGGATGCTGGAAGGAAGAGGGATGCAATGCCCTTGGTGGTTGTCTTTCTCCAAAAGTTATCTGATGTAAATATTACGTTCTCTGCATAAATTTAGTATAGATAATTGACTGCATCTTGCTTTGAAATGGGTACCAAAGGTTGTTTTATAGCTTCTGTGTAATTGAAATTCCAGGAGGAGAGGCCTTTGTCTTGGAAACCACATTTGAATTACTTTTTTATTGGAGTGTTAAAGCAATACGTTATGATGCGAGGGGTTCAGTGTGTGTGTGTGTGTCAATAATTACCAGATTTCCACAGTTACAGTGAATAAAGCAAACTGTTAAAAAAGCATGTCAAGCTTTCCCTGAAAAGCAGTGATCTGAAAGTTGTATTGACAGCCAGGAGTGTTCTGACCTAAGCAGAGCCTCTCTGGCACAGGTAGTGGTCATTGCCAATGCAGGATGTGCAGCTGACGCCTGGGCTGCGCTGCGTCATACCCTTGACACGGAAAACTGTGAAACAAGAAACCCGTGCTCCAACATGGAAATGGGAAAACTTCTAGGAGCCTCTCTACAGGGAGGTTAATAATAACAAGCCAAAGGGGCTGGAAACAGGAGTCGCCCAGTGTCGCCAGAGCAGTGTGGCCACAGGAATGGTCAGTGCCTGAAGGAGGGTCAGTGGCTGCAGGAGGGTCGGCAGCCGCCGGCTCAGGAGAGTGGCCAAGGGTGCTGCTGCGGGCTGGGTGTGGCGTGCGAGAGCTTTGATGTGCTTCCACAGAAGGTTCTAGTTTTACTCACTGAAGCTCCTTTGTTTTGCAGAGATCTTGATGCAGACGCCCTTTTGGATTTCTTTTTAATAGTGTGTGACCCTTCACCTTTGATCCCTTGACCTGCATTACTTTGGTAACCATTTCATTTTTTTAATTTCATTTCATTTTTAATTTTGGTGTGTAAGCTGTAACATTTCATCATTTTAAACTGTAGCATTCTTGGACCTCCCCAAATGTCTTTTTTCTTTTCTATGAGGATGCACAATGTTGGCTTTTCTTGAATAAACGTTATTTCAGTTGTTAATAAACTGTGTAATTTTCATTGTTTTTTGCTTCTTTTAAGTTTAACTGTGTATATGTTACCTGTATAATACTTTACTTTTTTTGATCTGTGTTCTCCCACTTAATCTAATTTATTTTTGTATTTATGTACATCTTTGCTTTTAATTTACATTTTTTCTACAGTTCTTTTGTTCAATAAAACCCATACTCATGGCCTGTCCATGGCCCATCTGTGTCTCCCTCTAGTCACTTTTCAGAGCTTAAAGTAACCTTGGGAGCATTTCCGATATACACTTATGAATAAGAACTATTTGCTGTTAAAATCTTGTTCCCTGTCCTGAAGTTAACTTTTCTTAACCATCAGCTCCCAACTAATAGCTGTTTTAATAAAAGATTAGGCTTTAGACCAAAATGAAAATCTCAATTGAAACTCAATTTGCATTTATTTTTCTGTTATCGTTGGAGCCCAAAGGGAAGTTATTGATGCTTGGAGCTGTGCTTTAGGCACGGCTGTGCTTTGGGAAGCAGCGCTGTGTGTACATGGGATGGCAAAGTCTCCAAAGCTTAGTTGGGTCTTTCCATTTTCTTGTTGAAAGGGAAGCAGTGGATAAGACAGATTTTGGCCAGATTCTATTTTTATCTGGTAAATGATCATATGAAATCCACTGAGCACAGCCCACTGAAGTACAGATTACTTTTTAAGTGTCTCATTATTTTATTCTCTAACATTTAATGCTGAAGTTTTAATTGCACACAGATGAAGCTGCTAAATGAGCACTGAAATGGATTTAGGTCTTCTCAGAGCCTTGTTTATGCTTATAAAACTTTATATTGTTCATTAGGACTACAGATTAAAATTGTAGTGAGCTGTTCACATAGCGCCACCGGGCTCTGCCAGTGTCTGGCCTCTGGAGGAGCCTGGAGCTCACCTGAACACCCTCTGCTGACCCTTTCCCCAGGGAAATTGGGCTGCATCAAGCTCTGCTCCCCTGTCTGGGGGTCCTGCTGACCTCCAGGGCTGAGCCTGACTTGTCTCCTTCCCTCTCAGTGCTCTGTGAGTACCTGGGGGTTCAGCCCCAGTAGGTTCTACCTAAACAGTGGGGATGTACCATCAACACCAGAACCTGGTTCAGGAAACAGCTGCTTTGAATTGGCATCCCTGCTTGAGAAAGGTTATTTCCAGCACTGATATCTATGCTTAAGCACAAGATCCCTGTTTTTAAATTGCCCTTTTGTGGCAGAAATGCCTGTTAAAATAGTGGCAGATCCAGTATACACAGAATTCCCTGCACCTCTGTGTTACTGTGTGAGTTTCTCTGACCCTGTGGCTACACGATGTGATGGACTGTCACAGCCTACATCAGTGCTTGAAGCATTCAGGAGAATTTTCCTTTCCCCTCCTGTTCCAAATTTTATCTGTTATAGTTTTTGTAGACCTGGAGTTGTCAGTCCTGGTACACAGACTGCTGCTCCTCACCGAGCCTGTCTGGGATAGCTGGGATTTGGCCTTGGCTTGGGTTTAATGCTACCTGTCAGCCTGAGAAGAAGAATCCTCCAGCAACCATCTTAAGCCCATTTCTCCAGTCTCCAGAACAAGATTTTCAAAACTCAGTGGGAAAAAATACTGATTTTGCCCAAGAAAACTCCTCAAAGACTCTTTTTCTCCTCAACACACACTTTATGTTGGCAGCAGTTACATGTGAGTGCCTTGACTTTCCAGGGCAGCAATTTTAAAAAAACCTTTATTTAGACATCTGGAAACTGAAGGGAATCTCCCTCCCTGTGCAGAGGGCTGGCTGTTGGCTGCCTCCTGCTAGAACAAATAGCAGGGAAAAAGAAGAAATGGAATAAAAATGTCTGATGTTGGGAATTGGAGTCAATAATATAAAAACAGAGCTTAAAAGATGGTTAGAATGTCTTGTTTCCTTTTTTTTTTTTGTCTCATTTCATGTTTTGTCATGTCCATCCTGCCTTCTTTCATAAGGTAAGCGCTCTGACCCATGGCACTCTCCGGGTGTAGCTCCCAAGGTGGTGGGATGACAGAGTGGTGCATGCTTTGTTGTGATATTTCCACGTATTGTGTTAGATGCAGATGGTTATTTGCAGAAATCAGTGTAAATAGTATGGGCTATGCCTGTTCAGCTATTGCATGGGCTTCCAGGATGCTAGAGCTGCTGAGGAAGGAGAAGGTACAGCCCTTGAGAAGGGAGGAGGTAGGAATTGTCCCCCGTTTTCTGTATAAAAACCAGTAAATACTGGCGAGAAAAGCTACTTTGTTGACCCAGCAAAAGCACTGCTATTTGCCCCAGTGTAAAATCTGTCCCCAGGCTTTTGCTGCAGTGCTGCTGGGTACAGCAGGAACAGCAACAGCTGACCCTTGGATGGCAAGAGATGATGGAACTTAATTCACTTTACTGAGCTTGTTTTTCACTGAGTGGGAACTCAAATACATGTTTTCGTCTAACACTTAATCAAAGAACTATACAAATGCTGCAAAATGTTTGCAAAGCAAAACATTTGTCTATCTAAATATTGAGAGAATACTCTATTGAGAGATTTGTTCCTGCTTACGAGGTTTTTCTGTTACTCAAAGCTGAAATGTTGAAAACATCCCCTCCTGAAACAAGTCTTAATTTTGAAATCTATGCAGTATCTTCTGCTGCTGGAGGCTTTTATGTATTAACCTTAACAGAAGGCTGAAGGGCTGAAATGAAATCCTTGGCACACGTACAAGATTCAGAGCATTGCATGTCTTGCAGTTCAGGTAATGCAGCTGGGGTTGGATTAACCTAATCTGCTTTATTCAACCTAATAGACACCTGTGTGTCATCTGTATGTGCTGCTCATTTAATAACACAGGCAGCAGCAAATTGCTCGCTTTGGTCTGGACTACTTTTGAAAATCAGATGTATTGGTCAGCACAAACACACTGTTTTCTGTTAACACTGAAACTCATCCAGAAGTGCAGGATGAAAGTACAGGACAGGTCTGTATCCCCCACCCAAGACTGTACCTGGGAAAACACAGATTTCCGTTCAGCACCTGACCTTATGCAATAAACTGAGCAAGTGCCAGCTAACCCTACTCACGTTTCAGGGCCAGTGGCATGAATCCTGCTGCTCCCTCTGTTCTTCTCTTCAGAGGGGAAGGGAATTCCCCCTTTCCAGAGCAGAGCCTGGGTGCTGCTCTGGCATCGCACTGGGGCTCCAGCTGGGGCAGGACTGGGATCCCCAGCAGCCACTCTGCAGGGAGTTTCTCTTCAGGGTGGGGGTGAATTTCTCAGGCTTGTCACCCTGCTTGCTGCTCTTGGGTGTGTGTTGGTTTGCAAAGTCCTTAAATAATTTAATTTTCGCTCCTGCTTTAATCTCTAATTTCTCAACGTGCGTTAAGGGCTCTGATTGCTGAGGGGTTGAGCCGGCGCCATTGGGCAGCCGGCCCTGACCCTCTCCTGTGCTTCTGCTTTTCCTCTGCTTCAGAAGTAGAACTGTAGCCTTTGACACCCTGCATTGGCTTTGTGTCTGCTAGAGCAGGGTCCTCTGCCTGTCCCCCGCTCCTAGCTGCACATTTAGCTCAGAAAATGCTCAGTGATAAACATGTGTTTTTATTTCTCCTTCAGGTTTGGCTTGTCTGGTTTTCAGCTCTTCTAGACATTGGAAATTCCAGTTTGTGTTTATTTTCTCTGGATTCCTTCCCACAAGACAGAAGTGAATTCAGCATGGATTATTGGGGAGAGCCTTGGCTGGGAATAAGGATAATTGCAGCCTCTGGCTGTGCCACAGTTTCACTGATGATTTCTTTTAAGTTACTCACCTGCACTGTATCTGTTTCCTCAGCTGTAAAATGTGGGTAATTACCTCCATTGTAAAATGTTACAGGGTCTGCTGGTAATTATATGAACGAAGTGCTAATTACAGTGATTATCCCTTGGACCTAGTCTAGATCTGGCTGATGTTCCTGTTGTGATGAACATATGAAACAAATACTACAACTTGCCTTTCTCCATTCTTTGCGAGGGGCCTGGAAGGAGCAGTGCCACACGATGTGTTCCCAGTGAGAAGCTCTGCTGCCCTGTCACCCAGGTCCCTCCGTTCACTTCCCGTCCCTCTCCACCCTCATGTGTTAGAGGGCCGTAGGCTGAGGAATGACTGATTCATTAGTTGGATCCACATATGATCTGATACCCAGGGTTTATGCTGTGGCTTTGCTTTTCCTCTTGGGGATATGTAGAAGGCAGCAGCCAGGGAATGGAGCTCCCGAGGTACCGGTTGGGTTGGGGCCAGTCTGTGCTGCCTTGTGGCCTCTGTTCTTTAAGAAGTTCTGACCTTGATGTCAGGAGAGGTGTCCTTCCAGCTGTGGAGATTATTTCCCTTCTGTAAAAGCCTATAGCTTGCAAGACTTTATTATCAAACATTTTATTTGCCTTTCTCTTCGCCGTTTATTTAGGACACATTTTCTTTGTAACTGGGAATAGCTCTACTATCCCCTGAGCAGGGTTGGGTAATGGAGGAAGAATTGATATTCTTCAAGGTAGAAATGGAGTGTTCTCATCCAGAAAATCCTGCTGCTGCCGCCAGGAAAGTGCTGTAGTTTTTGATGGTAGTAATAAGTCACGTTGTACATCCAGTAATGATGAGAGTCTCCTCTCCTACCCAATCCCTTCCTTCCCTGGACACAGACCTCCTGGCACAGTAACAACAAAAATCACGTGCTTGGTTCATCTTGCTGCAGTTTTGCCTGCTCTGTTCTGCCACATCTGGTTCCCTGCCTTCCTGGGTTCTGCTGGATGGATTTTCAGCCTTCACCTCCAGCCTCCATACACTGCTTCCCATCAGCCTCAGCCTTCTTTGCCCTGGAAGAACAGGCTCAGTTATGTCTTCAGAATTTGGTAGCTGAGCAACTCTTCCTTTCTCAGAGTTTGATGAGTACAATGAATTTTTAACTTTCAAGAGAAGGTTTTAGTTACTGTCTGGGATAATGGTTTGCAAATGCTTTCCAGCAATGGAAAGACAGTCTTTAATTGCAGTTTTGCACCTGAATTTTCCAGACTAGATGCTCTTCTCTGACAGCTTCTCTCTGATTGATTCTACGGCCTGTTCTTTTCCATGACAGGATACTTGAGTGCTCCAGAGATGGGAGCAATGCGCTGCTCCTGATAGGTGAAAGTGGTCATTGCCAGGCAGTAAGGGTATGGAAAGAACTTCCCTTGTTAGCTGGAGGAAAAAGTAAATGAGGGGTTATCATCCTTCCCATGATTTGGTCTTGCCGTGCTTTAGAGCATCTAAACTGGAGATGTATGTCTGTAGTGTGTCTGCACTTCACCTACCTCATCTGCCAGACTTGTTAAAAATCCTGTTCATTTGGGAAGCAAAAAATCTTCCCGCAGAAGCATCATCTATTAAGATGAATTAATTTGGTGTGAGAGGCTTCAAAAGACAATGATGCCATATCCATGTTCTTACTGCCCGTTGCACAAGTGAACTGATTTTGTGTGCTCTCTGCAAGTCACATACTGAAGGACATTAAATTACTGTGTAACCTGGAGGATAATCAGTGTTTCAGATTTGAGATATATGCAACTCTAATTTTGCAGCATTCTTGCAAAAAGTGGGAAGGTGTACAACATCTGGGATTTCTGTATCTTGGCACCACTCTGAATGCTGTACATTAAGAGTGTAGGTAATACGCTTTTTAAAAAACTTAAATGTTTAGTAATGTAATAATTATGAACTTTCTGAAGTCTTCCTTCTCTTAAAAATGAGTGCACTGTTTGGTTTTCATTGAGGTGCAAAGTGTCGTGGAAAAATCTCTGCAACTTGTGACGAAGATGCTTTCAAGTATCTGAAATTCGGCATCACGAGGAAAACAAAAGTGTTAATGTGAAAGTGGTTCCAAACGATGTACTGCTAAATGGAGGTTTTCCTGGTTTTGAGAGCAGGTTTTAAGCACTGATGTACCCCGTGGGGGGCAGTTGCACACCCCAGGGAAGGAGTTGAGGTGCGCTTTGTATTTGCAAAGAAATCTATTCATTTTTACTACTTTTTGTAATTACCTGTCAATGGTTGGCTTTGTGAGTCAGTAGGTTATAGACAAACCCGCTGGCTGGTTGCACGCTGCGCATGCCAAGTGGAGCAGCACAGCAGAGCCGGGAGTGCCGCTGGCCGCAGCCCCCTTGGTTGCCTGTCCTGTCCGGGCTGTGCCCGTGGTCCTGGTGCTTTTGGCGTTATCTCAGCACCCAGCCCTGCTCGGTCCCGGGGATGTAGCGCGTGCCGGCGGCACGGCCTGGTGCCTCGGAGCCGCCGGCCGAGGCGGCTGGAGCTGCCTGTCCCCGCGAGGAGGAGGAAGAGGAGGGTTTCCATCGCGCCCCGTTTCCAGCTGCCCCCGTGTCTGTACGGACGCGGAATCCCCACAGGAGGGTGCTGCGAAGGCACTGAATGTGCAGGTTTGCAGGGAAGATCAGGGCTTGGAGGAGACGGCGATTGTAGGGCAGCCAGCACTGTGGCTGTGGCAAAGGCAGTGCCTCAGCCGTCCCCATGGCCAGGGGCGCAGGGGGAGGTCGGCCTTGGGGCTTGCAGCACCCTGCCGTGCTCGTGGGCTCTGCTGTCCAGGATTCAGAGTGTGAGCGATGGCAGCACGAACAGTGGCAGTCGGGTGCTGCAGGGTCGAGGGAGTGAGTGGTAGCTGCACAGCATCCCAGGGCTGGTCCCATGCCTCCTGCTCATGGCAGATGCTGGGACCCTTCCCCTGTGAGCATCATCTGTGACCAGTGGGTCGTGTGGCTTCTGTCCAGCAAGCCTTGGGGCCACCAGCTAATTTCCTGTCGGTATGTAGTATGTTTAGTTTGCACAAGTGGCAAAATGCGTTTTCTTGCAAGTAGAGACAACCTCCCAAGTTCTGTCCTACAATTCTTTGTGAGTTGGACCATTTTATTCAGCGTGATCAGATGAGAAATAACGGCAAAACCTCCCTTTTGTTCCTGGCTGTGCAACCCTCTTCCAAATATTTTAATTAAAGGGATTATTCCTTTTCCATGATACGTGCTCATGCCAAAAAACTTGTCTGACAAGGCCAGTTAAGCAGCACTTTCACGTGATTCTCCTTTTATCTGTGTGCTGCTTCACCCTGAAATTATGTGATCATTTAAAAGTAAACAACCCGGGGGCTGCACACATCCGCTCTGCCCCTCAGTTCCTTCTGCTGCTTTTCACTCTCTAAATGAACTTTTGAAACTGAAGATAATGTAACTGAAGTAGACACTTCTATTTGGGATGACCTCTTGGACATATGGGGAGATTCAATCTAATTCTGTTATGTGGGAGTGTGGGAGCTCTGACTCCTTCCTTTCAATGGCAGCAGGATCAACTGATAGAGCTGTGTTAGAGAGGGAGGGTAAAATCAGCTACTCATTGCATCAGTGTACCTCACTTGGAAACCTGGGACTGAGATTTGTGTGCAAGTCCCTGTAGGGTTCCCTGCTGGCCATGGGGACAGCACTGCATGTGTGGGTTCAGTACATTTGGATCCCAGGTATTTGGATGGAGGACAATGTCCAGCAGTGATGGTGTTTTGTGTTACTCTGTGGGTTTGGTACTAATCTGAAATTGCATCACCAAAAAACCCTTTTGGTGGGATGGGTGATCCTGAAGCTTGGCTAATACGCACTGTGGAAGGTACGTCTGGCAGCAGCAGGGGCTTTGCCTCAGCACCTGCGTGGCAGAATGGAGCTGGTCTCATGTCCTAATGCTGTTAGATCAGCTGCAGGTGAATACAAATAGACTTGGATTTTGGCCCTGTAAAAGGAGACTTTCAGCTTCCCCCGGGAATTCTGCCTTGGCAGAAACCAGCTGTAGTTCGGTGGTTTCTGTTACCAGGCAGAGTCTGTTTGGATGTTAGAAAATTAGAGCAGAAATTCCTGCAGCAGTCAGCTGTGTCTGCGTCACCTCTGTGACCTCTAACTGCTAACTCCTGCAAACAGTTGCCATTAAACACAGTCAATAACCCCCTTCTGCATTCCATCGGATCGTCTCTTCCTGCCATCTCAAATGAAAAATAAACAAAGGAGCTTAAGCGTGCAACGTGCTAAATAGACTAATCAGCTGTGAAAATATTTTATGGGGGAATCTGGGGCAGGAGCTGTCAGTGGGAGCGAGCTGATTGGAGCTGCAGCAAAACAGCTCTGGAAGGCGGGCATGGGGACAGAGAAGGGAAAGATTTGTTCAACTGTATGTGTGCTATTTTTTCAACCCTTTTTGAGGAGTTTTAGGAAATCCCTCCCTCTGTAAATTGATTACCTCTGCACATCAGAAGGCCTTGGTTCTAAATATGCACTAAGCTGCTCCTGCACTGATTTGACTTTGGCTGTTAAATGTAAAACAGGTTTTAATCTTCTCATTTAGATGTTTTAATAGAAAGTAAATGTTTAACTTGCTTTGCTGTGGCATCCAAATCTTTAATCCGTGGGAATGATTTTAGTGAAAGGAGGACGTGCTTTTGTTTAAAGCACAGGGTGATGCTGTGGGCAGCGGTGCTGGTAGGGGGAATTGCAAACCCACATCACATTTTTGGTACCGGTGAATCCCGGATTTAGAGATGATGGGTTTAACAATATGCCAGGGAGAGCGGCAAGGACCGTGTCTTGGGACAGTCTGTGACTGGGAAGGGGTCTGTAACCATGGTATAAGTTCAGTGTTAGTGATTTCTGCCTCCAAGTTCAGAATTGTCCCTGTGTTCTGATGGTGTTACAGGGCTGTTGCTGCTCCAGCAACGGAGAACTGTGCAGAGCTGTGCGCTGGCCAAGGAAACTGCAAAGCAGGCAGCACTGGATTTTGTTCTGCAACAAAAGGGGAGTTCTGCTCTTCTTTAGCCACTCAGCTTATTCATGATTTAATTTAATGTAATTGGTTAAAAGAGGCATGTGTGGCTCCAGGACACTTGTATGGCTGGCAAAGTACCATGGCAAAATCAAAACTGAACAAGGAGTGGACACACAGTGAATGTGGATGGAAGCCACTTGGGGGCATGTGCAGGCACCTGTGCCCACTTTAAGGCAGGACCCCCAGCTGTTTCCCCTTAAGATGCATTTTCAGCTTCAAATTAAAATTGACACTTTATTAGGTTAAAAGTGCAGCAAGTCTTGGAAGATGGAGAGCACTCCCAAAGAATTTACCTGCATGTGTTCCACCAGCCTGTTTTGCCAGAAGGGAGATGCTGTTCAGGGCAGCTGAAGGCAGACAGGCACCTACAAGAAAGGGCTTCATAAACACCACTTTCCTCACTGGAAAAAGCCAACTGCACTGATAAAGCTTTGGCTGGGTAAATAAAGTGCTCTGTTTTCCAGGCCTGTATTGTAAGTTGTCAAGCTGTAATTGTGTAAGTGCCAGTGTTATAAATAGCGGGTGCAGCTGGCAAGCCCCAGCCATGGCACACCGAGGCACCGGTGCTCCACAGCGAGAACCGGGAGGATCATTCCCATTGGGGTTTTGGCTTCTCCGTTTGCACTCCACGCTTTTCCCACCTGGGCTTGCAGGGGCTGGTTCCTGTACCCAGGCTGGCCATCCTTCCTGGGACAGAGGCCAGCTGGAACGCAGGAACATCCTGTAATACCTGGATTTGTACCTGATTTGTGCATCAGCCGGGCTGTGTGTGGAAGACAAAGAGAAGAAAGCTATTGGTAAAATAATAAATCCACTTCAAACCAAAACAGTTCATTACTGCAGCATCAGTACACTTAAAGATGCTGGTGTTGTGTCACAGGTGTGTGGACGCCTGTGGAAAATGGTGTCATATGGGTTGTCCCAGCAGCATCTGCAGTGAAGGATTTGCTGTTCCCCACAAGATAACTGCAGAGCAGTTTGCATACATCCATGGGGAAACAGAGCTGCTCCTTCACTGTGCACCAGGGGGATGAGTTAGGTTTACAGCATAGTAACTTTAATGTTTAATTTACTTAGTTGCCATTCTAATTAAATAATTGCATTTTTTTTTGTTTGCCTTTTTCCTTTGACTTTTTTTCTCTTTGACCAAAATCCTAATAACCCTGACAGGTCATGGGCATACCAAGGTGCTGGGACAGTGCTGGGGGCTGAGGAGAGCGGAGCAGGGCCTGTGTGTGGAGGGTTGGGCTGTGGGAGGAGACAGTGGTGAAAGGGTTTGCCTTCCCTGTGGGAGTGGGTGTTGAAACACTACATCAGACACGTGTCACCAAAATAATAAAAGTACTATGAAAGCAATCAAGTATGCGTTACCCACTTGGTGTGTTATAGGTGGCTCCTCCCTGGGCAAGGCCAAGCCATTCTGAATTCATCCCCCGGGATTTGGTGTTAAAACATGTTCACTGCCAGCTGACAGAAGAGTCAAGCTCGGATTTATTACACCGGCACCTGCAGTAAAAAATGACAGATGATGCGAATGTATTTAATTATCATTCAGCGCCACGTCTCTGCCTGCTCTGGTCGCGGGGCTGCAGCTGGCACACGGTTTAACTAAAGTCGGTGTGCTTATCTGGAGAGGGGCCCGGAGGAAGCGGCCGGGGGAGCCGGGAGCTCCGCCGGAGGGGCCCGGCTGAGCAAACGGGGGTCTCGCCATGCGCTGGCTCAGCCGCGTTATCCGGTCCCTGGCCCTCCCGCGGCTCCCGCTCCGCCAGGGACCGCGCTCTCCGAGCCCGGTGCTGGATTCCCCGAAGCGCCGGGCAGTGCCCGCCTCGCCAGCGCCTGCGATGGGGGTCCCCGGTGGCATCCCCTGTCCCAGCGTGCGGGCACGTCTGCTCCCACAGCCGTGCGGCTGCCATTCCGCGTCCCAAAGGCCACTGCAGTTTGCAGCAAGGTCAGGGGGACACGCCAGGACTGCCGCAGCGGCGCCGGGAACGAACCGCGGCTCTGCCAGCGTTCACGTGTGCCAGTGTAACCACGGAGCTGCGGTGCTCTGGGCAGCTCTGCTGTGCGTGTGTTGTGTGTGCAATTACATGGACATGCCGGCACACAGATACGTGCCAGAACATAGATACACACGTGCATACCCAGATAAACACATTCACACACGGACACACATAAGTGCATACTTGGCGTGTGGGAAGTGGCCCAGGTGCTGCTGCCCAGCTGCCTCAGCCCTAGGTGCCTCGGCCTCGCAGCTGGTGTCAGTGAGCACTGATGAGGCTGCTGAGGGAACTGGGACAAGCCCGGCACCAGCGTGGGATATACTTCCTTTTCTGGGGTGGCCCTGTGGTGCAAAGCCTGGTGTCCCCTCAGCCCTCTGCCCCTTGCCATCACCTCCATGTCCCCCTGGATGACAGTAAGTGCTCCTGGTCAGGCAGACCTGTAGGCTGGACCAGTTTTTTTTGGGGGGGGAAGGCAATCCAAGGGTGAGCTGGGAATCTCCTGCCTGTGGAGGGATGAGGATTTGGGGTTGTTGAGGGGGTGTGTCCTGCTTGCCTCCCTGTTTTGTAAGAGGAAAAGCTGCTGTTGGGGTTTCATTATCGCTTGTTTGTTGCCTGTGCTCACCAAACCGTGCAGGGAAAAGGGGATTTGGGGAGGATTAAAATATCTGATTCTTGCTGGTTACTGAGCCTTTTGGATGTGAGCTCCAGCAGCTTTGTGCTGCATGGAGAAAACAGCAGCCCATGAGGAGAGGTGGTCAAAGGAATTGGACAAAAAGGAACAGAAAAATCTGATTTTTTTACAAAGCTTAAAAAGAAAATGGAAGAATTTTGATCCTGCTAAAATGCTTTTGACATAGGAGTTTTCCTTGTTTTTAATGATGATTTTAAAAAAACACTTAGTTGAAAGCAAAAAATAGGAGCAATCTGGAAGTGAGGGGTTTTCCTCAGTCACAGGGCGTCCTCACTGCTGTGTGCAGAACAGGTAGATGTTTGCTTTTGTGGGACACTTCTGGAAGGAGCATCTCACACCAAAACTCACTTGTTTTGGTGGATGTGGCGTTTCCCCTGGGAGTTTTGGCCAGAGGAGCTGGGCAGGTACAGAGAGCTGTGCCTGTGGGTTCTGCTCTCTCTTAACCACACCAAACCCCACATTCAGAAGTGGAGCAATCAGCTGGGAATATTTTGGAGCGGGTGGTGAAATGAGGCAGTTTTTAGTATTCATGAAAAATGCTTGTGACAGCCTTACCCCAAGTAATGAGCAGCCACCTGCAGTTCGGAGCAGTGCTTGATAATGCCGTAATTAGATTGGAGATGCAAAAAAGCTCATTAAAATTAAATAACATATTTGTCACTGTTTTAAGAGGTGCAGATTGCCTCGAACCATGCTGGTCTCTTGACCTTGAGTATTTTGGCATAGTCCTCGCTGTTGAGCACATGAAAATAACGTTGGAGCCTCCCACGGGCAGGTTCGTGGTGGCGATTTTAGTGCAGGGTTGCAGGTGCTCACCTGCCCCGTCACATCATTTGGCACCTCACCATATGGGGCCATGCTGCCAGCACTGGGACAACACAGGGAAACACAGGCTTCTGAAGGCATGGGTTTCTACCACTTCAGTTTTTAAAATACAGTAAAATGTGTTTTAAGTCCCCTTCTTCCCTCCTGCCTGAAAAGGAACTTGCAAAGTCATGACAGCGTCTATTAACAAGACTGTAATTTTCCAAAATTAATTTTTAATGAATAATTTGTCTTGTTTTTAGATGTTTTATACAACACCTATTGTTTAAACCCCTTTTGTTTCTCCACATGTCACCACAGCAGAGGCGGGTGTTGGGTCAGAATCTCGAGCCCATCTATGGGTGGCTTGGGTCTGCCCTCAGGAGGGCTGCATCTGCCAAGGAAAGGCAGCTCTGGGGAAGGGCAGAGGTCACCCTTTATAGAAGGGATTTCCTTTTCTCATGCCCCAAAATGGCACTGCTGTCAAACAGACTGTTGCCCTCACTCTCAGCTGTTGCAGCCACATGCTGCTCTTCCCCTCCAGAGGTGCTGGCTGGCCAGGGCTTCTCTTGCAATAACTTCTATGCACAGAGAAGAGAATTAAAAACAAAAAGTGGGTTTTTCTTCCTCCTCTTCACTCGTCGTGAGTAATTACACGTAGGTGTCTTGAACGGGAGTGTTTACAGACGCTCCGTATTTTCAGCATGTGGGATTTTCCCGCTGTAGCACTTGGGTTGTGAGCAGCAGCAAAGGCAGCGCTCAGCTTGGTGCCTGGATTGTCAGTGGTTTGAGAACTTTCCCAGTTTGAGAACTGGGAAAGAGGAGGGAAGGTGAGTGCCCCTGGGCGCCTGAGGATGGAGCATCCCTGTGGGATCATGGCCCTTTGCTGCCTGCAGGAAGGCAGTTTGTAGTACAACTTCTGGCACCTTACAGAGAAACTTTTTTTTAAATTTTTTTCATAGTTTTTTCCCCTGCTTAGGAATGATCTTGGAAGGGCTCAGATTTGGGTGGTGGCAGCTTGTGCTGCCTTGCAGCTGGGCATACTGCTTGGCTTTGCTTGCTGCCATTCATGTCAATGTTTTCTGTTATATTCCTGGCACCAAATGGGAATTTTCTCAGAGCTTGTTCTGACTAATGTTGATGAAAGGGCAGAAATTCATTATTAGAGTGAAATAGCTGGTGATAGACTGGGGTTCCCAGGTGGATGAATGAATATCAGGAAATGTCTGTAGTGAAATTTTTTCTGCAGATCCTTGCCTGTGACCGCCCCTGCTCTGCCTGCGTGGGCTGAACCGCGAATGCCACACAGCCCAGGGAGTTGGGAACAGCACCTGTATGGCTGCCCAGGTCTGCGCCAAGGGGCTTTCCACAGCTTCTCTGGGCAGAGGTGGTTGCGTGGGGTCCTCAAAAGCAGTGTGAGAGCCCATGATGGGCAGATGGAGCCTAACCTTAAATAATAAAATCAAGTAAGATGTTTTCAAGGCCCAGATTGAGATGGGACCCATCCACCTCCTCCTCTTGTTTGGGTACTTGATTATTGGCAGAATAATCTTTGTTTTTTGTCCAAGGTGGGATGGTTGGGAGGGGAGGGAGCTGTGAGTGAACGGTTTCATCACCCATAAGTATTTCCAGATAAAACAGAATGTGTGATTTGCATTGTTCTTGCAGAAAAGTGAAGGGTTGTGGCTCGGGCTTCTGGTCAGATCCAGGTGGGTCCTCTAGGCAAGTCTTAGGCAACTTCAGAAGAAAAGAACCCCCCAAAAACATTTGGCCTTTGTGGTTATGCTGAGGAATCTGCTGGCAGAGTAAACCCTGGGTAAACATCGTCAATTTGCTGCCTCCTGAAATAGAGCGGCTTTTGGAGTTTGGAGCCACAATTTGTATTCAAATGAAGGTCATTTGAAAGGTGTAACACAGTAAACAGCCATTATTTCATTTTGATAGTGGTACTAAAATTATAGTGTTGGTTGAATTATTTTAGTATAGGACCATTACCATCTCCCTAAAACACTTAGAGGGGTTTTATATCAGTGCTGCAGTCCTGAAATTAGAGGAAAATTAAAAATCACACGACTGTGGTAGAAAAGTAATTTATTTGCGAGGATGCCTTCATTTTCTCATGGAGTCTCTTTCCCTTATGCTCTGCCAGGAGAGAGATGTGCTTCTGACACCCAGACAGGCTCCCAGGGTTCGTCTTGCTGAACCAGGAAGGCATCAGCTTCCCACAAGCCAGGGCTGCCATAAGCTGCTCCCAAAACTTAATTTTTAATTTTCTTTTTCTTTTTCAGTAAAAGTGGCTGCCATGGTATTGCCTGACTTAGTGCTGTCAGCATGTTATATTTCAAACATACTCATGTAGGGGGGTAGGTACACACTTAAAATCTCTCTGCATTCATTTTCTTCTAGGAATACATGTAATAGAAGTCAGAGTTAATAGAGTGGCAGTGATTTCCCTCATTGGGGTGGCCAGATGAGGTGCCTGGATGGAGCCCGGCAGTTATGGCTGCTGTTGGGTGGAAGGGTGGGATGCTCAGGGGCTGCACGGGAGCGGGAGCTGGTGGACATGAACAAAATCTTAATTGGGAAATTCCTGTAGATTATTGCAGCTGCCTTCATTAACATTTTCACACTTGGCTGGTAACAAATGAGTAGAAGGGCTGTGTGTGCCACTGGATTTATAGTGTTCTGAATCCGTTCCATACCTGGGGTATGCCTTTGAGCAGAAAGGATCGTAGCTTTTTGTGGAGGAGTGTTCTGTGAGGATTTCCATGAAAATCTTTTCTGGCAAGGAGCTGGTTTTTAATGAAAGGAAGGAATACCATGCAAATAAAATTCTTGGCTGCATCTCTGGCAAAGTTCAGTGTGGGTTCGGATCTGGTTTTTATGGGGTTTTTGATCTGTTTGTGCCTAAACTCCAGTATTTTTTAGTTGCATGAGGAGCATATCAAGTGTATATCCACTGGAAAAGAGCATAAACTCCTAAGCACTGTAAGTTGAGCTGCTTTAACAGTGCCAAAGCTGACATAAATGAAGCACCAGCCATGAAAGATGTTGGCCATGGAAGGCCACCACATCATACACCACATCATATTGCAGGAAAAGGATATGCCTTGTGTCTCTTCCCCAGCCTCACCAGGCTCTGGCTTGCTCATGCTCACACTTGACTGCTGAAGCATGCTATGCTGGCAATGCCAAAATATGATTTCATTATGAAATCGCAGGGTGCTCACACACTGGGCAGTGTTTGGGTAGATGGTCCCATCCTTGGCTGAAGGCTGCTCTCACAGAGGAGTTGCTCAGGAGCTCCTTCAAATTGAGGGGAAAACCTGCAGCTGGATTAGGACGCCCTCAGAGATGAGCGTAGCAACCTGTTCCATATTTATTACGGGCAACAATTTGACTAAGGGAGAATTTAGATTAATAACATTCAGCCCAGAGAAGTAATTTCCTTTGAGAAAGCGATTTACATGCACTCTGCCAAAAAGAGCCGTCACCGCGTGCTCTCCCTGTGTCAGCTCCAATAATGAAGTTGGAAATAACATGGGAGGTTAATAGGTCCTACTTATCTCCTTAGCGCCGCAAAGGAAGATTTACAGTGCGGAGCCTGGTTTGCATATTCCCATTGGAAATGGAAAGGTTTTTCCCAGCCGAGATTGATGAGATGTTGCAGGGTGTCTGCTCAGCTGAGGCTGTAAACCTCTGTCCCAGGGACACGCTCTTGCCAGAGGGAGCCGCCTTTCCTGGGTCACTGGCCAGGAACTGACTTAGATGCTGGAGCCACCATTCCAGTGATAATTATTTTTATACATCTGTCTCCTCTAAGCCTGGAAGTTCATGGCTGCCACAGTGTGTTAGGAGCTGGGTTGAAGCCCGGTGGGTTTTCCCTGGGAGCTGCCCATGGCGTGCGAAAGGGAAAGTCATCTGGAGACATGGTGGGAGGCGGTGCTGTGGAGGGTGGTAGAGGATGCCTTTGTTACCCCTTGGGCCGCTGTCTGTGTAATGCCAGTCTTCTGGGCATATATTGGTGTATGTTGTGTCCTGCCCTCGCCCCAAGGAGGGGGGTCTGCATGCTGGAGTGTGGGGCTGGGAGCTGCTGGAATGTGCTGGTGGGTTAATCAGGACCTGCTCCTGTAATTGGAACCAGTGATGACCTTGCCACCACGAGTGAGGACGCTGCTGCCTGGGCTGTCGGTGAGGCTGGAAGCAGCTGGAGTCGCCTGTAGTGGCCCCTTCCCCGTCGTCTGGCTGGCCCGGGTCTGGCAGGGACAGGGGACGGCGGGAGCCAGAGCCCTGTCACTTCACATTACTTGTATGAAAACCCAGAGGACCCGTGGCACGTTATGGGCTATTGCAGGAGCTGTTTCCCTGAGAACAGTGGAGCTGTCTGGGCTTAGAGGAAGGAAAATCCCCAAATTCTGCGGCTGCTTTCCTCTCCCCCAGCTCCCCCCGCCGGCTTTTGGGAGAGTGCTCTGTGGCTGTGCCTCTCTCCCGGCAGGGTTGTGTTTGGGTCCTCCTAGGTTGTTGGGCTCTTCCAAACTGGGAATAAACCCAACTTTTAAAAATAAACCAAAATTAATTCCCTCTGGATAATTTAAGTCACATGGTGCTTGAAACCTGCTTAGGAGAGGGACTCTGAGAGGGAAAGAATTGTTAATGTTCTGTCTGCACAAACTGTAAAATATTCATTTCAGTCAGTTATTTCATGTTACTGAGCAAGTGTAAGAAGAATGAACTTTCTGAACAGCTTAAGGTACAATTCAGTAATAACCTGAGCCATTTAATGAATGAAATATTTAATATAATTTGCATACATTAAGTGATGGGATGACGTTTTTTCTACTTCTGTGTACTCTTTGTGTATCTGGAACAGCACAGCCTTTCCTCTTCACCACTCCTCACAGTGCTCCAGGGTAGGCACTGAGGAAGTGGCATTTTTCCTCCCCATTTGGAGCCAAGTAAATGGGAGCCACGCCAGTTGAAGGCAAGGGCACACACAGGCACAGCAGAAGTGCTTTTGGCTTGGCAGTGTGGGTTGGGTGAGTGTCGCTTCTGCTGCCATTCCTGCTCTTGATGCTTCCAGTCCCACAAAACACAATTTGTTTCCTTTTTTCCCCCCCTTTTTTAAAAAAATCAAGTAGTATTTTAAGTGCACATAAGAAGCTGTCTCTACATGGCAGAGACTCCTCTTGGCAGTGCAATGTGCAGGGCCTGGGAGCTGCCTTGTTCTGAAATACTCTGAGCATAGCTGGGACTGGCACAAAGCCCATTCCTGGGGTGGGCCTGCCAGGCTGTCCCTCGTGGCACGCTGGCACCTGGATGCCATCCCTGTGTGCCCGGCACGTTCGGCACTGCTGGCTCCACTGGAGCTGTGGCTGGGCTGCCCTTGGGGATGCTGAACCTGCCCGTGGTATCCTCGAGAGCAGCATCCCTGAGCTGGCATTGCTGTCAAATGGTTGCTGAGTAAATCAGGGCCAAGTAAAGCAGTGAAAACCTCAGGAATGGGAAATGAAGGGGGAACCTTGGTGCTTTCTCCCATAGAAACAGAGAGAGCTGTAACAGGTGTTGAGTGACCAGCACTTCATCCTCAGCAGGTTGCTCTGGGAGGAGTAGCTGCTAATTTTTATGTGGCCAGAAATTGCAGTGATAATCCAAACAGTGGCAGAGCTGGGTTCCCAATTATATCCAATTAATGTGTGACTTCATTAGTGTTCCCTAACTTAAGTGCACTTTAATTCATTAAACTCTTTTTCTTCTGCTCTGTAAGTGGTTGTCCTTCAGGAAACTGTGGAGGGAAATGAAGTGTCCCAAGGAGTGTGTGTATGAGTATCTGTATAATGGTTTATAGATGTACAGATACATAGTTCTTGTTCTATCCCATGATGGTAGGGGTCACCCAGAGCAGGAGCCCTGGGGAGCATGGAGTGGGTCTGAGGTGACCGGTGTGGCTCATGGTGATGCAGGTACATGCAAGGTGTCCATTGTGCTGTGCCCTGATGCCCCAATGCCCTCACTTATCTGGCTGTGATGCCATTAGTGCCAGCCCTCACAGGCTGGAAGAATAATGCATCTTGCTCTTCCAACCCCCATTACTTTGTGTTTTTTGCATCCCACGCACTCTGTGTCTTGTCAATCATTTGCCCAGTTTGCAGTTTGTTCAGGGCTCTGGGCTGGTTTTCCAGCCTGTCTGAACCTCACTTGGAAATGCCTTTTGTCATTTTCAAGTGGCACCTTCACACTGCTTGCTTCCAGGTCGTTGGTAAATATGAAGCAATAAAGGAAATATAAAAGGAGTTTGACTGGGAATCCCCATCTGTCTGGGCCTGCAAAGCTCCTGGATGTAAGAACTGCCTTTTCAGAACTTTAAAGGCTTAAAACCAGAGAAGAGCAGAATAATTCTGAAGCACATCCCTTTCTTTGATCAGCAAGATTTTAATTTTTTTAAAGGTGTATATTTTAAAATTAGTATGAAATGAGTCCACTCCTGGGGATGTGAAGCACAGCCTGGCACAAGTGTTCAGGGTCCCCTCTCAGCAGCCGGATTTGGGCTGCCTGAGCAGAGGGAGGGCTGTTTTTATCCTGCTGTCAATGTGCCTTGACAGAGCGTTAAAGTCAATATTACCCTAAAAATGTTCTGCTTTCATAACAGGCAATTTTGTTGGTGTTGAAAATGCTTTGTTTGATTTTGGGAGCCATTCATTACAGGATCAGGCCTTCAAAGTGAAGCCAATTAGTTATAAGAGCTGCTTTTAAAAAGCTTTCTCCAACCACCAGCTTGAAGGTTAGAACATGGTGAATGGGATTCTGTGCCGGGGTGGCCCCACTGTGGTGTTGGGTACTGCTGGGGCTGCACCCCTTTGCCGAGGCCACATCCTGGCAGGAGTGGGAAGCTGCAGCCACGCTGCATGTGGTGGCTTGCCCCCTTTTCTATATTTAGTAAGAAATGCATCAGCATCCCTTTAACTCCCTGAATTCCCTCTGGGAATGGAGCTGGTAAATAGCTGTTGCACTAAAAATAACACCTGCAGCAGCCACTGGCAGCCACGTTCCCTTCCCTGGCTGAGTACAGAGCCAAAGGGTTCCAGCCCTGGGAGCAGATATTGTGATTTATGATTATTTTTAAAAAAACCAAAACCAAAAATCAACCACTTAGAAATGTAAAGAGCATGAAACTGCCTGTGATGCTTAACCTTTGGAAAGCAGCATCTGTGCTCTCTGCCGACTCCTCTCCATGAGAAGGACACAGCAGCCCCAGCACAGCCTGCAGTGATGTTTCATGTTGCCGGCAGACCGGAGGTCACTGGAGTGACATGGCATCAGCCCTGCCTTTCACCAGCCTTCTGGTCAACCCCTTTCCAAGGAGAAATGCAGGGAATCCTGGGCAGTTTGGGCAGTTTGCTATCCTGGCACTGCTCAGAATGGGAAACGGCTCTTTCACACGAACAGCATCCTTTTTTCTGATAATGTTTTTCCCTTGTCCTTTTTTTCTTATATGTTTTCTCAAAAGTGAGGATTAACTAAACTTTTAGAAGTCTGAAAATAACTCACAAAGAATTTACAGTTCCCTGATGCTGCTCTGGTTTTATGGTTGTTTCCTTTCAGTGCCAACACACACGTTAATTCCAGGTCAGAGGGGCAGTTTCCACAGACAGGAGCCAGCTGGCAACTGCCAGCCACTTTGGAGGCAGACCTGCTGTGTCCCCTGGGCCACGGGCCCTGGTTAATCATCACAGCTGGGTCCTGATGTGGGGCAGAAATATTTCCCCTTTCATGCCCCCATAGAAGGGAGGATTGTTTGATGACAGCTGTGAGCATCGTGAGTTCACTGGAGCTCAGCTTCCACTGAGGCACTCACTGAGCCAACTCCAGAAACTTGGCTTCTTGTTCCCATTTTTGTGAAGAATCCATTAAAGTGACCCCAAGATTAGCTCCTTTGGTTAAAGCATGGTGTGAATAATGCCAAGGTCCCAGGCTCAATCCCCTTATGGGTTGTTCAGTTACGACTTTGACTTGATGATCCTTGTGGGTCCCTTCCAACTCAGAATATTCTGTGATTATGAGTTTACTGGGGAAGATATGGGGGGAAAAACACCAAAACAAAAAACCTCACCAAACCCAATCTGCCCAGCAGCACCAGCCAGGAGCTGGGGACATCAGCACGACTGGCTTGGGCCTGAGCTGGGCCTGGGACAGAACCACTCCCTGAGGTGTTGGAGGCATCTTCTGCAGTGGCTCTGTGGCTTCTGAATAATGGACAATTAATTATATAAATATCTGAATAATTACTTTTCTGGCTGCTTCTTTTTGTTTACTTTTGTATTTGACATTGCTCCTTCCATTTTGATTTTTTATTTCAGTGGAGCAGCACAAGATTGGGGACTCCTGCAGAAGTCAGGCAATGAGCCTTTGGGAAGGATAGCCAGAAGCCATGAGCCTCTCATAGGCTGTGGTTTTTTTGGCATCTTGAATACCTAAAACCCCTTTGTGAATTGTACTGGCACTGCACAAGTTCATTCCAAATACTGTTCTTGAGTTTTCATCAGCCTGGCCATGCTTGGGTACGGGGCTGCAGGTGCTGTGTGATTCAAGGCTCTACCGTGTTCTCTATTCACAAATGCAAGACATTAACAATTCTTATAGGACCAATGATAATGAGTAGCATTGGTAATTTTTTTAACAATAAATGTTGTTTGCACAATGATACAGGACACTTGTGTGGTATTGACAGAGCCTTCAGTATAAACAGTGGAAAACGAATAAACCCATTCAGTAATGACCTCAGGTGCAGCAGCTCCTCTGTTCAACTGGATCTTCAGGAAAAGAGATCCTTGTGCTTGGGCCAGAGTGGGATAGATGTAGCATGAAAGCAGCATTATCCAGGACTCCTTTTCACACTAATTAAGATGTGAGACTGAGGCAGTGGCATGGTAGCGCAGTGTTGGCTGAGCCAGTAAAATGTCCCAGTCCCTGCTATTCCTGGATTCCCCTGCTATTCCCAGATTCCTGGGCTTTGTGGCTCTCAGTTTGACCAGCAGCTTAATTTGAATGTGGCTTTTATCATGATTGAATATATATCTTTTAAGAAGGATTTTAATTCTGTTTGAAATAAGAAAATGCCATAAATCAGCAACAGAATCTTTTAACATTTACAGTTTTAAATGAATTCCTGGTGAGAGTCTCTTAAGCCAGATTTATATCTGACTCTGCATTGAGCTGTCGTTACGTGGGACTGAAAAACTCTGACAGAATTAGGCATAATGCAAAAACATGCTGAAAAGACAGTTCTGCAGGACCTTGGCACATTATTATGTCAGAGCATATGGCAGTGAGGATTATGCAGAAAGGGGCAATTTCTGTGGATATTTCCCTTTTAATGATCCTTGCACAGTTCTTTGGAAGGGCTTGCTGCTGTCTCCATGCAAGAGAAGGCAAATGGAGCAGGCACTGGTGCTCTTGTGTCGTTGGGCATGGTGGCCCCGCTGCCAAGAGTGGGACTGGTGTCACCCCCCATGGCGGGAGGGACTGGCCAGGATTGGGGGAGGCCATGGCACAGGCAGGTTCACAGGGGATCTGCTCTGTCCCCCAGTTGGTGGAGGAGAGCTGAAGAAAATTCCATGTTCCTGCTGGTTTCTGTGGGAGTTGAGAGCAGGGCAGCGTCTCTGATGGTGCATGCCCACTCTGGAGCCAGGGAACATGCTTCAGCATGTTCAAACCACGTGACTGTTTGAATTGTGTAAAATAATTGAGGTTTTTGCTATTATGCTGTAATTAATGCATTGTAAACACTTGGATCTTAGTGAATTTTGTTTCTTTTTATCCTACTGCATGTTTGACTCTCTCAGGCTGCAGAGGACAAGTGAACTGAACCAGCAGGGTGCCAGTGTTCATGGTTCTTTAAATCACAGGGTTTAGTCCAAGGTCATTTAAAAGAAAAAAAAATCACATAATGACCTGTGGGTGTTTTCCAGTAACTCAGGATTGGGCATTATTTGTTATTGCTCTATTTTACTAACTCTCCCTCAGTGTGGAGCCTAAATGGAAGATGAAATCCATCCTAATCCCATTAGGCACGGGCTGATGCAAGGACTGACTTTTCTCTTACTTGTGACTAACGGTGCTTCCGAGTGGTTCAGGGCAGCCACGGCTGGTGGTGTGGTGGGGGGTTGTTCCCAGTTATGCTCTTGCTGTTCTAAAGACCCATTACATATCTCAGTTTGCTCTTGTCCATTTGTTTGGCAGGTGAAGTTGCCATACAGATCTTGTTCAGCTCCAGTGCCTGGTAGTCGCTGCTTGTGCTCTTGGTTGGGGTTTTTTTTCTTCTTTTCATGTATTTTAGAGAAAACTGTTTCTTGTCCGAATCTAGTTTCTTCATACCAGGTTTAGCTCTGAGAATAAAGCATTTAAATTGTCTATTTTCTACTTTTCCTTTTTTCCCCGCTTTGTTTATTTTTCTTTTCTTTGGCTCTCCTGCCCCTCTCCATAATTTTTCTTTGGGACTGTGTCCACTCCAATTTGCAGCTGGTTTTTTGTTGTGCCAAGGCGGCCATGGATTTCACCCTTGTGCTCCTTTAACCCCAGGAGTTTGGCCAAGCTGCTTCAGCACTGGAATCTGAGGACAGACAGCTCCCCTCACAGCGCTGGGTGCACGAGGCTCCAGCAGTGTTGCGGAACATCGTTGTAGTCAGATGACTTGTTCAGCCATCACAGCTCAGGATTCCTAAATGTCACCCTATAATATCTAATTAAAGTTGCAGTTTGAAGACATCATGTACTTTAATTGAAAACTGTAAAGTAATCTATTCTGTTTTTTTCCTGTTAAATTAATAGTGTGGACCTTTAGCAGATGGTTGGTGAGACACCATTATTAATGAAAATATCCCCCCTCCTGCTATCCCGCTGCTCACTGCTATGCAGGGAACCAAGGCGAGCATCTCCCAAACCACAGGCATTTCCCACTTGGTGGCTTTACTGTCCTGACAGCACTGCCAGGGCTGCCCTCAGGCCTTTTCCTGCAGATGTGAGCTCAGCCAGGCTGGCCGGGTGAGGGGGACAGCAGCAGCCAGTGGGCAGCAGGCTGTCTCCTGCTCTCTGCAAACAAAGGGAAAGCAACACTTTGGGCCCCAAAATGGTGGGTTTTTCATCCATTAGGGTAATGGACCAAGGGTCTGGCTTGAGCTAGTCCATGGTGTTTTCATAGGTATTAATAGGTGCCTCTGCACTTGGCAGGAAATTCATGGCATGCATTGGAGAACCAAATCCATGCAAGTTTGGCCTGACATGTACTCTGGGTGGGCTTGGGACATGCAGTCCTGGGTAACTTCTGACCCTCAGCTGCACCTCGTGCTGCTGACACAAACCAGCAATAATATTTAAGCTTTATCCCCTTCTCAGCCTCAGCATAGTCAGATCAATGTTTCTGCTTTGCAAAGTTGCAGACAGGTAACACTTCAAGACCAAACCAAGTCCTGCCTGCAAAGGCAGTCAAACATTTTGGTGTAGGAGTGTTTTGTTGCTGACAGGTGTTGTCAGCTTACTGTCACCTGACCCTGCTGTCCCTGCCTGGCGCTCATGGGCTCACTTTGCCCTTCTCCTGCTCCTTGTTTCACCCAGCTCACAAGCAGTGCCCCTTTGATGCTGTGTTGCTGGTTTAGGCCAAACAAATGGATGATGCAATGGGATTGGGATTTTTGTTACCATGATGCTGAACAAGGTGGTATGAGCCTGCTCTGTGTGGCATTTGGAGCAGTTTGTAGTTGTGATATTCTGAATATTAATGGCTTTGAGAGCTGGGATGGGTTGAAAATGAAAATAGCTCAATCCCAGCTGAGAAGATGGTTCATAGTCAACATGAATTTTTGTTTTCATTTCAGAGCAGAAGGACGATAAGGAAGTGATGGGCTGGAATTTGTCTTTATAGCAGAGAGGACATGGTGAATTCCTGAGGGAATGAATGTGCTTGCTTAAGAGATCGCAGCTTTATTAGCTCTGTGGTCTAAATCTAGGGATGAGTACAAACTCTTCTGCTTTCGCCTAACACATGCATAGATTCAGGCTTATTAATTCGGGTGTGTATAATTCATACAAAGTAATAACTTGAAATTCAGACTGCTTTTTTTTTTAAATGAATTACATGTTGCCTTGAGACCAGATGGTGACCAGAGCTGCCTGGCCCAGGGAATCCTGCAGTCCTTCTCCTTTGCAGTTTCTCTTTTTCTTTTGGGAGGTCAGATGGGAATTGCTGATACCTTGTGATGACGCAGGATGACCTGGAGGGGGTTGAACTGGGAGGAAGGAGCCAACGCTCAATCCGTGGCTTTAGGGAACTCATTGATTGTGAATTTCTGAGTTTTTTTTAACTTTTTCTTCCAAAAAATGTGTGTGTTCAGGGGAAATCCTTCAGCTCATAGCGGAGTTGGCAGCTTTCCTGCGTGCCTGGTGGGTCATGGGCCTCTCTTACACCACCACACATTTGCCTGTCAGTCTGTTCTGTGCTTTGTGGCCACATCCTCTCCAGCTCCTGTGTGTGAAGATGAGCAGCTCTGCAGCAGCTGCTGGGCAGCACTGAGTGCTCCGTGGGCGCTTCTTCTGCCCTGCTGTCCCTGTCCCTGCGCCATTGGCTGCGGTGCTGCCACTCGTCCTCACCGTGGTTGCTGGGACATTGTGGGTGAGATCAGGTTGCCCATGTGCCACAGCTCTGGGCCGTTACATGCTGGCATTAAATATTGAAGTGTCTGAGGAGCTGCAGTCACTTAGCATTGGGTGGGGAGCTTGTGGTGGCTCTGCCACCGTGCCTGAGCCGGGAACACCAGTCTGAGCAGTGCCATGCTGGCATGAGGCTGAGGGAGCAATGGGAACATCGTTGGTGGCAGTTGTCTGGAGATGGAGAGCTGTGTGTGTCCTGTCTCACGCAGCTTGCTGGGCTTCCCAGCTGGCGGCTCCCTGGTGCATTCAAACTAATAATCTAAACAAACAGGGAAATGCAAAATAAAAATAAATGTGCACTTAGATAAAATGCTTTCAGCCCAAGCAGCCAAGTCTAAACCACTGAATTCTCTGACCAAGTTTAGGATAAAACGTAACTCGAGTGATTTGAATGTTAAATCATTTCATTGCTTTATGGGGTGATTCCCTGAGCTGGTCAATCAAACCTCTTCACCTGACCAGTGTCCTGTGAGTGTTGGGCTCACCCCTGCAGGCACTCAGAGAGAGGGAAAGCCACATGCTGAGCATTGCCCTGGTATTGGCCAACACAATCCTTGGAAGTGGAGCTGGATCCACATAACTCTCAGTGGCTCTTCCCCAGCAATGCTCACTCAGTTTATGCTGACACTAATTTCAAAGCTGGGATAGAGGGGATGTGGGTCTGGGTGGGACATCCTGGCGCAGGGGCTGCTGCCCGTGGTGCACGATGCCCTCACCCATGGAGATGATCTTGGGTGGACTTGGGGTCCCACCCAATGCCACCTGGCCTGACTGGTGCTGCAGGAGGACTTGCTGGTGGTGGAATGGAGCGTTTGTGTCACGTGCATGCATCCCTTGATTTCCGTCACTTGCTGTGCAATCACAGAGGAGCCAGGACCAGCCAGGGTTTCAGAGCCGGCTCTGTCTCGTCTGACCTTGCTGGTGCTGTGCTGGCTTTTGTTTGTAGTCTCGGGCACGAAGCAATGGGAAAAGGGTTTGATAGGAGACAAAAGCAAACAATAGCCTTGCTCCAAAGATACGATGAATGGGATGTAATTGGATTTTTTTGTGAGGACATTGATTTGACCCTGTGAGACACAGAAAGAATCATTAGGGGAATTAACACACATTAAAATGCAGGGTTTTATCAGAGGGCTTTTATTGTGCCCATAGTTTTGTTTTTAATTATTTAATGACTTTGTGTCTTCTGGTGATAAATCTATTTCTTGCCCCTTTTTTCAAAGGGAAAAATGGTGTTGGTGTGACAGGAGGGTGCTCAGCACATGCAGCTGCTGAACCGCAGCCCTGGCTCAGCAGCCCTGCCTGTGCCCCACCATGCAGTCAGGGAGCTGCTGGGCAGAGGCATCTTCTACAAACCTCTGATCAACCACCAGTGCTGGGCTGAGCACTTTCCTCTGCACAGCTGACACAAAGTTGTAGTTACAGAAAGCAGAACACATAAGGAATGGGGTTTAAGGGGGTTTGGTAGCAGAGAAGCGCATCCTCCTTCCCCTGTGTATCTGTGGCACTGACTGGTGGCTTGGCCTTTTCTCTGCCCAAACATGAGCAGGCCAGGCCAGCAGTGTGGAAACGCATGTTCTGCCTCACGTGGGAGCATCTCATTGCTGCGGCTCCTCCAGTTGGTAATGGTCTGGGATTAGGATTTCCCACATGTGGGGCATGGGCCGTCAGGAAGGAGCAGAGTGAACAATTTGTGAATAAGGCTGAGTTCCTTCACCTGACATACTTTGGGTTTCTGTGCCATAGCAATGTATTTGTTTAGCCACAAAAGTTAAAATGGCTTCATTCTTCTTACAGCAGTTGATTTTTAGTAGGAATAAGCAAAATCCCAGACTAATCTGAACCCTTGAAACCACCTCAGCGTTGAAGGGTCTTGTTTCTGTAAATGTCTGCTTGCCCGGTGCTGGGGAGGATGTGCAGCAAGCTCTTGAGTGTTTCTGAGTCTCTCCAGAGCTCATCTCACTGTACGGCATGAGGTGACACTAGTTTGTAGCATAGTGAGCTGAGGACATAACGTGGGATGGGTTGAGAATAGAACTCTGCTGATTGCAGCACTTTTGGTGGAATTACCACACTGGCTTTCAAAAACCCCAGAGATCTTTTCTCATATTTTCTGAAGAATTTAATTTGCAGAGTTCTTCAGTGGTTTTAGTCCATTGGGAATCTGGGGTCAGACCTTTTTGGCCATGCAGCATCCAGATTTCACCTGCAGCTGCTGTGAAAGTGTGAGGATTGGGAAGGTCATCAGTGTCACTGGTGGAGGTCTGCACTGGCTTACTTTGATACTCAGTTTTATTCAGCCATTGGCCAGAAATTAAAAAGAGGAGTTTTTGGAGCTTTTTGTCACTGCTCCGTCATCTCATTGTATGGGGATCCCTTAAACCTGCAGAGACTGACTTGGGAAACAAGGGGTGCGTTGCTGGATTCCAGGAGAATTTATTTGCAGTGTAAACATGTTGGTCAGGAGTCATTAATATGACGTTCACACAGCTCTAATAAAGTACATAACACAGAGATCTGGCACCGCCGCAATGCCCAGAGGACATTAAGTATGAGTCTTAAAACCAAGAGTATTGGAAACAAGATATTTTTACGTCTCATTTGGGAGTAATATAATTGCATTTTGTGGCTCTAGCAGATGCTTGGGCCAGCTGGTTGGAGAGCATTGTGGGGGTTTTGAGCTTTGGTACTGTAAGCGACAGCCCTTATATAGAACTGGCTAAAAAAATAAACCAAAAGCCCATCTCCTGGTGGAAAGCCCTGGTCCTGGCGTGTGTTCTGATGTTGGGAGGTACAGCCTGGGGACACTTCTGCTCCAGTGGCTCTGGAGAGGATACTGCACGTGGTTTGGGGGTGATTTGAGGCATTTGTACACTGAAGGCAGCTTCACTGACCTCACATATGCAGCTTTTGCTATGCAGGTCCCTCTGAGAGGGCTGGGAGGCAATTTTTGGAAGACAACCATCAAACCCCTACATTTTTCTGAGTATATGGGGTGGGGGCTTATTTTCAGCACAGTCCCAGGAGTCCGTGGCCATCTTTAGATGTGAGGACACTGCTGGTGTGGTGACAGTTGCCACCTTGCGACCGCCCCGGGTTTGTACCCAGGAAATGGATTAACTTCTGTCCTGTGTTCCTCAGGCCTGTTTACAGGCACTGTCGTGAATTATCTCACTGGCGCCGATAATTTCCTGCAAACAAATCAGTTCTGATCTGGAAGTAATCGCCCGTATCATTCCTGCAAGTGGGAGCAATGACTTACGTTGATGTCACCCGCTGGCTTTTTATGGCAACGATTAATAATTCAGTAATTCTCTCTGCAGTGATGCTGTTCTGTTTATAAATATTTTATTTAGCTCCCTGTGTCCGTATTGTCACTACCCTCCCCTTTGCTTCCTGACGTCACGCCGGGCTTGCGGCGATGCCGTGGTCACCACAGTTACCAGCAAATTCTGTGTGCTGGAAAATGTTAATGCCTTTCTCATTTGCATCTCTTCATTGTCCTGTTTAAGCCTGGCCTTGGTGGCGTGGATGTGAACGTTTACTGAGCGCGCTCTGTCAGTCAAAACCTGATTTCAGCTGCAGCCTGTCCCGGGGTAGGCGGCTCCGTGTCTCTGTTATAAAACTTTCCAGTTCCCAGCACAGCCATGCAAGTAACTCTGTTTTCTTTCTGCGTTTCTCTTTCAGGAAATTGCAGCTTATTTAATAACGTTTGAAAAGCATGAGGAGTGGCTAACAACCTCCCCCAAAACCAGGTAACGTTCTCCTGCTCAGCACATTGACTCTCTCGCGCTGATGACTTGACTCACTGATCAATGCCTTGACCACCAGGTGGAAACTCCCAGTCATGCTTGATGGCTTGTGACACCAAACTCTCATTAATTGCCTTAATGAGCATTTTATTGAATGAAATCAGATTGATTAAAAATGGAACAGCTACAGTCTTGGCAGGTTAAAGTTTTAACCTGATTGCTCAGGATTTAATTGTATCCCTTCAGATGGGCAGATCTGAAGCCTCTGAGCAAGGTCGCAGGCTGTTTATCTTGACAGAGCTCCCTTGCCTCTAACTTTAAATAAATAAAAAAGCACCAACCCCACCATGTGCTGCCCATTCACAGGCGGGCATGGGGATTGTTTGCATTCTGGTGTTTCCCTTGCTGGGGTTAAGTGTTTGATGGTGAGGAGGTCCAAAAAAGCTGCATTAACAGACATGTTTGCAGTTTATTATTCAGTAAATGTCATGTCTTCTTCGTACTGCCATAAATGTTTAACTTCTCGCTCCCCTGGGAACCCAGACATGGAGTTTTGGCTGTGGATGTTTTCCTGCTGTTTCAGCTATGTTCTGGCTCCATACGTCTCACGCAGAGAACGACTCTTGCTTTCTGGTCTTGCTGGGCTTTGCTGTTTTTCTTTTTCCCAATCCACCCTTTCCTATTGCAGAGGGCTGGGCCATTGGAGGGAGCCTGCTGGGACCCAGGTGAGAGAAAAGCATATTCTGGCATCCTGCATCCCAGCACCATCCGTTGCAGGGCCTGGTGCCACAGGCGCCTGGAGCAGCGTGCTCCATGTTTGGCATTACCTCCCACTGCCATGAGCAGGGACAGAGGTCACAGTGGGACACAGGGAGCACTGCCACCCTAACAAGTAGCACAGATTGATTCCAGGTGTTCCACGGCATCCAGCTGAGGAGAGGATGGACGTGGAGGCCTTCTCTGCACAGTGCAGCTGCAGCTGGGGGACGGAGGACCTGCTTTCCATGAAATACAGGAAAAAAAGAGCTGTGTTGTTTTACTTTTGTGGGTTCTTTCCCCCCCAGACTGTATATTTTTGTGACATGTCTGAGTAATGCATTTGCTTGTTGTATTGAAATGTGCAGCACCTGGGAAGGAGATGTGGGAAACCTAATTGCTTTCTCAGTGGTTCTCCAAGACCTGGAGCTGCCACGGTGGTGGAAGGGCCCTGAATGGATCTTTCCTGCTGGTGGCAGCTGTGAGGCTCTCCTTGGCTGCAGAACAGCAGGTAATTCAGTTAATATTAGAGAAGTTTTTTTCAGGGTTGGTAATCCCAGTTTCAGAATTAATTCAAAACAATTTCTGGCTGAGCCTTTACCAGAGAAGCCTTTTGAGGAGTCAGAAAACACATTAAGTAGTCTGGCTCTACACGGTGTGATTAAAGATACGAGATTTTAAATGTTTTTGTAGCACCATTTTATGATCTTAAGAGTTTGGTTTGCTAAAGGCAATCCCTGAAAATAATTTTCTGATGAACAGTTGCTTACCTTCCTCTTGTGTGTTTACACTTGGAAGAAAGAATGTCCCAGGAGAAGGAAAGTTGTGACAGGAGTTCAAGGACCTTCTGAAATTGTTGAGTTAGTTTTCTTTTTTTTTTTTTTTTAATATAAAAATTAATTGGAAGAGTTAAATGCTGAGTTGCTACAATCAGGGCTCTCAGTATTACAGAATTAATGACATCGATTTGGCACTGAACTGGAACACTCCCTGTTCTTTGTTTGCTGCTGTGGGTGCTACTAATTTCATCTCACAAAATTAATAAAAATTAATTGCACCACTGACACACACAGTGTTTCCTAATACGATGATGTATAGTGTGCTCTGAGGAGCCACTGCAGGATGGATGCTGTGGGGGCTCCAGGTGCATCTGGACAGTGCCTGTGGGAGCTGGTGTTGCTGGAGCTGTCAGCAGAGGTTTGATATTGGTGACAGGATTTTGGTGCCATCCAGTTCAGCCACTGGTGAAGAAACTGCTGCAGAGGGTCAGGCCAGGCTGGGTTTTGATACCTCCCAGGTCACTGAGCTAAGGCAGAGGGTGGCAATGAGGGACGAGCTGGTTTGGAGCCAAGCTTGCCATTCTGAGTGGTTTTATCTCTTTCCTGGACAGAGGTTCCCATGTTTACAGCACAGCTGGGTGTTGCTTTAGTCATGGACATGGAGAGGGAGCCCTCTTGCAAACCTTTGGAAGGTCTCTAAAATTACTTTTTTATGAAACTTCTTGTTGAATGACTCCAATTGATTGAATACACTGATATAAATGTACTGGAGCATTATTACAATAGTCTTTGAGCACTCCAGTTGATCAACATAAATTAGTGAGTACACCTCCCAGGCATCGACCTTGAGGCTCCCTTGGAATGGTGTTTGGTTACTTGATGATGTGCTGGGTAATCCGCAGCGGGTGTTCCGTCAGCGGGGCGGGGGAAGTGTTCTGCTAATGCAGCAGGGCCAAGTGTCTGACATTTCCAAGTTTAAATGCAAATCACGATGACAAAAAAAAAATTACTTGACATTTATATATCAAGTAGAACTTAATTGTTATTTACTTTGGAATTTCAATGACAAAGTCAATTTTCTGAGTCCAGAAACATTCTGCCAGAGGAAGATACTTTGCTTCTGTGTTTCCAGGTGCCTTCTGTCTTTAGCATTTGTACAGTATTTTAAAAATATTTTTGAGCAAGCTGAGGTGGCTTCACTATTTCACAAATAGGCCTCAGGCAGTGGAAAAGCCTTGGCTGTGCCCAGAAGCTGCAAGATCAGTTTTCCAGCTGGGAATGCAGTTCAGATATGTTCCTGCCCCTTCCTGCTTCATGTCTTGGAAAGGACACAGGGGGATTGCTGGGGAGACCAGCCCCATTCCACAATGAGATCAGGATGGGTGCAGTCCCTGAAGTCTCCCTGCCTCCTGTCCAGCTGCCCATCACCCAGGAAGCACACCCTGTGCCATACCTGTCCATCAGTCCAGTGTAAGGAACGTCCTCCATCTGGGATATCTTTATCAGCGGCATCTTAAAGAAAAATTAGGATCTTGCAGTATATTAATTCTGTATTAAATAATTAATAGTAAAATTAATTGAATTATTCCGTTTTCAGGTAAAAAATAGGGTAATAAATATTCATAACTTACATTATTAAGGGAATTTCCATTTCCTATGTCATTAAAGTGAGATTAGCTAAGGTTGGGTTTAAATGAAGATTGAAAACAATTGTGCTTTGGAATTAATTCACTGTATTAGGCCATTACCTTGTGAGGCTTCTCTCCAGTGTGCTCCATGTGAGAGCTGTCCCACTGCATGGGGTGGATGCTGCTGCCAGGACCAGGATGCCCTGGCCCCTGGGGAAATGAGACAGAGACTCCCTGTGGAGGAGAAGCTCATGGGATCTGGAGGCTGTGAAAAGGGAATTGCCCAGAGCTGTGATTGGTGGCAGAAGTTCTGTCCATCTCCCCTTGTGCTTGTTGCAAATAAAAGTCCTCTTGAGACCTTGTTTAGACTTTCAAGGCACGTTTTAAAGGTCCTGCTCTCTCACGTGGCTCATACTCTCTCTGGAATCCAGGACCATTAACCTTGCCTGTGGGCAGTGCTGAAATTTGGGTTTTCTGCTCATGCTGCTGGAAGCTCTGCATGTTTGGGGTTGCGTACGACCTATTTTCCTTTGTTGAAGGCAGTGTGTATGTGCTGTCAGCACTCCTGGCTTGGGATGCTGCTTGACATAATCCCTGCTAAATGTGGCACATCTCTCTTTACACTTTATAGATTTCATGACTCTCAACACTTTCTTCTCGCTGCTTTCAGTATTTCCTTCTCTTTATTTTCCCTGCAGAGAATAAAGAGTGCAGAGATGGTTTTAAGAGCCCTTAGTTCATATAGATTTTTAGCTGCTGTGGTCCAGGGGTGTTGAGACACCAATAATGAATTCTTTTAACAGCTCACCGTGTTGATTGTAAAGTGATCTAAGGGCAGAGTTGCTGTGAGCTGTCCAGATGCCTGGCCTGAGTCAGCTGATGGTATTCCTTCTATTTCCTTCTGGTATTCCTTCCAAATCCTTCCCATGACAAATCCAGCCTGGTGTGTGCTGGTGCTCTGGAAGGGCTAGTTTCCCTCTGTATTTAACTGGCAGCTCAGGAGGACTGTGTTGCTGTAGAAGATGTCACTGGCCAACTTGGACAAGCAAGGCAAGAGGTCTGTGTTTCTATTGTAGCTTCACCTGGCATGGAGGCTGAAGGTTGACTCTTTCAGCCCACCAATGGCTCTGCAGCCCCTGTGCGAGGTCACCGGGCTCAGGCTTGCCCATGTGTCGGGGGGATACGTGTCAGAGATGGTGGCTCCACAAGGTTCAAGCACATGAACATCTGCCCCCACTGCCTGGCTTTGCAGGCACGCAGGGCTGGGGTGCAAAGGCTCCTTCTCCTCTTCATGTGGACTCATGAGAGTCCTGCAGCATCGCCCCTTGGAGGAGAAGAGAACTCTGAAAAACATGGAGTCGTCAGAAAAAGCAATTATCTGATAACAAAGCAATGAAATTATTCAGCAAACCCATCTGCCTGAAGCAAGGCTTGGTAGGTTTTTCTGTCAATGGATATGGCCAAGGAAAACAACGTGGCTTTGGACATCACTGACATTCATTATTTGGCAGGCTCTGACTCTTGTTGATCCCACATTATGAGGTGGGAGGGTGCTCAGGGTTGAGTAGGCTGCTCAAGTGTGTGTGACCCCCCTGTACTGGCGCTGTACTTGGGGTTTAATAGCCTCCAAGGCAGATCTGTGAGGAGCTGCCCTTGTCCTGGGTAGAACAGAGGAAAGGGAAGAGTGTGCTGGAAGATGTGTTGGGCTGGGACTTCTGATGGTCGCACCCAGACCTGCCCAGCATATTGTCCAGCATTCAGTGCTTCCCATCAAAGAGGACAGTGAAGGACGGGGCTCAATGGCCGTTGTGAAACCACCGTGGAGCTGCCCTTTCCTGCATAATGTTTGGAGGCTGCAGAGGGGCAGAAGACCTGCTGTTTGTTCTTCAGGCTGTTTTAAACGGCAACAAAGTGAAAGTCTTTGTCGCATTTTAAAGACTTTTGCAACTTAATTTATATTCTCGTATGGCACTGAAGAACCATCTTTTGTCCAGGAGGTGATATATGCAAAAATAACCTTTAAGTTGCTCCTAATTGACCCTTAATGATATTCTCTTGTTTCTTCCAATAAATTCTCTGTGTCAAAAACACCATCCAGCAACTGCTTGTTGCATCTTAATGGCTGCAAATAGTAACTGATGGAGAAGAAACTCTTTATTTGGGTTCTTTATATATTGACAAGGGTTTTTGCCTCCAGGAAACCTGGCCCTGATGTTGGAGTGTAGGGCTGAAGCAAGGCACTGTGACAATCTTGGGCTGGCAAGGATTGGGGCACCTGAGCCCAGGGGGGAGAGGTGCCCTGTGTCCAGAGAGTGGATGCTTTGCTTTCCAGATGGGAACAGTGTCTTATATATGACAAACACAGTGTGATTTAAGTTGCCCCTTAGAATGTAAGCCAGCATGTAACATGGAATTGCAGGGAGGATGTTCGTGCCTGTGTGTATGAAGAGCAGCTGGAAGCATACCAGAGGACCTGTCTGGAGAGGACAGATTGTTTTGTGTCATGGTTGTTGGAAGACGAGGAACTGCCTGCAGAGGTTGGGGTTTTTCTTTTGGTGCTGAATAAGTGTGGGTAGGCAGTGAGCAGGCTTTGCTCTCGCTGTGGTGTGAGGAATAATTGCTTGCAGGCACAGGTGCTGTAGGTGTGCGTTGACATTGTAGGGAAACACTGGACAAGTGTGTGATCCTGCTCAGCCCAAATGTGGAGCAGTTGGTGGGTGAGCAATAATGAAGCTGAGAGCACCAATACAGGTGTTCAGGTTTGAATTTTTCTTTTTTTTCTTCCCAGTCCTGGAAACACAGATTTACAACAATCTGGCACAGATTCTCCTCAAGTTACACTTGGTTGGCGTTCTTGCTATGCACACTGTAACAATACTTTAATATAATTAAATTTTAAATTCTGTGTAGAATCTTGTGGGTAGGCAGATGTACTGGTATGTTAAACTTTATGTCACTTAAAAATGGTTCTCAAGTACATCAGAGGGAGCCCAGCCAGCTGTAAAATGATCTGCTTTATGGCGCTGCTTCGCAGCTTTGGTGTCTGTGTTTTAATTACAGATGTACCTAAAGTCTCACACCCTTGGATAACTCTGCCGGGCTGTTTTGTTTCCTGTAAGTTACTGACAGGATGTAAAGTGACGTGAGGGAAGGTGCTGCCAGGGTTTTCCAGAGCTGCTGTTTGTGGGAATATTGTGCTGTGGCAGCTTTGTTTCCCATTAACAGACAGCACAGTCTCCTGCCCAGGGCTGCGGCACTGGAAGCGGCATCTCCAGTATGACAAGTGGTAAAAGGGATTTTAGGAGCCGCTTTGCAGCCCTGGGCAGGTGGGTGTGTGTTGGGACTGGTGTGAGGAGTGGCTTTGTGGCCCCAGGCAGGCTGGCACATGTCAGGACTGGTGTCAGAGTGGGTGGGCATCTGGCTCTCTGCAGCCCCTGTGTTTTCCTGGCTTGTCCCCAGCACCAACACCTGCCAGCCACCCACCAGCTGAGATGAGCTTTGCCCACGTTTGCTCCGCAGTAAGTGAAGCCAGTGGCTGGGCTCAGTGCAGGATGGAGATTTCCAGTGCTGTGAAGTGGGAATCTTGTTGCTTTGCAGGCAGAAACCATTAATGGGGCTGTTTCTGGAAATAAAGAAGTGGCCTTGTCCCGAGGCATCCCACATGATGATTTGCTGAGTTGTGCAACATGATTTATGCCTAGCCGTGGGATTATTATTTTCTATTGATTCTGAGGGAGATGAAGCATCAGTAAAAGCCCATCAGAAGCCTCCCGGTGGAATGTGAAAGCTTGAAGCTTTTCTGACAGAAATCCTGTTGCCTCTTTGGTGGTGACTCCAAACCCACTGCCCAGCCAATCTCAAAGCATCACCTTGCAGTCCTCACCCTTCTCCTTTCAGCATTGCCTATCTCTGTCCAGTGCATGGAGGTGTTGAGGTGAGAGGTAGTGGTGGGTCCCTTGGGGATCTTCTGGCACCCTCTGCTCTGCTTCCAGCAGGCAGCAGCCATATCCCTCCCTGTCGTTTGTCAGAGCACGTGTGATCCCTGCAGCCATCAGTGAGAGTGAATTGTGCCCGTGGTATTATTCCTGTATTTATTTTATAAATGTCAAGGATGAACTAAATTAAGATAAATAAGGCTGTTCCATCTCACTGTTCAATTTACAAAATTTTGATGAGACCAATAACATCTGTCCTGGTTCCATCTTTCGGCCAGCTGAAGGCGGCTGCGGGTCTGACAGCTCTGCTCCGCCTGTCCCCCAGCAATGTTTACAGACAGGGGATGTACAAGTGAGGCATTAAGCCATTTGGTTCTGCCTCTGCTCTGTCTGTCTCCAGTGAAGAGGCTGAGAGGGTGATGCGGCTGACAAAGAGCTCCACCCTCACAAGTGGAATTGTTGTGTTGCTTTGAGTGCTGTTGTAAAAGGCAAGTGATGGGTGAACACATTGCTGTGAGTTGCAGTGATGGAGCTGGGTGGAAGTAAAGCCTTAGTGGGGATACCTTATCTGCAGCCTTTCCTTCTCCTGCTTGTCCTGGAAAGGGGAGCTGTGGTCTCCTAATTTCCTCTGGAGAACCTGGACAACAGTGCTCACCCTGATTATGATTGTCAGGTTATGGGTGCATTCCTCTCCTTGTATGTGGGTCTGAGGACCAGAGCAGCATATGGAGTGTCCCTGCTGTCACTCCATGCCCTCTGGAAGGTGACCATTTATTTCTCATCAGTTGAGCCTCTTGCACAGCAAATGGGTCATGCAGGGGAGATCTTCTTGCTGGATAAGCAATTAGCTAAAATAAACTACTCAGAGGACAAATTATGCAGGACACTTGCTCTGTAACAAATGAATTAATTGACTTTGGTGTTTGTGGGATGTTCCCACTATTTTATTTAATTCTCTCTGGTTAAAGGGCTCCTGTGTTGCCCCCTGCTCTTACGCTGCTGCAGTAAGCAAACAAGGTATTAGGGGTTGATTTACATGGTTACAAGCAAAGGAAGCAAAGTGATAATTGTGGGAACCTTTCCGTATTTCCTTAAGAGAGACAAAACCTCTTTCAGCAGCGTGTCCAAGAGCCTCTGTTTGACCTGTTTCTCTGGGGTACCATCAGTTCTCTCTGCAGCCTCACGAAGCTCATTCACAGCAGCACGGCAGTGTTGCATGGGCTGGAATCGTGATCCACACACATTTGCAAGGGCTTTGGAAGTACCAGCACTGCAGGGTACCGATGGGGCTGCTCCTGGAACCACAGTACAGTCCAGAGCTTAGTTTTCTTTTTGCAGGGATGGGGACAGCCACCTCTGTGGCAGTAAGCTCAAGAGTGTGTTTTGAAGTGTGTTTTTGTTTGGATCTTTGGAAGTGGCGGATGCTGTAGCAGTGCGTTACTTGGGATATCGCACAGAGCAGCACTGCAGAAGGATTACAGCACCTGGCCCTCAGCTGGGCTGGTAACTCATGAAACCATTCGGCCAAGTTGCTGGATTTACAGTAATTAAATTAAAGCCCTGATACAAATCTTTGCTGTGTAACAGGATTTGTCAACAGCTAAGAAAGGGTGACACTGTTGGACCAGTTGCCAAGAAAACACTCCATGCATAAGGGGACATTGGGTTCACTGAGCAGTGCACAGTCCCAGCTCCCAGTGCCAAGGTGAAACACGGCTCTTGCACTGTTCAGCTTCTTATTTCTACTTTGCAGTATTCAGGCAAGATGCCTAAGGCCCAGGGATGGTGGCACTGGCAGTGGCATGGTGTGGGGACCTGTGTCCCTGCTCAATGGCATTTGTAATCCCAGACACCTTTAGAAGACCCAACCAGTGCTAAATTGTGCAGCAAACTTTTTTTGATTAGCTGCACCCTTTGAGAATAGCGCTAGCCAAGAGCAGGGCAGTATTTTGTGCTTGCTTTAAATTTAGGTTATGAAAGATTTGGAGGATTTTATAATCGCAGCTTTGCATGCTTGCTCTGCCTCTTCTCCCTCTAGTTTTACTCCCAGGCTTTTCTAACTGCTGTTCTGTCTGGTTTCTTCTCCTCTTCAGTCCGTCCTCTCATCTCCTCAACTCCTGAAATGTATAAAAAAGTCACTTCTAATCCTGCACAGATCCCAGATCTGCAGGGACTGTTCTATCTATTATGGCTTCCTTTAGTCTGCTCACGTGCTTCTGCCAAAATCCCCAGTATTAGGTGAGATGTTGCAGCCAGAGGCATGGACATGTGGGAAACCAGCCAAAGCAGGTCATGTGCGGGCACAGTCCCACTACTGTAGTGTTGATGTGCCAGAGTGGGCAGTGGTTAGAGAGGGGAGTGTGCCCTTAGAAAGGACGCAAGGGCACTCTCGGAAACGTATGAGAACAATCAAATGAGTAGGGTTTTTGTTTTTTTTTTTTCAGATTATATAGTTCATAGGGGAGCTAACATTTAATCTCAGTTTCTTGCTGATATTAAAAATTTGGTGAAGTTTTGGAAAGTGAAAGTCTTGCATGGCACTAGCATAATTGCAACATCTGACTCATTGCAGGGATTAGATGAGTCTCCACTTGGCGCCTGAACAAGTAGGTTTCAAACACGCTGAGGATTTGACAGTTGCATCAGATCACAACTGGTGGGAGGGAGGTGAGAGGAAAGCTGTGGAGGCCGTGCTTGGATTCAGGCAGCCTGGGAAGAGGCCGGGATTCCCGGCACAATGCTGGCAGGGTGATCTCGTGGGAAGCGCAAGGCGTCCGTCAGGGAATGCTCCATGTCCTGGCAGGGTCCTGCTGAGCAGAATGGGGTTTGCTTTGGGGGAAGCCGAGTGCTGGGTGTGCTTCGAGCCTGTGTTCCCGTGGTGTGCTTCTCCTGTGACGGCCGAGCTGAAATGTCCTTGTGAGAACATCGCCCTTGGATTTTAACTAAGCAGAAAAGGTTGCACCTTCCCTGCACTAGGGAACAGTAACCCCTTGACTGCTCTCTGTCTACCCAAGCTCAAAAAATAATAGAGGTAAGAGGAAGAGGAGGGTTTTCATCAAAGGAAATCAGGCAAATATTGACCCAGCAATGCCGGGTGCTCTGCTGGGTTTGGGGACAGAGAGTGTGGCTTTATGGCAGGGTGACGCGAGGTTTGAAAGAGCAATTCATGCTGACTTGGAGGGTCGCGAATTAGGACACGATAGAAAAAGGATTGGCTGTTATCAAAAGCTGGTTCAGGCTAAATTAATCTGAAAATGTGTAATTTCATCTGAACTCAAAATACTGAAATGTAATTAAATTCCAAAGTAGGATGAGCTGAGAGGGTGTGAGAAAAGATAAGCATCAGAATAAGACAATAATTGAGTTTGTATTGTAAACACATTCCGGTAGGAATTTGGGATTTTTTAAGCTGCTTCATTAAAAATTTTAAGTCAAGACAGTTTAGCAGCTTGGGCATGTTTTGGAGAAGTGGCTGACTATTTTTATATTTGTCTGTGTTCTTTGTTTGCAGGACCTTCTGTATTTGGGGTTAATTCTCACTTATCATCTGCTAGTTTATTGATAAGTTTGAAGTGGACTAAGGCTTAAAATCAGAAAATGTGTATTTCCATGTGAAGCTGATTGTTTTGTGGGCTCATGTTTTTCACCTCATTTTCCCTAAAAAGTGAATCTTTAATATATACAATGGATAATTTAGGTTAGTGCCATTAAAACACTGTTAATTCTGAAGTGCCTCATGTGAAATACTGAAGCAAATATGTTGTCTTTCTTCTGTGCACAAGTTGCTTGCTTAGTTGGTCAGGAGGAATGAGCCAGGTCAGGTCATGCTGTGCCACCCTCATGTCACTCATGGCAGTTGTGGAGCCACTGCGTGAAGGAGAGTTGATAGCTAGGATGAGTCGTGTATTGCATCATCATTTAAATAGAGCTGTGAACACTGATTTGAACACTATGATCAGCCCAAAACCATTTTGTCAGGGTGTTTGAAGATTACTATAGTGTGTGGTTTGAGACTCCTTTCTCTGGTGCCACCATTTGTGGAGCGAGTATTGGATGAGGGATGGAAAAAATGGGTGCTGCTATGCTCTCAGCTTGATCCAGACCCCAAACGCGGTGGGGAAGGGAGGTAATGATGGGAATTTAGTGCCTCTTTGGTGATACTGCACAGCCTGCTCAGTACCAGTACCTTATGTTGCAGAGTTGTGTAGTTTTTTGCAAAAAAAGTTTTTTGCAGAAAAAATGCAGACAGGTTTTCTCATTGGCTAAAAATACCCTTAATTCTGAAAAATTACTTTGTGGATCTTCATATTTCACAGACTATAACTAGATTACTACCCTTTACTGGAATACTTTGTGTTAATGAAGACCGATTGGAATTACATAATAGATTTCCTCTAAAGAAGGCATTATGTGGTTATTTTTTACTGTCTGGCATTCTAGTTAATTGCCTTGTCATCATTAATTGATGGGACTAAATTGATATAAATAAACAGATTATATTTGTGAGGTTCATTTGAAAGAGAGGAAGGGCTGAGAGCAGGCTGCCACGGGGTGTTCCAGCGTGTCCCATATTGGTGACTGCTGAAGAGAGCTCTGGCTTGGTCAGTGCCACCACTTGTGAACTCATTTGGAGTATGCACAGTGAGCTCTGCCCTGCTGCCTTGGGAGTGCTCGCTTTGCCTGGACAGGGCTGAGGTTGCTTGCATTGCCCCACCTTAAAACTGACCTCAACAGCCAGCTCAGTCCTGAGCTTCAGCCCCACAAAGAGCTGATGGTCTCAGCTGAGGGCTGAGGACAGGCAGCCCAATCAGCCTGGCTTCCAGGACAGTCTGAGCATCTCTGGTTTCCAGGTTAATCCAGATTTATGTATGTAGTTACTATTAATCAGCAATCAATGGAGTCTCAGGAATCAACAGAGTCCAAGGCAAATCGACGTTTTTAATTCAATTGCAATGTTGCATACGATGCTTTTGCCTGGACAGAGCAAGCTGGTGGTGGCTGTCGAACAGTGCTGTGTTCCCTCTTCAGCCCTTTCCATAGTGCTCTGCCCATCTTCTGCTGTGCCTGGCTGTGCTGATGTGCTGGAGCACAGCTGGGGAGTTGCTCCTTCCCATACCAGCATCACCAGTTCTTCCTCCAGCTTTTGCCATTTCACTGCCTTCGGTGTTAGAAGTTCATCAAATGTTGAACTGCACTTACAATTTAAAGTGATTAGCAATTAAAATTTATAATTAATTTATTATTATTCATTTTTCAAATATTTACAGATTTTTATAGTGTCTCAAGTCATAAGTCAAGCTGCATGCTCCTAGCAGAGGGAGAACCCTTTTTCTTCCTCAGAGCTCTGCTCTCCTCCTGTCCCCAGTGAGATTTTCCCACCCCCTGGCAAAGCCCATGTGGCTCCCATCATCCTCTGTGCTGGGGAGGTGACACCTGCCAGAGCCCAAGGATATGGTTCATGTGTGTCCTGGCAAATTTCCCTGGCACGTGGTGTTTTGGATAAAACCAAGGTATGGCCCCAGTTCAACACAGCTGGGAAAACCTTGTTAGCCTGGAGCTGGTGGTTGTTACAGGCAGGGGAATTGAAGTGGAAGTAAATGAACTAAATAAGTAGAATTCTTCTTCCCTTTTCTTCCTTCCCCATAACAATGTAGCAGTGTTTGCACACACGTGTGTTGCTGCTGTGCTGGGAAGTGACCAGCTCCAGAACTCAAGTACCACCTACAGGAGGAGGCCATCTCCAAATAAGACTTTTAAAAGTTAAGTGGAGCTCTTGGTCCTCACCATAACAATCTCTGTCTGTGGAGAGAGCAATTGATAAGGCAGAATGGCTGCTGGCACCCAGGGGCGGGAGCCCTTTTCTCTGTGTGGGCTCTCTTCGGTGCACCAGCGGAGATGGTGGTGATTAATCTGAAAATAGTTTAAAGCAATCATGAATTGTAAGAATTAATTCCCAATAAATCAAATGGTATCCCCATGGGAGTAGGGAAGAGAAATAAATGAGGGCTAAAGAAATTGATAAAAATCCTTGAGCAATAAAGAGATGAATGCCAGTTCTTTTAAAATTATATTTAAATGAACAAAGTTGATTTAACTGTCTTTTTTCATACCTTGTACTAAGATTTAGTTCTACAGCATGACATTATATCAAGAAATAATTTGCAGAAAGACTTTTTAGCATTTCATGTGCATTCCACTTAATGACAATTTTAATATTCCAGCTTTGGTCCTACATCGTTATGAGGAGGCTTCAATTGCTCGGTGTGCTGAGGAGTTCATAAAGATTGTTTCTAATTTCTTTTTCAAGTCTGTTACAGAGTTCAGAGCTGTCAACATGTGAATTATCATGTTGCTGAATAAAATGTGGGAAAAACTGTTGCTAACTGCTTTAACTAAATATACAGCTTTTGGACAGTGCTGTTTCCAGAAGGATCTTCCTGCCCAGGAAGGTCCAGAGAAGGTGCTGGACTGAATTCTGACATGCGGTGTCACTGGGAGAGCAGAAGTCACCCACCCGGTTGTGCTCGCAAATGACACGTATCTTCTTTGTTTTTAATCTGGTTTTTGGTGTTTTTTTTAAAATTGTCTTTCAAAAGAAAATTGTGATGATGGAATTCATCAGGCTGAGTAGCCATAATGGGCAGAGACGCTGTGTGAGTCTTTCATGGAGTTCACACTTTGGGGACAGCTGCAATACACTTAAATATAAATGGGAGCAGAGTAAATGGCTTTTGAGAAGTCAGATCCTGTTGTTATTTGTGTCACTGTTGTTAGTGCTGGTAGCACTGTTACCTCTTTGTGGTTGTGTGAAGAGCAGGGACACAGAGCAAAGACATTCACCTCTGACGCCTTCATGAATACAGGTCTTAGCACAGGAGGAGTGGTGCCGGTGGAAGTTATTGTTATACAGGGGTGCTCAGAGTTACCCCGTCGCTCTCAGCCTCTGCAGCCTGCCAGGGACAGCCACCAGGGTATGGGCAAGGCTCTGCTTCCCCGTCACTCGCAGCTGAAGCTGCTGTGCTTGGCACCTGCCTGCATTGTGCTGCAGGGTTGTCGCTGCTGGGAGGACAGTCAGATCCTGCTTCTGTCAGCAGAGCCCCAGATGTTCCAGGGTTTAACTTCTGTACCAGTTCATCGTGCAAACAGAATATCTTCACGATGTGTTCTCGTGTCACCAGCATCCTGATTACTCCTTAAACAGCCCCAAGGAGCTGCTTTTGGGGTGGGACTTGTTGATGGGTGTCCCAGCCCACACCCAGGAGATGCCCAGCAGCTGTGTAGTGCTCTGTAGCTTGTGTTGCAGCCGTCAGCATTTATCCCGATTTTGCAGAAAGGCTTTCCTTGGCAGCCCCTGGCAGTCCTGTGCCACGGCACAAAAGCCAACTTGGCACTGGCGTGGCTCGTTCAGTCCTGTTTGTTGGAGCCACAGGTAATTACTCCCATACTTAATGAATCACATTACTTTTATTGATGAACACGGAGGCTACATGCTGGAAAGAGGAGGTAAGGATTAAGTTTTATGGCCTACTGCTGCTATGAGAAGGAGCATCTAGACACCAATTAATGCCCCCTTGATGGGATTAGCTATTGCGTTAACCGCAACTCTGGATAAAATTGCTAACTCTGTGACTTTAGACTTTAACTCCTTAAATATTGTAGATATGAAGCAAGTTCACTTACATCTTAAATGCAAATGACATTTAATTCTAGATACAAAAAACTTTCAGCGTATTTACATTTCCTTGTGATTTATACCTCCTACTACATGGGTAAGAAGACTTTTCTGAAGTCTTCAGAAATTTTATTTCATCCCTGCAGAGTTCAAAATTAGACAAATTTCAAACACATAATCCGTGATTCCTTCAGTTGCTGTGCCAATAATCCCAATTTGCAGTGAGGAGAGTGGAGGTTGTAACAGCAGCAGCCTCTCCCCATGAGATGCCACAGTGCTGGCTTCCCAGCAGTTACGGTGAAATCTGAACATCTCCATTAAGATCTTGAGGGGCTTTTCTTTGGTTTCTGGTCCCACTGATGCAGTCTGGGCACATGCTGGGGTTTCTTTTCTTTCAGGACAAGTGTGAGTCATTGCCTGAGGGTCAAAGCCAAATGTTTCTTTAGGAGGGGGGAAAAAGTGTTTGTCAAACAAATTTGTGTGTGATCTACCAGTGTTATAGGTGTGATGGACAAGGCCCCCGCAGTCTTGATTACATTTTCCCATGTAAATATTATTTTTAAGCTTTCTGTCAGTACAGAAGAGAGCTCCCTGCTACAGCATCCTCCAAGTGTGTCCCTGTGCTGGTGGGGTGGTGCCCTTGACACAGGGGGTATGGCTCTACCTCGACCTTGGGAGACTCTATCCTTAATGGATCTGGATGACCTTCTAAACCAATAATGAATGTCCAGGTATCCGTGTGGCCAAGGGCAGGTGAGATGTCCAGGGCTGCAACTGCTTGAGATTCATCTCTCAGTTTTCCATTTGGGCTTTAATCTTCTGATAAGCCACAGGTACAGTGGGGGGAAATGTCAAGGTAAATGAAGACTTGAAGAGCAGCATTCCTCAGGGGAGAAGTAACTTCAGTCATCAGAGTTTTTTCTTGGGCAGAAACAAGAAATAAGAGATGAGGTGTTTCTGAGAGCATGATGTCAGTCAGGAAGCACTCCTGACAGACAGTCCCTGTCCATTGCTGCTGCAGTGCAAGGGCTGTGCAGCTGCACACAGTGCAGAGGAGAAAGGAATAGATGGTTATTTGGAGTTCATCACCTGGAGTGTTTGCTGGCCCCAGAGCTCTGCCTGCTCTGTGCTGCTGCACCTGAGTGGGCGGTGCCTTGTCACACTTGATCATGTCACTTCTCCCCATTCCCAGACTGGCCTGGATGAAGACAGATTCAAGGACTTGGTCTTTGCATCCCTAAGGAAACGAGGACAAGGATTCAATGCAATATTTTCATGAAAGGCTGTCTCTTTTCGTGGCTTACTCCAGGACTCCAGCTTTTCCCAGCCAGTTTCTGCATCAGTAGGTTGCTCCTTTGGGAAGGTGGAAGTTAATTTCTCATTGTTATCATGCATAGATGCAGAAGATGGAAGATAGTCCCCTCCTGTTGTCCCTTGGCTCCGTGATAACTTCGTAGCCAGAGAAGATAAAATGCAGGTGAAAAATAGCATCATCCAGGCTGTTTGCAGGAGCCATTTCTGTGTGGTGGGTGGCAGGGATGGAGGGGACTTGTCACCCAGGCACTGGGGGCAGCTTCTGCTTGTGCACTGGTGAGGTACAGGAAGGGTCTGGTGTGTGATACCTCTGCTTTATGGCAGCTGCATTAAGCATCTATATTCCTGCTTTAAATACCCTCCTTGGATTGGAATTGGAATAAATCAAGGTGATAAAATAAAAAATAACTCTTAGAGCCATGGACCTTCTCAAGGAATGGTTCTGGCTGATCTTGCCCTGTTATCCTGAAGAAGAGGCTCTTTTGGATTTGCAGTATTTGCAATTCCCTTTTGGCATCCCCAGCTCCTGAGGCACTAAAAAGTAGTTTTCATTAACTGATATGTCTGACATTTACCACATCTCAGTGTGACAATTTAGAAGGAACTGGTTAAACTGAACAGCATTTTTAATATTGCAGTAATGTGATTAGAGGAATATCTTGGTCCTTTAGGCCAGAGGTACCTAAATTTGAGCACAAATGGAGAGGCATATATGAACCTTCAGCTGACCAAAATATCCTTATCTTAACTTGCTTTCTGTTTATTCCCTCTTTGCATCTGGTTCCTGTTCACAAGAAGATAAGTAGGTTTAGATTTTTATTATCCAGGTAAGGGACTTAATCCAAAAGAAACAAAACATCCTTAGACCAGGACTTAGAGCCAGAGGGCAGTATGTGCAACTGAGTTGGGTGTCAAATCCAAAATGACATCTCTGGAAAATCTTCCCTGGGAATCCCATTTCCTCTGTTCCTCCCTCTCCTTGCCTTACTGAGGGAAACTCTGGTTTGTCCAGTGGCCTGGATTGCTCCTGAGGACTGTCCAGAGCCCTGGGTCACCCCAAGCAATGAGCAGGTACCCAGATCCATCAGCAGCCGGGGATAATTGTTTGTGTTAAAAATAAATCAGAAAATAGAATTTAGGATCTTCTTCCTGGCTGTAGCAGGAACAATTTGGGCAAAAGTAGTTCTTAGGCTGTTGTGGCAATTTGTGGGAGCCTCAAGCTGTGGATAGCAGGGTGAGAGGGAAGAAAGCATCCCAGGTCTTGTCAATACTTGAGACAAAAAGCTTTCTGCTTTGCAATTACTCTTCCTGTCCTTCCCCCTCCTTCCCTCAGGCCACAGGCAAGAAACCAAAATAGAGATTAGGCAGCTTTTAAATGCCACAGGCTCATAAAGGAGAGGAAATCCAGAGCCAATTGAGAATTACAGCCTGCTCTCAGGCTTGTGACTTTGTCTCTCTCATCTGCAAAGGGAAAAAGGAAATCCCCAAATTCAGGCTGAGTGGCAAAATCCCCAGAGATTCAGGCTGGAGTCGCATCTGTCACATGCCCTGGGAATCCCTGGCAGGCCTTGCCTGCTGCGTTTTCCCAAGCCATCAGCTGGCTGCTCTGGGCTGTGTCTGAAATGTTGAGGGATGAGCAGGGCAGAACTCCCCTCTCTTCTTCCTTACAGTGGGTGAAATACAGCAGCAATGTAGATCAGGTTAAAATTGCGTCTCATCTCATGAAGTTATCTTTAAAAACCAGCTGCTTTCTGTGAGCTTTAAAGCAGCTCGATACACTCTTATCAAAATCGAAAACCGCTCCACAGATCCTTAAGAGATTTTGTTTCATTGGGCTCTATTTTCTATAAATCTCGTTAACTGCTTTGCCAGTGCCCTCTCCCTGTGTTCCTTTCTCATTGCAAAAATCAACCAACAAACCTGGTTCCAGCCCTGCAGAGCAGCAGCGAGGCTGCGGAGCTCAGCTCTGCCCTCCCTGCGTGTGCCGGGGGCGAGGGAAGCAGGATTTCCCTGGCATCGGGAATGTCCAGGTCCTTTGAGCACATGTTTCGTGAAGTGCTGTGTGTGAGTGTGGAGGCACCAGGCAAGAGATCAGCTCACACTGTCTTTTCATTGCCTGCCCTGACCACACCGGTGACTTGTCAGTGATGGGGTACAGCCGGGCAGTGGCTAGGGCACCACTGGTGTTGTGAGAAGGGTTTGAGCTGACATGTGCATTGACTGGGGGTTTATAGAATAAATATTGAAATGAGATACATAATACCTCCACTGAATTAATCCTGCACTATCTACAGTGCTGTCAAACAGATACTGTGGCTGTGCTGACACCCCAGTGTTTATTTTCAGGGTGATGCATGGGAGGAGAGAGGAGGAGCAGCCTCCCCTACCCCCTGGGTCCAGGCTGCTGGGACTCGGGGGGATAGGAGGAGGTGGAGTTTGGGAGGATGGGGCTTGGGTTTCTGGTTACAAGCAATAAACATTCATGTGTATGTGGAAAAAAATGCTTGCTGCCCCTGCCATCAGCGCAGGATGCTCACTGCCCCCCAGCTTGGAGGTTATTTGTTATTTCTCAGTGTTACAAGACATGCCTCGGTTATGATTTGGCTTAGCAGACAGCAAAATCTCTCTACGCCCAAACTACACTAGCTGCTGTCTGCTGGGCATCACCGTGCCTTTAAGGACATTTCAAATTGCTGTCGTAGTTTTTAAGTAGAAAATCTTTTCTTGTGTCTTTGAAGTTGAGCAGGTGCTCAGAAGGGAGCAGGTTACTCCCTGTCTAGCACTGATCTAAGCAGAACAGTGAAACCAATGTATAAGCTCCTGCTTTTATCGTTCCCTTCTTTTTTGCTTGTTTATTGTCATTTTAGGCCAACATCCATGTCCTGGTGCAGCATTAGAAGTGGTTGGAATCTCATTCTGCTGATGTTTTAGCAAGAGAGAGAGATTGTCTGTAATTAAATAACAACAATCCTTTTTTCCCCTAAATTTTCTTTCTTTCCAATTTTCAGCATGTGACAGTCAAAATACATCCAGTGAAAATGTTGGCTATTTTATCAGACTTCCCCTTTTTCTTTCTTTTAACCTATCACTGGCAGTTCCTGCATTAGGTACAAGATCCTCATGGAAAAGACATCACTTCAGCCAGGTAACAGCAGCAAAAGGGGAGCATTTATTTGATGACAAATTCTGACTGTTGCTGTTCTGTGGAGCCCTTTGCTGGTCTATGGGACATTGTTCCATAGACACTTTCAGTCTGGTTTTCTTGCTTTATGTAACCCAAACCTGTTTCTTACTTGCAGACCACAGAATGGTTCTATGATCCTGTACAACAGAAAGAAAGTGAAATACAGGAAAGATGGATATTGCTGGAAAAAAAGGAAAGACGGGAAGACCACCAGAGAGGATCACATGAAACTGAAGGTGCAAGGAGTGGAGGTAGGAGCATGGCAAGAGCGGCTGGGTGTTGTGCTAGGCTGGGAGGCGGTGGCTCCCCGAGACACCTCAACACAAGGCTGTGCACACCTTCATAAAAATTCCTATTTGCTGAATTCCAGTTGCTCCTCTTGGCCTGGGGCTTAGTTGCTGGCTGGGGTTAAACCACAACTCCCCCTTCCCCCAACAAATACACCTGGTCTTTATCACTCCTTTGAGCAAACTGAGTAGAGTTTCACCATCCGCCTGTGTGGCTGCTGGCTGGGCTGTGTGACTGCTGAGTGTCTGCACACTGGGCATCTTCTGGTAGACTCTGGTTTTTGTAACAGGCACTCCACGAGGGCAGCCTGACACATCAGGGTGGGCTGCACAGCGCTCTGTAACCTTGGTAGCTTGAATGGGTCCGGTTTGATTCTCACAACTCCCAGCTAGGTTTTGGTAGCAATTGCTGTAATTTCTGTGTGCTGATGGAGTGTTGGCCTTGCAGTATGCAGGGGTAGAATTTCTGTTGGATTTGGCTCAGAATCCATGTGTGTTTTGAGGGAGCCTTTGCTGTACTGATGGTATTCAGCCACTCAGACACATTCAGACAAATGATTTCACCTGAGGCATTTTTTCTGGAGTAAGCCAGTTTGTTCTAAAATGTGCCGTTGTTTGACACCACTTTCTTAACCTCCATCTGCATGAGGAAGGATCTATTTTGATCACCCTGGTCAATTCTGATGTTAAAGGTTTGCACAGATGTGGATAACAAATACATTTGTCCAAGTTTTATATTTATTAAATGGCAATTACATGTTCTGGTAGCGGAAGCCCACCTGCAGAGCTGCGCCCAGCTCATCCCTAAGGCAGCAGGGCTATATTCCCAACATTGGATACCAAACTTGGGTCCAAAGTGGTCAAAGGCTGTTAAAATGTGTAATTGCAGTGTTCAGCTGTGCATTTTGGCCAAGGAGTGTGAGGCTGTGGTGTGTGTGTTTGTAGGCCAGGTTGATTTTACAGCTGACAGCCTGTGAGCCTGGCCGGGGTCAGGGTAATTGGGGTGTCCATGACAGGCAGAGCTTCACCTGTGGCTCCAGACCTGTCTGGCAGCTTCCAGGCTGGACTTTGGGCTAAGCTGAGCTTTGCAGCCTCACCCCCAAGCCTGTGTGGCAGATGCTTTGCAAGGCACTAACCACCCTCCTGCTGGGGTGACGGGCACCCCGCGCTCCCCACATGGTGCTGGTGGTTGACATTCCCTGGGCATCCCCGAAGTCAGTGCCAGCATTGGGAAGGGGACGAGTGCCCAGAATTCATCTCGTGCTCCAGCTTCCTCCTAGCCCATTTCTCATTCTTACATTCTGTCTGCTCTAATGAGGTTTTCGGGTTTAAAATAGTATTAAATGGATTGCATTATATTACACCAGAGAGCCATAACTTTGTTCCATAATTTTTACATCCAATAACAATGTTTTATTATGACAAGCACAAAAAAAAAAAAAAAAGTCATCATCACAGAAATGGTGCCTTTTTTTTTTGCTTCGGGTTTGCAGAGTGTGATTTAATTAACTTCTGTAAACTTTCACGATGCAGAACCCTAGACCTTGTGCTATCCCTTTACCTGTAGCAAGAGGTTGTTGATGACGCTTGGCTTCCACAGGAGCACATGAGGAAATAAATGGGACTTTCTGGAGGGTTATTCCAAAGACAGAGCTATCCAGGCCTTTAGTGCCTGACTGCATGGAGGTGGTAGTGATCATGTTTAGCTCAAAGAGCCCTGCACTGAACCCATTAATTTCTGTTTTACTGAAGTGCATCTTCTGGAAAGTAACAAATGCAGGTGGGCATATCGTGAGTGCTAGAGGAGGCACAGCTTTCAGGGTTTCTCCCTCTGGCTGATCACATTCACCACTCAGGAAGATCATTGTTAAACTATTTGCTTTGCGATTCAGATGTGCCAGCGTTTGGCCAGTCATTCCTACACCCTTCTCCAGCTTGAGAGCCCTTTAGTACCTGATTTTCTACCTTCAAGAAGGTACTTGCGCCCTCTCATCCACAGGCAGCACCTGGGTGGTCATGGCCAGTCTCTGTTCTGAACGATGCAGAAAAAGTCAGTTTTCTTGATCTCCAGGTGTTCCTTGGGCAAGATGATGTAGTTTTAACCTTATTAATGAATTACTCAATCAGTACACCATGGTACTTCACAGACAGTGTTTTGGGTTTAGGTTTCGGATACTATTCTGAAAGGAAGCAATGTTCTCGACTTGGACACATAGGCAGCAGATTTAAAATAACAAAAAAAAGGCTTTTTTCAAATTTGGAGTGATACCGTAGTTAGCCGCATTAGGGTTTAACAGGGCATGAAATAACTGTCTGCCTTGTGGCACTGCCAGATCATCTCAGCGACTCTTGCAGCCAGAAGATAAATAGGGATCATTGTCGCACTGATGGAAAAGTACTTGCAGAGCCGACAGCCAAGAGCATCAATAGCATCCAAACATTGCTCTGGAAATGGCAGCTTGGAGGCAGGGAGGAGGAACACCCTGGCCTGGGAAACTACTGACCAGCCAGTTCTGAACAGGGATTTGTATTAGAAGATTTAATAATTAATTCCTTCGTGAGTGTCGTCACTGTGATGGCTCCTTTGTCTTTCCAAGTTTTGGGTAAAGAGAACAATTTTTTTAAAAATAAAAAGTCTACCCCAGATCCTTAGGGATGCTGATGTCTATCAAAACCATATAGAAGGATTTGGTGAGCAGCTAAAGCAAATTTAGGACATAAAAAAGGAATAAACTAATTGGAGTAGAAATACACTCATTTAAATAAATAAGGATTAGGAGGAATAAACTATTTAACCAAGCGGATGTTAAATGAAAACGGCCTGAAATCCTCAAGCTCTTGCCTTGGTTAGCATTGCTGTGCAGGAGGGGTTTGGGTATTACTTGGTTAATCTGATCACAGTCCTGTTAGAAAAGGCTGGATAAACCAGAAAGGAGAAGTTAATTTGGCCTTTCCCTTAATACACCTCTTTGTGCAATTCTTTGTGGAATCTCCAGTCTGTGATCCTTTCTAAAATTCTAATTAATTAGGATCCCTGGTGATGTGTTCCTAATCAATTCGCATAATTAAAAATTTTAACTAATAAATAATAGTAAGGGGAGTGTTGGAATAGCTTTGCCATGATTCTGGATGGTGCTGCTCTGCTGGCTCAGAGGAAGCATTTGTGCCTTTTCTTGTGCGTGAACTTTTCCAGGAGAGTGTAACTGCGCCTTCACGTGAATTCATAGTAAACTGCTGCTAAAATTAAAATGAGGTCATGTTTTTATAGTGAATTTCCCTCTCGTTGTCTTGCATTTTGTAAGGTCGACAGTGATCCTGCTGCTCTTTATCCTGTGTTGAGGATATTTTAGTCTCTCCAAACCCCAGTGCCTGAGAAGTGGTTTTGGAGAAGGGCTGTCACAAGGCTGGGTGAGAGCTGTGCCCACAGTCTCACTCCAAGCACCAGAACTGCTGTATTTGAAATACCTTGTTCTCTTGTAGGTTTGGTGTATGCTATCTTGGTACAATATAATAATCTTTATGAATTCCTTTAAAAAAACAAAAAAAAAAAAGTAAAACTTGATTTCAGTCTTATTAAGAGAGGAACTCCCTTGTGGAGATGGAGATGCGAAGTATCAATTTTGTATGCAGGACTTGTATTTAATTAATATCATAACAGTCCCTTAACACTATTGCAGATTAGTCCATGAGGACAGGAATAAAAATTTTAGATTATTCAATTACTGCGTAAACCCTGGGACATCACTGTCAAAACTTCGCACGGTTTCTGTAGCATTTGGGTTTTGGCAGCATCCCTGTGCCTGCCCTGGGTCACCACGGTGGGGATGGCGTCAGTAGCTTCTGCAGCCTGGGTGTGGGGGCACCTACAAAGGATCATACTTTTCCTTTTGATAAATGACCAAATGGGCCCCTCTGCATTGTGCAAAATAACCCACCATGGAATACTGAACTGCAAAATGGTTTTACATCTCTCCATTCCCTTCTATCATGGGTGAAATCTGCTTGGTTGTCACGGGAGGGTGGGAGCAGCCTTGGAGGGGGCACATTGGAGCAGCCCTAATCTGGAGAGTGATTCCTTGGGCAGCCTGAACCAATTCACTCCAATTCGCTTTAATTTACATGGGCTTTGCTCGCCCTCAGAGGTGATCTGTGCGGTTTGCACACTAATTAGGATCGCATTGTTCAGTCAGTCTGCTTAATGCTTTCCAGAGAAATACTGTGGAATGGCTTTGGATGAGAAAGGAGAGTTTAATGTGAGAGGTTTGCTGGAAGTATGACACACATGTGAGCATACATTAACACAAACAAGAGAAACTGCTCGTGAGGAGGGGCAGTTTTAACTGACCTGTTCTTCATCATTGCTGTGAACAGCATTGTCCTGACAGCTCTCCTGAGATTTGACTGATCCCCTTTATAACCTGCCTCTCCCTTAACCTCCTATAGCTCATTAGAGACCATGGAGTCCAACAGCATCTCCCTACCGTTGCCGTGGCACACTCACCGTTGCCGTGGCACACTCACTGTTGCCGTGGCACGCTCTCCTTTGCAGTGTGCACATCTCTACAATGGACACTGTAGGCAGTTTCTGGTGCAGAAATGTGGAGGCGTTGACTGTTCATGAGCTGTGGTTGGGATTTATTCCTGTTCAGCTGGTGTTTATGGCACCTGAAATGCAAGGTTGTGATGGCACCTTAATGATTCCTGTGTTGGAGGCAGTCCTGGGAAATGGGAGAATTGTTTTGCCATTTCTGAAGGGGAGTAGGGATCATTGTAAATCCGGAATGGATCTCCTGGGAATCTCTTCAGAAGGGAACATACATATCAATAATCCTTTTGTATGTCAGGGTCCTGATGTATTCTCCTGCAGTAACATAAAGTCACAGCAAATTCTCTTGAGTTTTTGCATCTTTTCCTAACACCCTGTACCTGTCCCAGAGATTTTATTCTTCACAAGACCCGTAACATTCCTAATCCTGTAATTGTCATGGCTTATTTAACTTCATCAGTAAAAGTTTTCCTGGTATCTGGGTGTCTCAGAATGAAGGTTCAGCTGAGATCAGGGTCTTGGGGGATGCTCTGCTTGGCAGGTGCCCCATAGGCAAGTTCTGCCCAAGTCAAGGGCAGCCACCGTCCCTGCAGTGCGAGGCAACAGGTTTGCAGCAGCGCTCAGGTAATTGCTCTGTAATTGACTGCATCACCGTTTTTTCCCCTGTTTAATAAATAGCGTGAATAAAGCTGAGCCACATGTGGTAGGGTTGTAATTCAAATCCCATTCACTGAACTCTGAGCATTTTTCATTTAGCATGTAAAAAGACAGTTTCGATGTAAATGATTCCAAAAGGATCTCTGTGGACTAATGACATTAGCATCAGGCTAGATTGGAATTGTTGAGTAATTGGTACTGCAGTTACACCCTGTGCTGGGGGGAGAGAGGGAACCTGGGACCTGCAGTAGTGGAAGTGTCCCTGCCCATGGCAGGATGTCCTTGAGGTCCCTTCCAATCCAGACCATTCTGTGATGGGTCTGTGGAGATGTCAGTTTGCAGAATCCTCTGCTTACAGGGAATCTTGCCTCTTGACTTGGTTGCGAAGCAGTGCTAGACATTGTACTGCTTTTTGCACCCCCAAAACAAAACAGTGAAACAAAAAATTTTAATAAATACATAGATACACTTTTTTATTATTTAGTCATCCTTACGAAAGAAAGCATTAGAACAAGTATACAGACACAAAACAAGCTGGCAGGTCCCCCTGCACCCCTCTGAAATGGGAGGCTTGTGTTGCCTCATGGGCTGCATGGCACAAACACACATTGACATTTATATTGACTATTTCAGTTTAGAGAAATTCGAAATTAAATCTATTTTCTGCCAGCTCTGTGGAAAAATCCATTTACGAAAACAAAATCCAATAGGAGATCTAAAGATCGGTGGCCAGAAATGAAATATATTGAGAATAAAATATGTGGAGATTGGATTGCTGGCTCTGTGGTCTGGGTTTAACGTGCTGGGGGCTGGAATGGGAATGGAGGGGTACTGGTACAGACTTCATCCCTGGGTTTGCAATGTAGATGAGACAGTTTACAGCAAAACAAAATAAATATCAATGCTTTTTGGACAAGAGTCAGTGGTCAGCATTTACCTTTTTGACCACACAGTTCCTTTCTATGTGTGTGTGGATAAATACGAACTCCAGACTACGTCTATCCATGGAGGTGGTGCCTGGAGAGGGGTCAGTGGGAGCCGCACTGCGAGGAGAATCTGTGCTGTTCCTCACAAGATTAAGAGGTTTCCTGGTTCTGTGGGGATCCCTGTGATTGCATGGAGGATCCAGATGCTGGAGCAGCATGTGCCTTGTAATCTTGTAATTGCATTGTGGTCTGTGACGGAGATAAGGGCTTCCGCGGGAAGCGAGGAACCTCAGTGGCTCTGCCTTCCCTGCCTGGCTTTTAGTGAGCTCCTTTTTATTTATTTATTTCGCTATGTGTTGGGCAGGAAGGCAAACCTCATTTGCTGTATTGCTGCTAATTCAGTATGTGTCAGGGGTGCATTAAACTTTCTAATTTCCTGAGTTCCTGTTGGAAAGCGGGATATTGCTCACCAAGGTGTGCGTGGGGAGGGGAGCAGGGAGAGCAGGGTCTTGTTTGAAGGTTTGAAAGTATTGGAGTTCCTAAACACAATTTGGTGTTGTCCCCAGCAAACACAGACACAGAACCTGGCAAAAGGGGATTTTAGAGTGTGGACCTGTCTGGCATGTTTGGATGGCCACCCCTTTGTAGGTTGTTATTTACTCCCCTTTTTTATAGGCACAAAATAAGAATGAATTAGAGGGCGTTTGGACACTTTCTGGACATAAAAAGCATTAATTGCCCTCTATTATCCTGGGGTGAAGTGAAAGGGAGATGTGATGGAGGGGAGCAGATGCCAGCGGCAAGGGATTCTCTTGGTTCCCAGCCAGGATCTGACCCAGGAATTAGTGTGAAGCAGGAGCTTCAGGTGCTCTGAATCTTGCTGTGTCTGCTGTAGGTGAGATTGAAGTTGCCGGGGGAGACGGCTGTACTGTGTCAATGCTACAGCAGGGAATCCTGAATGACCCGGTTGGCAATATCAGGAATAAAGAAAGTGAATTATTATATTTTGGGGAGAAAAATTGTTTTTCTACTCTTTGCTTGTCCTAAAACCATCGCAGACATTGGTTTACACGTAGCAGTTGCCTCGTCTTTGCAGAATACCTTTTTCCTTGGAGCGGTGGGATAATGTGTTCGTCCGCTCCGGTGTTCCCATATTTCTGCTGCCATCGCGTGGCTGCCAGGGATCAGCAGCGTGCTCCGTGCGGGAGAGACCCCGCTGCCGTCCCGGGGGGCTATCAGCGGCACAGCTGTAGCCAGACCCCAGATCCCAACCGTCTGCTGCCTCCCTGCTCAGGGTTGTGGTGATGCTGCCCCCACAGCTGGAGTCCCTCCGTCCTCCACGGACACGAGCTGGACACAGCTCCATGCACCAGGGAGGGCTTGATGTCCGTCTGTAACTGCAGCGCTTGGCAGAGCTGCACTTGCTCTAATGTTTGGCTGAATTCTCAGAATAAGGTAGAGTGGCTCTGAACTCTTCTGAGGTGAAGAGTTCAGGCATCCGAATTAATCAATAAAGATTCCGACATCCCAGTGCAAAGCCTGAGGGCTGTTGGGGCATGTCCCAGTGCCTCTGCAGAGGGATGTGTTGGTGGTGGCAGGGCTGGGTGCCCCAGCACCTCTTTGCTCCGGCCAGCACTGACCTACTGCAGCCCACACCACGGCATTCCCTTGCACTCCACGCTGGACAGCACCATTCTGCTGGAGCGGCTCCTTGTCACTTGCCACAACAAATACATGGTGTTTTTCCATTAAAAGGCCCCGTGCTCTAGAGGACTGCAGCGTCTTAGAGCACTATAAATATGTTTGTGAAGATTCTGCCTTCTGTCTGACCCCAGACACTCTCTGATACTGCGTGGGTGTTTCTGTTGATGGTTACACTTTCCCTGCAGTTTTTGTGTGCTTATTGCCATGAAGAAATTTTGAATAAAAGCAGGATGAGGCGACACCAGTGTGCTGGAGCACTGTGAGGGGGATTGGCAACGCCTGTGACTCTGCTGCATTGCCTAATCCCCCTGCTGCACTTCCTTCTGAGCATGCATGATGGGAGTAATGGCTTGGCCCTTCCTTGTCCTTCTGTTGGTCAGGCTCACTGTTGTCCCTTGGGGCAGGTTTCTATTGTGTGTGTAATGTCCTACCAGAGCCAGGACAATTTATTTTAGCCTTTTTCTACTAAAAGGAAGCATGTTTTTTAGCTTAAAAAGGTAAAATGCCATCTCCCTTCCTGCCTCCTGTGTACTTCCCTTCATGCCCTTGAAGAAGAGACATGGTTAGACTTCAGTGTCTCTTTAATCTCTCCTTGTTGGAATAGTAAACAGTACATTTATAATGACAAAAACATGATCAATTTTTGTGTGTTAAATCATGAACTTACTTGTGAACACTTGCTGAGATATCTGCCCTCAAGTCCAAGTCTGGTGGTCCAGACCCACCATCCTACCCTGTTTCCATTCTTAGGGCAGGTAGAGGGAGCTCCCAGACGCCAAAAGCCCTTCCTGCCTTGTCTGTCCCACATCTGAATTAACACTTCTTGAACTATCATAGCTGCATAAAATACACAGAAGGATTTCAATCGCAAACCCAAAATCTAAAGGTTTATTAATGGCTAGAGGGAATGGAATTTAGTATTTGCCTGTTGTCTTGTCAATTCACAGCATTTAGAAGCCCAGCAGCATGGGGATGATTTTATATATAGCAACTTTATTTGAATAGACCACATAGCTTCAAAGTAAATATTAATTCCATTATGCTATAAACTGTTATTTATCATGACAGAAAGCCATAAAGTTATTTTACTGGAATATAGCTAGTAAATTGCATCTCCTAGATGAGATACAGCACATGTTGAATTCTAGCAGCAATTACCCAACATACTTTATACATGTTGGTGTGAAACATGCTCCAGCCTGAGCCAACCTGAGGCTTCTGTGGAAAACCCTTTGCAGCCATCGTGGAGCCACAATGATGTGTTGGCAGGAGATGGCACTGGTGCCCTCACGAGCACTGGCCAGGGTCAGGAGCACCATGCCATGGAACAGTGATGCACTGATGCCACCTCTTGCATGTTGTATATTTGACTTTTTAATTACCTGAATTACTCATTGAAAGCACCTCATAATGGCCTGACTCCAAGGTGTGGCAAGAAGTCTAGGTTTTAGTTATGCTTTTTAAAAAAAGATGTCGTGCATTGCATGAGTTGATCACTGAAAGCATGGATTTTCTCCTGCTATTGCCCTAAGTGCAGGTGTATGTCCCTTGCAGAGGTGGGGGCCACTGGGGAATGTGGGCAGGGCTTTATCCTTCTTTATGAAGTGTGTGTGGGGTTATACTGCCTGTGCCAGCAGCTTCCACGTGCTGTGGTTTGATCTGTGGATCAGTTATTCCTCGTGCACAAGCAGCAGTGCAGAAGTGGGGGCACTTCCAGCTCTACAGCAGCCTGGGCAGAGGACACATGGATGAAGCCACTGCTATGACAGGGTAGAGGATGTTGCACAATATTACAAATTTCAGTGAGTTCATGAAGGCTATCACTGATTGCAGTCTTTGGTGGGGACTGACCTTCAGCACAGATTAGAGCTTCCATTTTATAGCAGAAAACAATATCAGGAAACATTAAGGCTCATCAGCAGTTAGATGCGCTTGTGCTAGCAGAACAGTGAAGGCTGTCTGCCAAAAATTATTGACTTCTTGTTGTCTTTTATCCACAAAAATAGCTCTTCTTGTATATAACCTATGAGAGTTGTGCAGTGACTGCTGTTAGAGGAAAACCTCAAGAGAGTATTGAATAAAATAGTTTTAAAGAATTTTAGATTTAGTTTCTTTAATGACTAAGAAATGTCAACCACCTGTGCACCAAGCGTTGCCCTAGGCAGAAGAACATAAAGTTCATTGTACCACATTTATAAATATTTTATATATTTTTGTGAAAACTGGAGAGAGAAAAATGCTCATTTAATCAGAATTGTCTGTAAGATCAACTAGATTGCCTTCAATACCAGGAAGATTAAAACCGTGAGGTTGGCATTGGAGAACTTTTCAAATATCAAAGGATCAGCTCAGGGTGCAACCACCCAGTATTTGAATTGTAAAAACACCTTTGAAATTGCCCAACTCTTGATTAAACAAACAAAATCTGAAGTGGATTTGGGATAGATTGTGATTTTAACATTAGATTATCAAAATCAAAGAAAAGTATGTAACAGTTCTTGAAAGTCCATGCTAGGAGGAAAACCCCTGGGCACAAGATTGTTAGCTGTAGTGTTCCTTGATATCCTTGATGTCCTGTAACCAGGAGGACACATTAATTAAAATACAGATTGCAAGGTCAAGAGGAACAGCTGGGATCATCTGGCCTGCACAGCACACATTGGAAAATTCCACCTACAGATGTCTGAATTCAGTTGTTGTGCCTTTATCTTGCAGAAAGGTGTTGGTCATGATTTAAAGGTGGGCAAAGGTGGAGAGCTTGCTGCATGCTTGGGAATGATGCTCTGAGGGGTGATCACTTGTACTGGTCAACCACTTTGTGCATGGCCATGCTGGCTCTATCCCCTCTCTTTTAGGAGCCCACAGCTGGATCTCTTTCACCTGGCTGAGAGTGCCATGACAGGTCGCTCCAAGCCCTTTAGAGCCCAGGACAGGTGGCTTGTCCTTCTCTGCTGGGCAGGTGATGTCTGGGGCTGGACATAAGCCCCACCTGACCACTGATGGGATGGGAGGGAAGCGTGATTGAATCACTGAGCCAATTCCCAGCCCGGGTGACAAGGAGTCGTGTGACAGGCTGTGCTTCAACATGAACGTGGTTGGTACAAACAAGCCCAGATGCCCTGGACACAGGGATAAGGCAGGGGGAAAATTGGGGTGTCAGAGGCCACTGACAGATGGCCTTTGTCAGGAGCACAGGTCTGAGTCGGCACAGCTAGGGACCTCAGTGCCAGCCAGGACACGAGTCAAGGCCATGCCCTCTCCACTTCCCTTGGCGAGAGGCACTCAGACACAGAACCTGAATTTTAATGTGTGTTTATAAAATGCTTCTGGTGGTATCGTATCACAGTCAGATCAGTTCTCCACCTTCCACTGTGCCACATTACTTTTTACCTCATATTTCTGATCAGGGCAGTTCTGCCTCTTCTCTTGCACAAGTTGTTTTATAACAATATTTTTGTGGCTCTTTTCAGAAGACTCTGGATGTTCCCACATTTCCTTCAGCTGCTGTTGCTGATAGCCTTCCCATGCTCTAATAATGCCCTTCTCCTTCCAGCAGCTCCCTTTGAGCCACTGGTGCACTCAGCACTCTCTTTGCCTGCCATCCCAATTCTGTCACCTTTTCTTTGGGACCCATGGGTGGCGCCTTGGCTCTTGCATCTGTTTCAAGACCCTCTTCCTCACCATAAAGTTTTTTGAGTTTTGCCTTGTTGACATGTTCTTGTCCTGATTTCATCCTGGTTTCTGTAATTCCCTTCATCCCTCCCAATTCTGTCTCCTTGTTCATCATCTCTTGTCTCTCCAGCCCTGTCCATTGCAGGTTGTATCCAAGTTATTTCTTCCTCTGCCCTTGTTCACCTTCCCTGTACTTGCTGCATATTCTTTGGGCTTGAGGTCCCTCCTTGGTGTTTCTCAGCGAGTATCACGTGCCTGTGCAAGGTGTATAAATGATTAACTGTGATGGTGGTAAAATGTAGGGCATGGTGTGTTTTTTGACAGGAACTACATTGCTGTTGAGGATACATTTTGCTTCCAGTGTTGTAAATGTCTTTCACTAAGTAAAAGGAGCGTCTAGGACCATCACAAAAGTCCTATTTTTTTTGCATGAAGCTCAGGGTAACAACCAAGGCCTTGAAATGTTTCATCAGTGTGGGGAAAGCATTTTTGTTGTAAATAAACAGAAGTACTTCTGAGTCTGGATTTTGGGATTTTCCTCCCTGAAATCCTTGAGGAACTTATTCAAGAAATGGGCTTTCAGGAGTGCACAGTCCTTTTCTGATCTTCAGGTTTTGGGGGTCATGGTTTGAGTTATTAGTCAGATAACCATCACACATTTGGTCTACCTTGACTTTGGGTCATTCATGGTAATTTTTTGAGTTTGGCATCATCAAAACATCCTGAAAAAGCACAGACAAGTCCCAAGTGAAGAATCACAAAAACTCCCCCTCTTCATACTCTGGTGCCCAGGTAAAGTGTTTTCTACCCAAACTCTTCGAGGAACATCCTTATTTCATTAATGGCTTCTGGGAGAGGAGCAATCCCCACCAGGAAGCCGTCAAGAAAGGTGGATTTTATTATATTTTGCCAGTAAAAGAAAAGCGGCACAGTTAATACTTCTCCAAGTCCTGTGGGATCTTGCTGACTAATGTGAAATGACAGTTGTCACAATATTCCATATAAATACCCGTCTATTTGCAGGTGTCTGTTCTATTTTTAATGTGATCCCACCTTTCTTGCTGTGAGGGAGAAAGGGATGATCGATGGACCCTGCACCTATGTCTGTCATTTATGTTCTTCTGTTGTTTATGTGAATTCCAGGGTTTTAATGCACTTGCCAGCCTACCATGGTAATCGTTGTTCATGTAATTTCACTGCCAAGTATAGACAAGGTGGTGCTGAGCTGATGGCTCGTGGTGATGTGGGCAGTGGGGAACTGCAGCCCACGTGCTGAGCAGGGTCAGACCACGGTGATGGGTTGGGAGAGAAAGACTCGAGTTGAGGAAAAAACAAATACAAATAAACGAGGAGGATTTGTAATGTCACGAGTGAGCGGGTATGAGGACAGCTTCACACCATGGCTTGATAAATTTCAGGCTGTTTCTTTAGTTACAGTTTGACATGTCTGAGCTGTATGAAGCAAACATCCTTAGGTCACTGGTATTCTTTCTTGTGGATAACTTTAGCCCTTCCTGTGTTAATATCCATATATACTTATCTGTTTGTAGCCATACATATATTTACACTGCTATAACTTACTTGCACACATTCAGTGAATTATTCATGAGGGACATTGTGAATTTTGATTCATCAGCATCTTGCTTCATGCAGGCTGTAGATGTACCTCTGACCTCAGAGGCAGGAAAGTTTGTCACAACATGGGACGTGTTTGCTTCCCCACAGCTCTTGCAGGGGCTTGTTTTGAGCCTGGCCAAGGGGAAGCATCCGGTGCTGCCATTCTCCCCTCAGCCCAGCAGAACACGGAGTGCTGGTGCACCCATCGAACTCCTGTCCTGCTCCCATGGCAGCTCCTGATTTTTGGAGCCTGAGTAGGGAAAGCCCCAGCACCAGTGCTCCCAGTCTGACCCCTGTGGAACTGTCCCACTGACTGCTGGTGGAACACACTGTCTGATGGATGGATGCGCCATGCCAGGTTTTGGCAGCCTCAGACAGCCTTTTGCTTTTGAATAAAGCATTTCTGTAGCCTGCTCAAAATCTTCCAGTGGTGTTTACATTTTAATAGGCACTGCTGTAGAATGGAACATATTTTTATTGCTTACATTTATCAGCTGGAGCAAAAGCTGAGTGCCTGGGTACAGCTTTGCAGGGAATTCACTCTTCTAAGTAATCAGTACATAAGACTATTTAGGAGAAAATACCGTAGAATTTTAACTTGTCAGAAAACCATGCTGTGCCTGCGTTTGATTGCCAATATACATCATCGGAAAGAAATTCTATTTAAAAATAGAATTTTCAGCAATGTCAGCATGGAATAAAATGAGTGGGAAGTAGAAACTTGCATTTCTTTGTTTCGTGCTGAAAGGGAGACCTCTAATACCATTGTTCTAAAAAGCAAAATTAAGAAAGTATGTAAGCTTTGAGTGTGTTTGTTCAAACACATTTGGCGTGGAAGGCTGGTTCACTTCCATGACCGCCCTCATGGCAGTTTGGTACTGAGGGGGGTCTGGCAGGGGAGGCAGCGGTGCCCAGTGAAGGGTTTTGGTGTCATTCCTCCCTCGTGGTTGGAATACCTGCCTGGTCAGATAGCTGAAGAGGTGGTTTGCAGTCAGAGGGCAGTTCCTGTGCTGTGCCCCTACGCCATGGAGTGAGCAGTGGGGGCTGCCAGTCCGCTCCTTGGGACAGGATGTGCTGCACAGGGTGATGGCTGTGTGCCACGTGGTACAGACTGAGCAGCCACATTCCCCAGGGAAGCCACTGCGTCCTCTCTGGACCTTTCCTGGAGGCAGCTCCTTAAACCTCGGGTGCAATTTAAAAATACACTTGCCAGGTGTCGGTTGAAAAACAGCTCCTGCTGGTTGGGAGCAGCAGCACAGGCTGAGGGCGGGGATGCCGTACAGTGCCCGTTCCACAGGCTGTTGCTGCCAGTGCTGATGGGGCTCAGCTGAATTTCGGAGCTGCCTCCCTTGCCAGGCTGTAGCAAATGGCTCTGGAGGCAGCGACATGTCGGCACTTCTGATCACCCGGCATCTGGTGTGCCGGTGAGAGCCGGCTCTCCAACCAGGACATGGTGTGGCATGATTTAGGAGGATGCTCGGCTTTTGCAATCTGCAGGCAATTTGGACTGATGGATCTGCTCACTGGAGCTGATGCAGGTCTGCTCAGGACAAACAGCTTTATCTGCAGAGCTCCTGCTTAGGAGCGTTTCAGCAGTAGTTTGATGGGAAGTGCGGTGGTGATGGATGGGCAGCATCTCACCAGCCACGGGTTGCTTTAAAAAGTTAATCGGGTGCTTAAAAAAGTTATTCAAGTACTTAAAAAAGTTAAACTAAAGATCTGTTTTGGGGTAGAATATTGAGTCATTACTCCGACCCTGTTTTCAGTTGGAAGAAGGGAATGCTGATGAATCTAATGCTCTCAAATCAATTTCTTTTAAAACAAATTGACTTGATGTTTTGCTTAGTGTGACAATCTGCAAGCAGCAAACACCTATTGGCACATTTACCAAAGAAAAGTATGGATTAAATTGTAGTTAAAATAGAAGTTAATTTTCAATACATAGCAATTCCAAGCTGTTTCAGTCATCCATGTTGATCTTCCCCTCTCATTGCCTGCGGGAATGTTTCTCTTGTTCCAAATGCAGACAAGGCCCCAGGTCCTCTGGCAGAGGAGGAAGGCAGCTCAGAAGCCACGGCTGGCTGTGACAGAGGGAGAAGGGAAGGGGAGGAGGCCCAGCATGGAGCTCCCTTGGTGTCCCTGGCCAGTCTCTGCCCCAGTTCCAGCACCTTGGGTAGGTGGCTCACCAGCTGCCCTGAAACCAGAGTACTTCCTGCAAAGACCCAGAACTGGAAAGACATGAAATTAGGGAACGGTAGGGAAATAAAAGTGTAACTTAATGGGGGTTTAAAACAGCGGTTTGTTTTGACCTCTCAATAAGCCATTCCCTTCCTGAAGACACAGTGACATTTTCAAGGCTGTAGAGCGTTAAAGATGGGGAGCTGGCAACAGCCAACTGAGATGGGCTCAGAACAGCTGAAGGATCCTTCTGCCCTTCTCTCCCCACCAGGGTCATCCACAGGTGTTACCTGTCAGCACTGGGGTGGTTTGGTCATTGTCCAGCAGCTCCTCCACACCGTGTTTCATCACGGCTGTCCCTGCCTGGGTACCCTGCCTTCTCTAGGGAATAAATAAAGCTGTGAAAGGGATAACTTTGGTGGCTCACACAGCAAAGTGAAGATAAAACACAGTAGTGATAACAGAAGTGGTTATTATAATCTGCCTGCTCTCTAAAATGAGAAGGGACGTTTGATTATTGAGGTTAAGAAGTCTCCGTGTCACTGCTAATGAATGTGGTGTCACAGGGATTCTTTCTTGCACTGCTTTCTCTTTTTTTTTGTCTGCATTTCTTAGTGTTTTTCACATGCCCCATCTGCTTCATGGCCTTTTGGATTGTGTCTTCCCACCTTGGTAGGGATAATCCATCAAATTCCAGAGTGTCATATTATTAAGGCTGTGTGGTGCCCTTTGAGCCTGGCAGTGCTGGCCTTGCCAGCTAAAACGTGCATCACGTGCCAAGAGCCCTGTGGATCTATTTCTTTTGACCTCTCTCACTGCTAAAATATTGTCCTGTGGATATCAGATGAAAAGGGTACAACCCTATTTCTTCAAAGATCAGCCAATCTATCCCAGAGGCGTAATAAAATTCCAAATTTTGCTTTTAGGAATCATCTTTTCTAAGTAATATTTTTCAGAGTTAAGTGGTAGGTACACAGTTGAGAAATAAAATACCAAGGCGTTGTGCCTTGGAGCTGTGTAGGGTTTATGTTGTGGTAGTGGCTCAGTTTCATTAAGATGATGTAAAGAGTGTCCTTTGTTGTGAGGAAGGTGTTTCAGCACTGACTTCATCCAGTCCTGCTGCTGTTTCTCTTGTAACAAGAAGTAGTGTGCAGTCTGCCCACAAAAACCTTCAAACATTTGGCCTGAAGCTCTTGGCCTCGGTGGAGAAGCTTTGAAGTCGCTCGCATGAATCTGAGGAACTCTAAAATGCCTGGATTTGTTGTTAGAGTTGAAGTAAGGGCAGAGACATTGGAGTGCCCCTGGTCAGCGGGACCCAGCTTGATCATGCAGACCCTGGCCACAAACATCCTGGTCCCTGAGCATCCCGGTCTGCACTGGCTGGGGAATTCCTGCACTGGGCAGAGAATATAGAGCTGCTGGACCAGAGCCTGGGTCTTGTCAGGATGTTTGGTAAATGGAGAAAGCCTCACTTCAGGTTCCAGCAGTAAGACTCTGCTGGTTTCATGCACAAAATGGGTTGTCTGTTGCTAAAACAGACTCTTGCCGTCTGCCTGTGGGTCTTGTGCCATCAGCAGCTGCATTCATGGGGAGGTTTTACAGCCACGTGGTGTCAGACAACAAATCCACACTGCCATGTGAACCTGGTCATTAAGATTCTGTGCTTTTGCCTGTTAATGGTACCACAGAATAGTGATAATTATACGAAGCATCATTTAACATCATTGCCAGTGTGCTCTTTGTTTATTTATACACATTCGTATTCACAGTCAGCAGAACCTAGGCACTAAAAAGCTCACAGTAAGAGGACCGTTCAATGGCTGTTGCTCCATTAGGAGGCTGCAGGGGTTGTCATTCATCTTGTTATACCTTGAGCCATTTTCTGAGTTGCCCAAGGGACCCTCTGCTTCTCTTTTTTTCTTGGTTCACCCTTGTGGTACAGGAGGACCAGTTTCCAAAGATAGTGCCTACAACTACTCCCTTCTTCCCAGGAATCCTTTAGAAGTTCATTAAACTTCTTACAGACGTAAATTCGAAGTGCTGAAAATTGCTGGAGTTTAGTGTGGAGAGAATACAAAAGGTTTTTCCATTCCTGATCAAGTGATCTGACTTTGTTTTAGTAAAACAGCCTGGATGGCCAAAGCAGGGCTCCTGTTAGGAGGGCACTGGGTTCAGAAAATGTGTGTTGGCTGCCAGCACCGTGTCATTGTTCCAGAGTCAATCACACTGGGTGTATCACACCACAGAGGCAGTGCCAGCAGCTCCCTTTGGATTTGGGTGGGAGAATTCCACAGGTTTATCTCCATCTGCAGTGCAAACATTAAATCACTGTTTCAAAATTGTCAGAGAAAAGTGGTTGGTACTTGAGTCACTGATGTGAATCTCCACCCTGCTTGCTCTGATTCCCAGACTGCTGCCAACATCAATGCCTGATTTGCATTTATTTTTTGCTGGTGCTTGCTCCTGTTGTTCTTGAATAAAAACATAAATATCCTAAGTATTTTGGGACTTTGTAAATCCTGTAGGTGTATATGTAGAACTTACCCTGTCTCTGCAATGAACTTCAGTTGATAATTACTGATAAACCACATTGAGGAGGATCACAGTCATGCTCCCATCGGTTGTGTGGGGTGCAGGAGCCTTTGGTGGTTTCTCTGCATGGGGTTGAAACACTTGACATGTTAAACAAGATACGACCTTGGAAGTAAACATGTCCATTATCTGGAAGTCATGGAAGCAGATAGTGAAAATGGACTGTATTTTATTTTACAAGGAGTCAGGGCATGACATGCTGTTCATAATTAGTCATAAACTTATCTCTGCCTGACTACTTTTTATGATGGTTTTATTTTTATTGATATAATCATGCTTATGCTGATCATTCCTCAGAGGCAGTAGTGGGCTCATTCCAACGGAAGTGTCTCTTATTTTGCCAGTGGGATCTTTTTGGGTTCTCTTGGGCTGGGCATTTTGTAGCAGTGACCTGGCTGTTGCTGGAGCGCATTTTTCTGCGTGCTTACACCTGAAGCTGGAAAAAGCCAGTTGCACTTTACTCCAGTAAAGAGGGGGCTGTTGTTGGCAAGCACAGAACTTTCTTAGCGCTTTGATCGAATGACAAGGACTCCTTCCCAGGTATGGAGCGGGAGGAGGTTCTCCCCCTCTGCTGCACTGCTGTGGTTGCTGACTCCCTCTCCCTGCTGCTGTTGTGGCTGCTGTGGAAGGAGCAGTGCAGTCCCTGTTAATGTCCTCAGGTGTCGGGAAGCTGCATAGGGAAGGTTTCCTGTCAGACTCTGGCAGATGTAACGCATGAGCTGTTACAGCCAGTGAAGACTGTGACATATGTGACCTTGGCTGTCTTGTTCTGGGTGAGATGTGGGAAACAGTGGTGAAAAGTCTGGGCAAGTGAGAAGCCAGGCAGGTGAGCCATGAAACTTTTCCATTTCATCTTCACTTTGCAGGCTGTCTGTACTTTCCTGGCACAGGCATCCTCAAAAGTGCCCTGCAACACTGAAATCACTTTGCAAACTTTTTGCTGTACCTGCAGGAGACCTTGGACTATAAAATAGCATTTTATTATCTGCATAACGCTGGACTCTTGCAGTAATGCCAATGTCAGAAAGATTGTTAATAAATAATGAGCAGCAGAATGAGCCAAGGGTTGACCTTTTGTGGAGCACCATCTGTCACTGGAGCAGCACTTGATCTTTCCTGCCAGCACTGATTTCTTTTTCCATCCCCCTTGGGGGATATTGTAGGTTTCACACTTTATTAATAGCTTTTGTCTGACTTGTAACAACTCTTGTAAAATTGAGAGGTTCCCGACATTCATGGGAGACAAATATTTGGGGATCTAAATCATGGATGTTTGTGGAACTGCCAGTGACTATAAACAACCCTCCTCAAGCCAACTGTGTGTGGCTAAGGAGGGCTGCTTGGAAACGTCACCAGATCCTATGAAGTGGAAGAGTGTCTCAGAGCATCCCTCAGATGCTGGGTCATAACCTGGATTTATAGGTGCTGTGTTTCCCACTTTCTGTATTGTCTGGCAATGGGAAGGTTAAGAAAGGGGGCAAAATCCAGGGAAAGAGTTTCCTGAGTATTTTAAGTGAGGGCTTGCTCATGTGCTCTGTAGCAGCCAGTCCAGCACACAGCAGGAGGCTGCCTGCAGGTGAGCAAATAAGTCACAGCAAGCACATGCTCTGGTCACTGTGGGGCAAGCATTGTGTCTGTTTGGTCACCTGCTTTGGGAGGAAATAACCAGAAGATAAATGCCTCAGGTTTCAGGCTGTTCATAAATAAGTACCTGTGAAAAGTACACAGGCTGGCATGTAAGTGACCCGCTGGACAATGCAGTTCCAGTTTGCTCTCACTGCCCTCTGTGGCATCGGTGCCATCAGTTGAAGGAAATGATAATCAAATGTGATCTGTGCAACATTTCCTTCCTCACTTCTTTGTAATTCCAAAGCCTTGAGTCATAAAAACCAGACACAGGGAAAATCTATCAGGTTATTCCTTCTGCTGCTGGAGCCAAAGGTGGGTTATGCCCTGTGGCATCTTCCCTAACGTTGTGCAGAACCTCAGATGTTCCAAATGATGAAACTTCCATCACTGGGCCAGGAGGTGAGTCTAACACCTGATAAATCATCCTGCCACCGAGGCTTCCATGATGTTCTGCCCCAGTTGAGGAAGAGTTTTCTTCTTTCTACCCACTATTAATTTCCTGCAGTCTACGTCAAGTCTTAGTCCTGGTGTCTGATGGTTTCTTCTCTGCATCTTTCCAGCCACATCCTCCTTCCACCCACATGGGTAGAGGGACAGGGCCCAGCTCCTGGCAGGAGTGGGTGGTGGGTTTCTTTCCATCCTTCATGTTGGTTATTTTGAAGGTAACTCAGATTTGGCTCATTTTATCCTCTGCATCCTGACTCAGTTGGAAAGAAGAGTTTCTAGCATGACTCCCTACATTCCATCTGAAACTTTAAATGGGAGGACTTACTAGCTCAGTGCCTTGCTGGGTCCTATTTCAGAAACATCTTCTGCTTTGACTTGGCTGCAGTTTGGATGCAAATCATTCCCCTTCCCACATGTTAGCACAGGCTGATGGTTGTAATTATAGTTGTAACATTAGAGACAGAGTCCAACAGCTCCAGTTGAAGAGTCCTCCCTGAGTGACATTCCTTCAGAATTATTTGCCTTTTGGGCAACAGTGTGGTTAAATATAAAAGGATTTGAAACCAAACTAGGGCAGTGCTCAGCACTCTTGATGAAATGGGAGCATGGGGTCCTGCCGGGTGAGACGGGGGTCCCTGACCCCACCATCTGGTTCCCTTCCCTGGCTGCACCAGGGTTTGTATTTCCAGGAGTTATTTTTGGTCTCAACCAAGCATCAGTACCCCTCCAGTTTATGTGAAAAGTGACCTTTGTCTGCATCCTCCTGCTCCTGTCCTCCCTGCGCAGTCTCCCTCCCCTGAGAATATGCTGACAGAAGTTCTCTGCATTCCCTGTCACTCTGGAGTAATCTAATAGCTGGAAAAGACAGGAAATTGTAGAACTTTTCTTCTTTGTCTCCACTGGCCACTGGCAGTTTTATTTGGTTATCCAGACTTTTGCTCACGGAACTACTGCTCGTCAAGATGAGCCACATCCTCCTCCTCCTGAGCCACAGAAACAACTTTATTTATTTTATTTTATTTTATTTATTTATTTATTTTAAAGTATGTGGAAAGATAAAACTTGAAAGTCAATTGACTTAACTGTGGAAAAAAAATGCAGCTTGGTTATTACCGCATATGCTAAATTTTAATAGCATTTAGAAAGTGTTTTGTGGGGTAGAATGAAGCAGCATACCCATCAAAGCTCAGCTGTGTTCTGGTTTATAGTGCAGAACACTTTGCTGCTGCCATCCAAAGGCGTTAAAATGTAATAAGGCTTGGTTGAACCCAAAGGTTCCAGGATCTCTGTAAAGGCACACACACATACACAGAGTGGAATAAAAGTTCCAGTGCAGAGCAGGTGGGATCAAGGCAGAGATGCTTTTAATGGAAAAGCCTCTTTGACTTCTCTTTTTCATAGAAAATTATCTACTAATGCGTATGACTACTTAAAAAGTCACATTTTAAAAAATTTCGAAGGTTTGGAGTATCTATAATGTATTATGGTTCCTCTGTTTAAAAAACCCCACCACAATTGCAGTAATGTACTAATCTGCTTTTAAGTATGCTGACAAAAGTCAATGAGAAGCTGTAGTTCTTTGGTTAAAAAAGTAAACCTGAAGAGTGAGTTACTGCACCAGCTTGACGTCTTGGTTCTTGTTTCTGACTCGAGGAAGCACTGTCACAGCTGATGTCTAGTTTTCATCTGTAATTTTGTTTTTCATTGTATTTCTTTTGTAGCGATTCTGGGCTTTCTTGTACAGATTTATAGGCCTTTCATCTTTATACACTAATAATATGTTGTTATGCAGTTTCTGCAAACTACTGCAGAGAATGAAGATCATAAGTCTCTCCCTGGGTTCATTCAGGTGTTCTGTCCTGTCACAGAATGCATGGCTTTCTGGGAATTCTACCAGAATGGCTTTCTGGAAATTCTCCAGTCACTGGCCCCATTGTGGTTCCCAGTGGAGAGTGGCTGCCAACCACTTGGGTGCTTTTCGTTTTTAATTTGGGCAAAGATGCAGATGGCAGGTACCTGGGGAGCAGAATAAAGAGGTTACAACAGCCAGTGGTGCCAGGAGTTTCAAGTGAAAATGGTGAAGAGTGGAACATGCTGACTAGCATCAGCAGAATTAGATGCTAGAGATGAGATAATTTGGCGTGTTTGTTGCAAATCATTCATTAAAATGTAAATTATAATTGTGTAGATAAATCATGTTTCTTATAGATCTCATTCTCTGTGCCAGTGGAGTAGCTACAGCATGGAAGGTTGTTTAGGACTTTGAATGATGCCTTCAGGAGTTCCTGATGTCTCATGCAAAAGCCTTACACCTTCCTCCAGTGTATCTTGTGCTGGTCACTGTCATGAACAGGAATTGAGGCTAAATGGGGATGGATCCAGTGTGGTAATGGCTCTATTTCGTGTCTGCCAGTGGATAATTCCCCCAGATTAAAACAGAACGTGTTTCTGTGAATATTTGTTTACCAATGTTTTCTAAGGCTCCTCCCTCACACACGCACACAGATGTTGGACACAGCACTGGCTGAAGGGGAGCCACAGGCAAGAGCCACTTGCCCTTCAGCTTCTCTGGGGTCTGGCTGGGGAAACCTGTGCATGGTGAGGGGCAGAATTAATCGTCGGCTCTGAACAGCAGCGCTGCCTTTGTTAAAGCTGGCTATGAAACACAACTCCTGAAGTTGTACAAATGCCCCATCAATAGTGTGGTGGCTCATTGCCTTGGCCCCGGCGCGTGCAATCTCCATTATTTGCACTGCTGGCAAAGGCAGCATTTCCAGCAGATCCACACTACTCCATTTAGCTGGGAACAATGATTTATTCCCCCCTTGCCATTGGACATCCTCTGCTTCCCCGGCTAATAACGAGCCTGGCTGTGAGGAGGGACACGGGAGGGATGACTCTGCTGTGAGGTGGGGAAGGAAGGGATGGCTCTGCTGCAAGGAGGGATGCAGGAGGGAAGGCTCTGCTGCAAGGAGGGATGCAGGAGAGAAGGCTCTGCTGTGAGGAGAGGCAGTTGTTGGGAAGACAAGCTCCTGCTCCCTGTCGGATGGCGTTAAAACACGTATGTTCCTTGCAGCCACAGTTCCTTATAGTGAGTTATCAGCTGCTGTAGGCATTACTAAAGCTGGCTTGATTTCTGAGCAATCTGGCACCCTGAGCAGGGCTGTGGGTGGGAGATGCTGTCTCAGTCCTGGTGTTTGGGGACATACATCCCCTTCCTCGGACCTTTGGGGCTTCTTCTGTCTTTCTTTGTTTTGGCTGATGTTGGGGCCTGAGCAGACATGGCAAGTCTTGCCTCAGAGCATCATTCCTTCCCATCTCCTCCCAGGGATCCCCTGCCCTGCACCACATCCCCATTGTTGTTAACCTCCAGACAGTTCTTCATGCAGACAAGAGAGCCAGTGACTTGCTGGCAGGTGAGCACAGGGACATTTTTATGTCTTTGTTTGTTGTTGAGGTGTAGAGATCACGTTAAATTTCCCTGACTCAGCGCTTCTGGCATTTAGGATAACCTGCTGAGAAGAAAGGCAGGCTGTTGGTCAGAGTCACTAAGCAGGGCAGGGATGGGGCAGGGTGCAGGTCAGCTGCAGGCAGGGCAGCTCTTCCAGCTCTCAGGAATCCCTGAGTGTCTGCTGCTGATGGCAGAAGGAACCAGATCCAGGAGACCTCCTACTCCTGGGTGTCTCTGCCTTTTTGACACCCCCAGTGAGCTCCATGTGGGCTGATGGATGAAGTGCCTGCACATGGTCAGCGGGTAAGGGCAGGGGTGCCCTCAGTCATGTATGGCTGTTCTGCTGTGATGTAACAGCTCATGTGTGATGGATGGGTGCAGGGAGCATCCGTATCCCAGGAAAAGGACAGGGAAGGGCATCCTTGCTGTGCCACTTTAGATGTTTCCCCTGTTTAAAACTGTTCTAACTGGGCAAATCAGTGCAACACAGCCAGGCAGTTACTACTCAGGCAAAGGAAGAGATCTGTGGGTGTCTCTGTCCAGCTGTCCTGCAGGAGCCTTCACCAGCCTCGTGTGTCCACTGTTAGTGCCAGCACAACAGCAGTTGGGTTTCACAGCTGCCTGCATGTGTGGGCTGAGCCATTTGTCCGTTCCAAAGCCTGAGCTCCTCCAGGGTCATCGCTTCCCAGGGTGCAGTCTCCTCTCCGGAAGCTCATGATTCAATTATAGGTCCCAATTGACCATTGCTTTCAAGATCTGTCTGCTAGACAGCTTTTAATCCATTAAATGGGTGTGTGTTTTTAACATTCGAATGCTGCTTGGTACTGAGTCAAATGCCATACAAATTTTTAAGTGCCTTCCAAATATGTGGCCTTTGTCAACCAGAATTTGAACCTCCTGAAGGAATGAAATCAGGTTTGTTTGACAAGAGCTGTTTCCCATGGAACCAGGTTGGTGAGCATTAAATGCATTAAAACATCCTTTAATTCCTTATTAACTGAATCTCATATCCATTTTTCCCCTGTTTTGCCCAGGACTGATGTTAGAACCAGTCAGTCCAAGGTGAAAGAATAAAGGGTTCGTTCTGCTTGACCTTTTTGGGTATTGATAAAGAGAGAAATTATACAGAACTTGCATATTACATCCTGCAAATGATCAACATGTGCATTGTTACCTCTGTGTCTGAAATAAAAGTCTGTAAAATAGGGTAGGTGACAAAACCCAGGCATGACTGGAACCAGTGGTTGGGATGCTGGGTCCTTCAGAGTGTGGGGGGAGTTGATAGTGGAAGGGCGTTTGGGCTGGACCTGGTGGGAGATGTGTCAACCAAGTACATCAGGTACAGCAAGACTGATAACACAACTGTGGTTTCATCCTGGGTCATCAGGGGAACAAAAAGAGTGATAGTTCTTTACTTTATCCAGCAACATAGTAGAAGATGCCAGCAGAAAAGCCTGCGAGTTTCCTTAATCCTGGAAAAAAATGTGGAGGGTTTTTTTTTTATATTTAAACATTCTTGCTTCAAGCTTAAGAGTGTTCTTATTTGGGAATCTGTTTCCAGTTATTTGCAATGTGCTAATTACCCAGTGGCAGAACCTAAGTGGGTGTAAATTGTCATATCTCTGCTGACTTCAGTGGAACTGTGGCAATTTGCACTTCAGGAGGATCTGTTGCCTAGATTCTTGCCAAATTTGAAATCCCTTTGCTCTAACTTGGCTGGGGAGCCTCGGGCTCGAGGGAATACAGAAGAAAACAAGCATTTTGCAGGGCTTAAAATCCTGCTCATCTCATTGATTTGTTGGCGTTCATGTTTGTTATTCAACCCGCCGCGGAACGTAATGGATACTTGAGCCATCTCACTGATGAGAAAGGAATCCTGCCTCAGATCGCGCCGTTGCCTTGGAAACCACTGCGGCGGTTCCCACGCGGGCTCCCCGCGGGCTGGGGGCACCCGGGATAATTCGGCGCAGAGCCGGCAGTGGCACGCACAGCGCTCGAGGCGAGAGCCTTTTGTCGCAGCCACTGCCGTGACCCGCATCTGGCCAGGACCTTGGAGCACTGGCCGTGCAGTGGGGGGTGGCCAAAAACCCCCTTCCTCCTTAATGCCTGTGGTTTTGTCAGACAGCTCACCCCCTCCTTCCAGAGCAGGCTGCTTGGGATAAGCCTCGGGGGAGTGTGTATGTGTGTAAATCGCTGGTGGGGGATTCCAGGCAGCAGGGCATAAATACAGATCTTGTTGGCCATCCAGCACTGTGATGGTTCCTGCTGTAATGGCCATTTAATTGATTCATCCTAATACAGAAGATTCATGCTGTTATCTCCCTCCACGTCTTTTTCAGCTCCGTGTCATCTTGGAAGACAACAGAAATGGCTCTTGCATGGATGAGAGCCATGGAGAAGGTGGTGACAATGGCAGAGCCTTGAAGGTGTCAGTATTTGGCATTCGTTTGAGTCATTGGTTCAGGTGATGCAGCCCTTTCTGCATCTTTTTTACTGCCTGCACGTACGTGGCAGAGAGCTTAATAACCCTCCAGCGAATGGGCTGACCTTCTTAAAGGAGATAAATCCACAGGCATTGAGAGATTTTTCCAGAATCTTATTTATAGACCATCTGTTTGTATGTCTCATCTCTTTCCCCTTCAGGGGAATTTGAAGACTCTGAGACCCCATTTCCAGCTGAAAGGGGGCAAAGACTGCAGTGTGGGAAGCAGAGTGGGCTGCAGAGGTGGCCTCCTGCCAGCACCCTTGCATTGACCCTGCCTGTCCATCCCATGTTTATGAACTACTAAATGTTAAGGTAAATACAAGCATTGATTTCATAAGCAGGTGTAATGGACCAGGTAGCAGATTTTTATGTACTTTGGGCCTAATTCATTAACATTTTGCCTGTACAGGCATATCGTTATCTTTATGTGGCTCCTCTGGTTGGCCATATGGGTTTGTTGGCTGCATAGTATTTTTCAGCAAGGATACAGCAAACTTGCCATCTGGGTGATGTTTGCCCGACTACTTGAAATAGTTTAGTTTTTTTTAAAAATATGGATGTGAGAAGTCTCTGTTATCCAGGATTTTACCGTGGGCTGTGCACAGTTTGCCCCCCTCAGCGCTGATGCCCAGAACAGCAGTGTTCAAAGGGCTGGCTGGGGGCCTGTGAGCAACCTCTCTGTGCTGAGCAGAGTCACCTCTGTCCTGTTCTGTGCTCAGCTCTGCAGAACTGGGGGAGGTGGCTGGGGAGCTCATGGAAAAAAACTGTTTCTTTGCAAACATAGTTGATATTCCAATAATACAGGTGTATTTTATTGCACCGCTCCTGAATTGGTGCATTCCATAAAGTTGATTTATGGATGCAGAGACGACAGCAACTGAACTGCAGGAGCCATTGGTATGGGGGGAATGTACTGGAGTATGGCTCAGCTGTGGAGCTGGGGTGATGCTCCTTGTGCTGGGGAGTTGTCACTTGGGAGCTTGTTTCCCAGGAAAGGAAGGATGTGCTGGCTCTCGGTGACAGGACACTGACCAGAGTGGCCAGGGAGCCTGGTGAACATCATGGCTCTGGTCAGTGTGGCTCTCCTTGCCTCACCAGTAGGAAAAAAGGGAATGTGCAATACCACCTTACTGAGCAGCATCTGGAAGATTGCCCTTAGGCCTTACATTCCTGTTTGTAACCTTTGTAAAAATACTATTTCCCATTGCTACCTGGGTTTTATAATGTCAGTATCCTAAGCTCTGCCTCCCAGTATTGCATTGTGCATATGGCGCTGACTTCTTTATCCCCTGGAGCACATCTGCTTTCTAAGTGGGGTTTCAAAAGTAGTTTTCAAAAATAAAGTATTCATGGTAGACTTTGCTGTTGGCAGGGAGAGAAGTTTTTATCATGGTCTGGAGCAAAATGCACAACGGATCTGTAATTGAAGTTCACCTTTAGCGTTCCAGGTTGTTTTGGCTCTGTCTGGAAAGCCATTGTGGCGGATTGTTATCTGCAAAGATTTCTCTCCTTTGGGACTCTCCCATGCACAGAGCCATTGCGGTTGTGGTTAAAGCAGTGATGTGAGATGCTGTGGGGTAGCCAGCTCCACTAGTGCCCCAGCTCTTGTGGTGCTCCTGTCTCCTGACCTTTCTTCCTCCTCAGGAAACATGAGTTCCCTACTATTAATTTTTCAGATTTTATCCCACCTAAAGCTTCATTGTCACCTGGCATGAAGTGCACAATTAAGCAGCTGTATTTAGATTATGGGAGTTATTTCCCCAAAACATGTCTAGCCCAAATGTGCAGTTCCTGCTCAGCGTTGTACTCCCAGTAAAAGCAACAGATCTGCAGTCGGTCCTACAGTGCCACTGTCAGGGATGGGATTCACTGGAGTTGTTCTGGAATTTAGGGAAACTAATACATGTTGTGTATAACGCTCTTAGCTGGAGTACCAAATCCTTGCATCTTACGTTTTGACATGACTATTATGTGTATGCAAATTCAGTCTTTTCTGCAGAATTTCCTTGGAGATAAACATTTTTTTAGTTAAGGAAGAGGACACAATACGTTAATGGAAGATAATGAACACGTGACTTGTGACTGGGAATATAGCGATGAGAAAGAGAGAGATTAGCTTTTACATCTTTTTCATTCTAGACATGTGTTCTAATTTCCCTCTGCCCAGCCTGGGGATGTCCTGCTTGCAGGGTGGCCAAGGCCACACTCAGTTAACTTTCCTGTGTTTACCAACACTTTGCACACTAAAGGATCTTTCCAGCTAAAATTGGTGTCTCATCTGTCGATTTAGGGTGGCTTACATCCACTATTGAATGTTATTTGGAGTTCCTTAGTCTCAGACAACATGTACTAATGGCTCTTACAGCATGTACAATCCTTTGGTTGCTTCAGAGAAGGAATAACAGCAGCAGTGGGGCACAATGGGGCCATGAGCAAGGTGGTACTGTGTCATTTACAACTCTATATACAATGGAGAAGGGCAGTGGTTCAGGGGACATCAGTGCAGAGCAGAACAGAAAACGGCAGGTTGGATCAGGAAAAAGGGCTCTTTTATGAGCAGAAATAAAAAGCTTGTTTAATCTGGCAAAACCAGGGCTGGGAGGTGATGCAGTTGTTCCATCTACAAATGTCAGAGAAATAAAGTGGGGAGGTAAAAATCACGTAAACTGAGGGCTGGCATTGTCACAGGAAGGACCGGCACAAGAGTGGCTGCAGGTAAATGCACATTCAAGATGGTCCTTGCTTGTCTTGGAGTCTTGAGACTTCATCCAAGCCTTCTCACAGGAGTTGGGTGCCAGCTCCAGAACTCATGAGGACAGATCCAGGCAGGAGCCCAGCACTGAGGGTGCCCATGGTGTTCTCATGTGGGAATGCTGGGTTTTGTGGCCAGGAGTCATTGGTGCTGCTGAGTGCTACAGCAGGGCTGCTTTGGGCAGGAGGGGTCCTTTTTCTTCCTAAAGTGTTTCTTTTTTTTCTCCTCTCCAGGATATAATTAGATTTTTGTTGTGTGTTAGGATGGGCTGAAACGTTATTTGAGGTTAAGCCTTGTGGCAGAGGCATCATAGGACCCTGGAAAAGCCCCACCCCATTCTGAAGCGGCACGATCTGTACTCGTGAGACTCCAAACACCATGCTGTGCAAATACGTGTCTGCATTATTCTCCAAATGACTCCATTTCACATGCTGCTGCTGTCATCATGATGAATCGTTTCACGTACAGCTTTGGGATGATGACTTCTAAATTTAGGGCTTGGCTTCATGGAGCCTCCCTGGCTGTGGGTGTATGACAAAGAGCAATTCTGCCCGTGGGTGCCAGCAGCAGGGCTGGATGGCTGGCGCTGTCATGTGCTTGTCCCCCTCACACAGCTGAGCTTTGGCTCGTGTTTAAATAAACACTGTGCAGTTGTATAAACCAGAGATAACACGTACTTCACTGGCAAGCCCCATTTTGCAAAGTCAGCACCTTCTGCAACTGAAAATGCCTCTTTGTATTTTAAGAGAAAAGAGGATGATGAGGATGATCACAACAAAACACACAACCTGCAGCAGAAAAGTGCTTTCCTAAAGCTGCCTGTACCATTGTGCAAGCATGGGTCTTTATCTGGGTGGGTTGCCTTGTGCTTGGAAAGTTTTAGTGGCCTGAGGACCGTTCAAATACTTTGTTTCCTTGCACCATTTATTGTGTGTCTTTAAAGTTACCTGTGGGGAGTTTTACATTTCAACCAGTTTGTGCCGTGGGCAGTAATAGTAATGGAATTAATAATTATGTTTTTGAAGAATTAATAATCACCTTTTAATAGAATTTTCATTTGCAAAGTGCATTACAGCTGGTCTGTAATTAATTGCATACCTGTAGCAGCACCGAGCTGTATCAGAGACTCCACAGTGAGATCATTAGAGAAGTGCATCAGTTTTTAGGGGCTGTGTTTCACTCTCGCTTGCTGGAGCAGCCAGTTTGGTGCAGAACTTGCTTGGGGCTATTCATCTTCCCAGTTGCTCATGCTCTTGCTGCTTTTCTGTTTAACCATTTTTTTCCTTAGTTCTGCGTCCATGTCCACTCGCTCAGTGTCTGGCTGATGCTGAGGATGGTTCCTCTGAGCTTGTTAGTTTGTTATTTTTTGAACTGCACTCATTGTAGATGTATTTGACAAAGTAATCAGCAAAATAACCAGGCTCCAGTGGAGTGCACCTTCGTTTGCTTTAGGTAGTAGAAACTGAAGAAGATTGTTTCATTGGCAGAAAATAAGGCCTGTGGTCCAACAAAGGTCATGTGGGACCATGCCACTTGCCACATGCCGAGCCTGGAGTCTGAAGCAGCTCCCCTGACATCTGGGGTGAGTGCTGCCCCATGCAGCATGGGCAACAGCCACACACCAGAGGTCCCTTCCCACCCAGAATTTGGCTCTTTTCTCCTTTATAGTCACAAAACAGTTTTGATATTTTGTGAGAAGTCTGTCCACTTAGAATAAAGTAACTGATACAAGCAATTTTAGTCCCCTTTAATATAACAGATCTCAAGTGTGAAACCTCCTTAGTTAATGACCAGCATAAAATAAAAGTCTTTTTTAAATGTAAGTTCTCAGTTAATTTTACTGTTTAGTTGAAGTGAAAACATCAGTAAACAGGGTAGCATGAAACTTTATACTTACTGGGCCTCCCCTACTCTTCAAGGGAGAGGTGAGTTGGTGTCTTGACAGTCACGGTCAGATCCAGCCTTAGCCTGGGTCCGTCCCTCTCTTTTCCTTGACATCATCAGAGAAACACTTTTTTATTGCAAACTAAACTTGCAAGCGAACCTTGACATAAAGCGACAATATATTCATTTTATAAAGCATATGCTGGCATAGTGAAGTGGCATCCCTCATATTAAACAGGTAGTGGTTAATTTGTGAGGGGTGCACACTGAATTTAAACACCAAAAAGCTTCGAAGGTCACCTTTGCTAACGTTACGTTCAGCTGTCGTCCTGCTTATTTCAGTTGTGAGCTGGCACGAGCCCTTGGTGCTGGTCCGAAGGCTGTGCGGGCGGCAGAGGAGGAGGATGAGTGAGCTGCCGGGAGGAAGCACCCGCAGCGCCTCAGCAGTGGTTCACTACCCGCCTGCAAGGAGCTTTGAAGGGTACGGGAGTGCGCAGCTTTGTGCTGCTGACAAAGGACAGGGGATGTGGTTTCGGCTTCTCCTCCCACTGCCTTCCCGTCCTTCCATTAAGTGCAGGTTTGATTGATTCTGTAGTGAGCCAGGCAGCAGGAGTGTGCTTCCTTCCCTGAGGCAAGGCACGTATACGGACGTATTTACTGTTTTTAAACCCAAACCAGGCTCTAAGATAGACTGGATCAAAATGCGACATTGCCACTGATGAGCTTGGAAAAATAAGGGCAGAATAGCATTTTTCAATTTAAAAGAAGGCTTAATGCTGGAAAAGAAGATATAATGAGAAAAGAAACTGTTGTTTGCTTGAACTGCAGGAGATATAGTTTTTAGAGAAAGAAACGTGAAATACTCTCTGTTGATTTGGGGAAATACAGGGGTTCTGGGAGTCAAAAAGTCCAGCTTCAGGAAGGTAGGCGCACTCAATCCTCTTTCCAGAGCCATCATCCATGAGCTCTGCAGTGACCATGGGCTCCTTTCAGGGGCAGATTTGCTCTGCAGGATTGTCTTTGTGTTAGTTTCAGACTCTGTATCCAATTCAGTTAAATACCGCTTTGAGACTTCTCTGTGGCAAAGTTCTGTAGGAAGGGAACCTCCCAGTCCTAAGGGTAAACTTTCAACCATAAGTAGCATTTGCTATTGGTGGATTTGGAGGGACTGAAGATTTTTAAATGTGTTTGCCTGTGCTCTTGTTGTGGAACTTGGACCCTGTCGGCTGTGGGGACGAGTTGCGGTTCTTCCTCTGAGCCACCCCTCAGTATGTGGGTAGGACCCAGTCGGTGTTCTGGGGCAGCCTGAGTCGTTTCTCTGTGGAATTTGCAGTGTTCTGGGACCTGGTGGTGACAGAGCTGCTCGTGGTGCCCAGGAGAGCAGCCCTGTCCTTCTCCCTTCCCGCTCTCACCTTAACGAGCCGATGTCTTCATTAGCCGCCCTGCTGGTAATCTGCTGCTGATGAAGATTAATAGGGAAAATATTTTCTAAACACTTCTGCCTGCGTTTTCATTAATCTGTGCTTGGAAAATTAATCTTGTGGGGTGACCTGCAAAAGGTGTTAATTGCCATTTCGGAGGAGGATTTATCAAAAGTTTGAGGAGGTACTGCAGCCACTGTGCAGCAGTGGCAGGAGTTCCAGAGGGACTGTCCCTGTCCTTCAGACCCCTGAGCTTAATGCAAGTAAAACCAGTTGTTTTCAAAAGCTCTTTGGGGCAAAGTGCAGCCTTGGCTCTGGTGAGAGCTGAGTTCCTGCCCTTTCAGGTTCAGTGTGGAATTAGAGACGGAACAGGTGAATAATTGAATTAATGTCCATCCTTAATACTGTATCATTATTTTTGAAGACTGCTCAGATGAGGAGGTTTTGTTGGTTTTGTGTTTTTTTACGGTTACCAATTACGAAATTTGGCATGAAAATGAAGCTGTGTATTACATGAGTGGCTTTGGTGTGATGATGATTTATTGTCCACTTTTCCTTATGAAAGCCACTTGGTAAATTCCTTGTGATTTGTAAACCTACAGGCAGTGTACTGGATAGAGATGATGGATTGTGTGGCCGAGGGAACAGATTTCTGCCTGCCCATGGGACTCATTTCTAATGACAGTTTTGTGGTGTCAGTGGGAGGTTGGGAAGAAAGCAGCCCAGATTTTTGTTTTCTTCTGCTTTTCCTTGAATTTTGAACTTGGTTTCAGTGACTGAGAAAATCTTGCTGTTCAGTTTTGTGTTGAAGCCAGTGCTCAGTCTCAGCAAAGCATTTTCTCTTGGAAGTGAACATCCACATGAGTGTCTGCACCTTTCTCCCAAATGCTGAAAAACTTCTACAAAAATGAAACAAACACTATTTAAATTGACACGTGTAGTTCTGAATCTTCTTGTGATCTGTCAACACTGTGAACCTCTGAACACTGTGAGTTACCTGTGAGAGTATTGATCTGCTTTTGAGCTGCATTCAGCCAGTGAACATTTTAGAAAGTGTTTCAAGTTTCCATGTACAGGTCTAGGTTTTGTAAGGGGGTCTGCTTTCAAGGGATGGCATTTCGCCATTCCAGTCTTGAAAAAAGCTGAAATGGTCAGTCATTTCATGTTCAGTAACATTTCAGTTCTTGCTCAGCACCATTCTCCAGCAGTTCTGTTTCCTGGGCCAGTTGTGTCCTTCTCTGCAGAAGGACAGAGATTTCCAGGATGCTGTTTTCTACAGGAGCAGGGGACAGGGCTCAGAGCCACAGTTCCACACCTCAGACATACCACTGCTGCTTTGAGGGAAAACCATCTTTTCTGTTTTGACATCAGCAAAGCTCTATTTTGTACTTGCAGTCAAGGAAAAAGTGTTTGGGTTGAGCAAAATGCTGCTCTGCCATTGCCAGTAAAATACCTGGAAATCAGGAGGACGGAGAGAACAGATCTAATGACATAAAGCATGGAATTCTTTCTTTTGAGTCTCATGATCTTTTCCAATCACTGTCAGCCTTGAAGAAATGTTGTGAATGCTCTAATTGGCTGTGATGGGGAAGACGGAAGATTCCCTCTGCATGAGAAGAGGTGATGTACTAAAAATGATTCAGCGTTCTGTTTTGTCATATAGCTCATCAGCGCTGTCTTGCTTTTATTGAGAAAATATGCAGAAAGCACTTTAGAAGCAAAACTGTTGAACCTGCCAGCTGATCACTTGACTTTCATTTGTCAATGCTCTGTGACTGCCGGGTCCCCTTCCCTGTGCGCTGCCACCAGAGGCTGTGGCATGGTGGGACCCTGCAGCTGGGGCAGAGCTGGAGGAGGTTGTGCTGGAGCTGGGCACTGCCCTGCTGCCACCATCACTCTCCATGCAGCAAGGACTGGGTGATCTCTAGTGATGCAGATGTGGGAGACTTTTCAACCCTCATCACCTGCTAAAGAACCTGCAATTCAGCTCATGTCCTTTGTAAGCATTTTCAGCTCCTAAGCTGGAGTACAAAAGGTTGGAGTGGGATGCAAAAGGTGCTGTTAAGATTCATTTTTGTGAAGCCTTGCATCTAATTAATCAGCAAAGCCCCCCAGGTCTGTTACTGGATGCTGATGACAAGTTAGTTAAAGTGAAGGTAAATCCCTTTGGGTCAGTCTGTGTGCAGGAGATGTGGCAGGTGACGTCCCCAGGGGCTGCACCTTCGCAGTGGTGTTTGGGTGCTGTGGTTGCAGCTGGGGAGGTGCAGGAGCTTGTACTGGGTCCCAGCACAGTGGAGTCAAAGATCTCAGGGCAAGGTGGTGGCTGGTGTTCTGTACATGGCAGGACTCCAGGTGTCTCTTGGAGGACAGTCCATGCTGAGGAATGCAGGGACAGCTCTTGGCAGGGCAGCCCTGTACCCTTTGCCCCAGGCTGAGCGACTCAAAAGGCAGGAGGAGTGGGATGGTCCAGACCCGAGGTCCATGATGCCACCACCTCGAAGTCCCATTCCTGAAAGAATGCAAATAACTTGTTGGCAACGTGTAGACAGATCCTCTTTATACAGCTGTACTTTGAATGCCAATGATAGAAATCACTATTATTTTACAAGGAGAAGAAAATTTGCTCTTAGCTTGCCATCTCTGCTTCTACCATCCAGAATGTCTCAGGGCATATGGGAGATATTTGCTTTTGTGTTTAGACTTGTATTTTCATTCCTCAGCTGTCCAAGTGACAATAACTGTTAAGTAGCCCTGAAGGGCTCTTCAGAAGGCAAAGTCCCAGCAATAATGTCACTTCAGGTAAATCCCAGTGATAATGTCACCTCAAGTAGGCACCAGGAAGGGCTCTGAGGTTACGCTACTGTTCATATGGAGGGTACCCCGATCTTGTGTATCTTGCCAGAGCAGACCTCTTCCAATGTTCATTATCTGTCATGAAAATGAGCTTTCCCTTCTCTGATAAAAAATTAATGCAAGTAAAATGTCGACCTTTTCACTGCTTCTTGAACGTCAGAAACACTCAGCTGTTTGCTGGTGGTGAACTTCAGTAAATTTTGGTGCACTAATCTTGAGAAATTAATGCTTTTCTGTTTGGGTTTTTGGGACAGGAATGAAATATTTATAAGGTGGTTGTAAGTAGTAGAAACTTAGTATTTCTACAGCAGCTTGTCCAGAAAGACATTCTTAAATTCCTGCTTACTGTAGCTCCTGCCATTGCTTGTGAGCAATAGTAAGGCTGTAAGGATTTTAAATCAGAATGGGAAGATTTAGTATTGGCATACATAATAATTTGTTTTAGGTTGTGTAAATGCTTTTTAATAAAGGGATTCTCTGGAAGGAGGTTTGAAAGTCAGGTCCTTCTAAGTTTTCTGTGCAGTTGAATTCAATTTTCGAAATTCAGGAGCTGCTGAAGACCTTAAATGGCTTCCTGAAATGGGAAGGGAAATCATCTTCCACAGGAAGCTTGCTGGCTGGAACACCCAGCCACTCCACAGCCCTGTACTCTCTGTTCAGGCTGTGTGGAGCTGCAGTGGAACTGTGTCACCTTCGGAGAGAGCCTGAAATGACCAGGTGGGATGGACACATGTTGGTCATTGAGTGACTCACTGCAGCACCTACTGCTCTTAACTGTAAGCAAGCGAAGTAAAGAGAATAGGACCCAGAACCTGGGTCCTTTGCAGTGTGGGATGTTTGCAGATAGCTCCAGGGCTAATTTTGCTCAAGGGAGTTTGCCAAAAAAAGCTCCCAATGAAGGCTTCTTGTCCAATACAGCACAAAATTAATCAAGGATAAAACTGCGTGTAGAATTAATAGCTCCCAAAAGTTCTCTTAGGTATTTATATATTTCCTGTAAGTTGGATTTGTTAGACTTGTCGTTAGTTGCCCATGTTAGACAGACAGTGAACATGTCAGACAAACGTCCCTTGTGCAATCGTTCCAGATGTGGCTTGTTTCTGTCGTGTGTCTGCAAAAATACCATTCCAGCCTGCATTTCCCCAGGGCACTGTCACATTTTGTCTGGTTCCCCCATGCTGTGATGGTCTTTTTTTACCCAAAAAAGAGAACCAGACAGATAATAACCAGGTTTCCCACTTGGGTACAGCCATGATGGCCAAGGTGGAGGCAGCTGGGCTGGACATGTGGTGCTATTCTTATCACAGTATTTGCTACCTTAGTCAAGTCTCCACTAAGACCAGCTCAGTAATCCCTTTTTTGTGCAAAATTTCCGCAGATTTAAAGGTATTTTGACCTCAACCTATCTTCATTAGCCTCTGCCCAATCCATTCAGTCTCAGGCCCCCAGCAGCTGAGGCAACCAACACAGACATTAATGGTTCATACAGCTTTGTATCTGATTTTCCATTGATGTTGTAGAAGACATGATTAAAATCTTCAAGTGAAGTTGCACCTAAATCCTTGTTATAGCCCAGCCCATTATTTTTTTGTTCTCCTATTAGGATTTTAGACATTTCTTTGACATTTTTATTGCCAGATTAGGAGGAAAACGCTTCACTTGTTTGCAGTGTTCTCATTATATTGTCTTTCTAACATTTCCAAAAGAGAATAAATATAAAATACTTCTGTGTATTGTGTCATATTTCAGTGTGACATTAATATGCTCCACAATTTTCCAGCTCACAGTTCTTCTCACTGTATGGTGACAGTCAGGAAGCCCTTGCACGGGGGTGCTGTGGGGTGGCACAGGCTGAGGAGACTGCAGGGGCTGACCCAGGTAATGCCTGTCCTGTAGGTTGGTTGTATCCCACTGGAGAACCACGAGGGCAGTGTTGGTTTAGAACATGGGCCTGGGGAGTCAGAGCAGCCTCTTGTACCACTTTTCCTCTTAGTTATTGCCCACTCACATCAGGGGTGTTGGGAATGCTCTTCCCTTTCCTGAGACTAGGGGAGCCTGGCCCTCATGTGGAGCACGCGTCACCTAGATCTGGTCTCAGTGATCCTCACCTTGCAGACAGGTGTCAACAGACAGTCCATCTGCAGAGCTCGTGCTGCCCTGTTTGTACCCAGGTCCAAACGGGTCATCTGCCTCCAAGCCCCTTTGAGTTTAGGTAGTGGAGGTGAATACAGGAATTCTTCCCAGTGAGAATTCCAGTATCCTACATACCTGGTTGAGCAGAGCCTGCTTGGAGCTGTGTTACCAGGTTTTTTGGGTTTATCATGTCATTCACAGTATCCACAAGAGCAGCTACAGACAGCACTCACACTGTGTGGCCTCTTTTCTACAAATCAGTGATTTCTGCTCAACCTTGCTCCTATCCATCACCTGAAATATCTCCCAGGTCTCCAGAAAGCCCTGGAGATTATTCTGAAGTATTCAAGCTGGTGACACAGCCAGGCTGTGGAGGTCTTTGAGGTACAGGAAAGCCATGGGGAGTGGGATGCTGCAGGATGCCCAGGTGTGTTATCCTGCCCATCACCCTGCAAGGGGTTTTATGACTGACAGTTTCGGGTTCAGTTTGAGCGACATGGGTAGCAGGGAGTGAGGTGGGTAGTGTGGAGCCTTTTGTGTCAGATTAGGGGGTGGGTTGAAAAGGATATTTCATTACTAATTGGCCATGTCTGCTGGCCCTAAGGAAATTTTGAGCTCTTGGAAAGCTCGTAATCCCGTCAAGGATCCAGCGCACAGTCCTGGCTCCAGTTGTTCCCGAGGGAAAGTGATGATGTTTTCCTCCTACATCTCACAACTTTGCCCCTATCAAGGCAGCATCCCTCCAGTATGCTTTTCACCCAGGCCTGGGTGATTAAGCACTTAAATTGATTAATCAAATTTCTTGTGATGAGAACTACTGTCATTCATTAATCTGAATGGGATTATAAATAAGAGCTGGCAGAGAAGGGAGACAAACATGTTGACAGATAGACCTGCTGCTTTGAATACAAATCACACCACTGCATCTGGAGGGTCTGAGCTCCTGGCAGCCTTGGGATAGAGTTTCCCTAAAGGTAAAACTAGACTGAGATTAAAGTATCCCTGTATTAATGAAGAAATATGCATTCATGAAGAGGCAGGCACTGCAGTGGGGGTGTGGGGCTGCATACGAATGATCCTGCAGTGGGCCGGGCAGTGGGTGTTGCTCCTGTGGAAGCATCAGTCCCCAAGTACGCTGATTTCTGTCGTTAAGCCAATGTCGTTAGGGGATTCATTTCTAACAGTGAGGAAGTTAAAACCTTGCAATCCTTGCAGAGACTTTAGAACCCCAGAGAGGGAAAACAGGGTTTGAAAAATAACCCATTAAACATTTAAATATTTCATTAAATATTGAACATTTCAAAAATTGCTTTCTAATGAGTCCCGAGGTAAACAGAACAATATTTGTTAACAAAAACCACCAGAAGTGCCAAGGTCCTGCAATGCACAGGCTGTGTAACCTCTCCTCCCTTGATCAGCCATCACATGAGAGACCTGGGCTTAGCCAGGAACTATTATCTGGGTATGGCTGCCAGTGGCATCGGGGGTATATGGAGGGTTTGAAATGTGTCAGGAAAAGATCTGAGAAGATGAAACCCAAAATCCCTGCACCAGGCTGAGTGCCTGTCCAGCAGGCAGTGCTCGGGGCTGTACAGCACTGTGCTGTGATGCCACAGCTGAAAAGTGAAGGGTTAGGTTCTCTGGGTTTTGCAGCTGCCTAGAAATGTTAAGAATGTTTTTGGCATCTGCTGTCAGTACCAGGGAATCCTTGCCCAACCTAGAAAACCGTAAGCAATTGCTTAAGTTCTGATGACATCGATAAAAGGTGAACCTTGCCAGCAGCTCAGCTCAGCCCAGGCTGAGATCTGAGCACGTGGTTTTCATGCTTTACTGAATCAAAGTTGCTATTTATGAACGTCAGAGGAAAATCCAAACCTGTCTAATATCTGTGTCTCTCCAAGATGAGGAGTAAGAAAACACGTTTAGCAGCATTTTAGTTTTGATTTGCAGCAGTAATGGGAAGTTTTGGATGCGTTCCTATATTATGACACTTCTTAAGTCAAAATAAGAGCTCTGGCGGCAGCCTTTTGGCCCTGGGGATTCCCCAGGGTTCAGATGTGGTTACCACTCCCTGTTCTAAAAAGCTGAACTGGGGCCAGTCTGCACGGGGAGATGTTGAGGTCTGTTGTCGCCTCCCTGTCTGCTCGGTCTGGCTGTGCCTTGCTGTGCCCTACGAGAGTTGTCACAAGCCTGCTCCTTCGCCTGGCCAAGCCCCCGTCAGTCCCCCCTGGCTGCGTGTCTCTGCTGCGGGAGGACGAGTAAGATTGATGGCACGTGGCTCCCTGCGCGTGGTGCTGGCATCGAGTCAGGGGGTTTATAGCAGCACATTGGCTTTTCTCGCTGAATCCTGATTAATGGAGTGGGCGGGAGCCGCCGCTGTCTCCCAGCTCCCGCAGCTGACAGGGGCGAGCCTCATCTGACGTTTAAATGCATTTGGAATGTGGCTGTGGCTTCAGCATCCCTGTCCTGAAGGAAGGATCATCTGTTGCAAGATAACCCAGTCTCAGAAGGCGCTCACTTCAGATCTGTCAAAGGAGAGGGGTGACACACAAAATTTGAGGTGTTTTGCCAGTGGTTGCTAATTTGGTGGCCAAGAAACCCAGTTTTCAGCTCCCTTTTCTAGCTGGGCTCTGCCCTTTCAGAGGATCAGCTGAGATTTTTGTGGGTGCTGGTTACAGACACAGATGGGCAATCACTTCTGCATGTAAAACAAATGTGTCACTAGAAATAACTGACAAAATCCTGTGGTCATGATTTGTATGAAATCCAGAGGAATAGTTTTCAGGGAGATTGGATGATATCTCTGCTGGGATATGGAAAAGCTGGTGAAAAGAGTGGGATAGCAGTGGTACCTATAGGAACAGATTATGGAAATGTCTGTGATAAAATCACAGAATGAGTCTATGTATGATGATAGCGATGGGAGAGTGGGGTTTGTCATTGCATTTTGACTGTATCACTGAAAAACAGGTTGCTGCATTGAAGGATGCTCATCTGAGCAGTTACAGGCTGTTTTTCCAGTTTCCCTTCCATGCCTGTGAATCCATATATGCTGCTGCGTGGCCACTGCTCCTTCCCAGTGCGTGCTGGTTACAGCAGGAGAGGGTGAGAGCAGAGTGTGCTTGGGCTCAGATACAGCCACGGCTTCACTGCTTTACCCTGTCATCGGGATGATGAGAGGAATGCAGCCAACGCCTCTTTTGGCTTCCCATGGAGGTTTGATCCATGGCAGCAGTGCTTCTACTGCCAGCAGTGTGCTACTCCCTCATAGAAATTGTTGAGGAAGCTCTGAAATGGTCAGTGTAATTACAGAGGGAGATCCCATCAGCACAGGGATGTACCAGGGAGCTGATCAGCTGCTGGGCTGAGCACATGTTGCCCAACACCACCATGGAACCAGGAGCAAAGGGCAAGGTCCTTTTCCTCCAATAACCTGCACAGATCCTGCTCGAGGTGTCCGGAGGCAGCTAGGGTGTTGGAAGTTGAAGCCTTACCACCAAAAAATTACTCAAGTATATTTTAATAATTTACAGCCATAGGTCTTACGTGATTTGTTCTCTAAAGATTGATTTAGCTTCTTATTAAGGGAATTGGGAATTCAGTGTGAAAATCTGAACAAAATCTAGGCGGTTTTTAGGTTTTTTTAAATATCCACTAGTGTAACTCACCAGGGAGAAGAATTTCAAAGCCTGTCCAACCCTATCTTGAATTTTTGATTCTCCTGCTTTCTTGTTTCCATTCCCAAGATATGCTTGTTAGGGAAGAACACCTCAGCATTATTGTATTATTTTTAAATAAGCCACAATCACTTTAAGGAGCTCAGGATAAAAAAAAAAATCCACTAATAATTTGATTTTATATTCCTCCCCCCTCCAGTTTTCAGAAGTTTGGTGATGCCAGATGTGCACTGCATACAAATGGTGGGGCGGGCAGCTGCAATTGCACACTCTCCCCTGCTGCCCAGGGAAGGCCTTTTCTCTTTAATTACCCCTGGAATTGTAAAGGGATGAGCTGCAGCAGAGCTGGCAGGGTCAGGCTGCGGAGAGGGCATCTATAGCTGGCTCCTGGGGCAGGTGTGGGGGTCTCCTCCCCGAGAGCTGCACAGGAGGGCGGCGGGACAGTCTGTGCTCAGGGCATCCTTGGCCACACGCATGGGGTTATCTCCAGGGACAAGGACACACTCCCTAAGAGGCCATTAGGGCCACAGGGCCACCACCACGGGCACACAGCAGTGGGTCAGGGCATCCCCACAGCCCGGTGTCCCTCGGCCGGTGCTGCTCGGGGCTCCTCCAGGGTCAGGCTGATGCCAGCCCCCGCGGTGTTCTCCACACAGCAGTCAATGAGCTGCTGAGATGGTGTTTCTCTTCAGACAGCTCAGGAATGCCTTTTCTCTCTTCCTGGAGATTTTGTAAACTTAAAAGAGAATCATGAAAAAAAATGTTCTCCCCTGTCCAGCCCATTAATTCAGCCTGCTCAGGACAGAATTAACCTTGGCAAGCCTTGCAGAGGAGAGAGTCGTTCTAACCTTAAAAATCTGCTGATTAAAGCTGGTTTCAGGAATTCGATTTCACTTAATGCATTGGCTGAGCGCCCAGCCTGGCATTAACATCTCCACAGACACACAGGCCTCCGCAGCTTTTACCTTCCCACTAAAAAATAATTAAAAAAATAAAAGAAAGCCCAGGTAATGAAACTCCCTTTGCCTGTTTCGAGCAAGAATTCATTTTAAAGACTGCTTTAGCTGAAGGCATTACTCCTGCCCTGGTTACCTGTGTGCTCTGGCCAGGCAGGGTGGTAATTCCACTCTCTTCATCAGTTGCAGGGAAGTGTCAAGCTGGCTGGGTGCTCTGCAGCCCTGGGCCATCCCAGGGCCAAAGGTGGGGGTCAGTGGATCCGAGTGTAGGAAGATCCTACACCCCACCTCCCCACAACCCCCGTGTGCTGAGCCATCAGGCTGCAGATTTTGTGTCATCCACAGTGCTTAACCCATTAATCTTGAAAATCCTCCAAAACAATGACATGCAGATTTCCTAGGTTTCTATTTATATCCTCAACTTTTTCTTATGCCTTTTTATGCAAAAATTAATGTTGTTTTTATTGCTGCCATCACTCATTTTGCCTGCACGCCATGTGCTGGGCTCCCAGGGTCTGTTTTACCCCTGCAGTGTTTCTGTGCCACTGTGCCACCTCTCAGTGCCCATGGGGACAGTCCCTGCTGTCTCTCCGAGGCCAGGAGCTTGCTCAGTGTGCAGGTCTCCTTCATCCCAGATGCCCAAGCTGGGACATCCAGCCTCAAAACATCAATCCAGAGTCAGATTCCCATGTTCTGCCACCATAGGGAAAAAAAAAGAAAAATTTAAGAAAAACTGTTTTGTGTTCTGGGTGCTTTTTGAATTCTGCGAACCGTTAGGATTTTTTTAATGGTTTGCTGAAATGTTGAGAGCCAGTTTCATGGAGGTGGGAGGCTTTTGTGTGATTCATTATTGACAACTCTAGAATGATCCACGAGACCGCTCTGGAGAGGGAGGGCAGTGCTCCTGCCTGCTGTGCACCATGAGCTGCACAGAGCCCAGTGCTGGGTTTTGTTTTAATGAGGCTGAAGTTTTGATCTACTCTGCAGCAAATTGGGGTGAGAAACAAGTCGGGGGGGTGCTGGAATAGATTGATACATATCTCATGAGGTGCTATGGATGTCTAGCTGCTGTGAAGGGTGCTCCAGTGGCTCCAGAGCAGCTTTCCCATCCTCACTGTGTTGGACTGGGAGATGCTGCAGCTCCCAAGCTGCTTTCTGGAGTGGGGGGACCACCTCTGAATCAGCAGAACTGAACACTGCAGACCTTTCCATGCAGCCCCCAGTGCTGTGTGCCAGGAGTCACCGTCAGGGCAGCTGTTCCCCAACCCTGGGGAGACATTTAAATGTTAAGCTTTTCTTTGGATTATTTTCTGCAGGGCTTTTTTCCTCCTCTGTTTTCCCTCCCTGCATTTCAGTGTGTAGAATGTACCCTTGACACATTTTAAAAACATTATTAATCTTTGTCATTTGTGTTTTAAAAATAACTTGGTGATAGCAGCCAGTCCTTAAATCCTGTTTAATTCAGGCCGACCTTGTGAGCGATGATCCTGGGGAGGGGGGACTGCCGCAGCCTCCCATGTGCTCACCGAACGCGCATGTCCAGCAGCACAGGCACCCCTCTGCTCTCGGGAACTCTGCAATTAAAACCAGTTTTGTGTGCTCGGGTTGGCACTGGGCTTGGTTTCCAACCAAAAAGTTTTAACATACTGGAAATGTGTTTTTTTTTCCTGTAGAAAGAATTCCTTGGCTTTACTGATTTCAGTTAATCAGAGAAGCAGAATACATTAAAAAAAACCAACAAAACCAAAAACTAAAAAAAAAAAAAAAAAACCAAGAAGGAAAGAAACAAACTGTATTTTGGCATTTTACTGTCTAAAATATTTTCGGTTTACAAACACAACATTTTTAGTTGAAATACCCAGAAGATAAACCATGAAAAAAGAGATTGAACATGTTGTATTTGCCAAAAAATGAAAATACGATGGAGCAAAGATTCAAAGGCAGCCCACAGACCAGCCCTGTCTGTATTGGGGTGCTGAGCACCACGGGAGCCCCTGTTGGCTTTGGCCACTCCAGGGTGGCCCCCCTGGGTGAAGATAGCACAGCAGGGGCTGTTGGGGAGAGGGTTCTGTGACCTGTAGCAATGCCTACAGGGCTTACACTGGGGTGCCACAATGCTTTGTTGTGTGTCACCAGCCCCAGACCAACAGCAGAACAATGTCCTCCATGGCAGCTGCCACCCCATCCCCAGCGTGACCTCTCGGGATGGTTCCTCCACTAACCTGACTCTGCTTTCTCTCTTTTGTGTCCCCAGTGCCTGTATGGCTGCTACGTCCATTCCTCCATCATCCCCACGTTTCACAGAAGGTGCTACTGGCTTCTGCAGGTAGGATGATGATGAGTTCTCTCTCTGGGGTCACCTGGCTGAGCCGGTGCGGCCGTGTTCAGCTGATGCTGGGGGAGGCCAGCGTCCCGTGTTTCACTGTCTGGGCAGATTTTGTTTGTCTGAAGGGGAAATGGGTCTTCTTAGTTGTATGTCTCTGTTTGGAAGAATTATGTATTTTCTCTAGCAATACAGAGCTGGTGCCAGCTCATGTGTTCTCTAAACATGGAGTTGGCTCAAGTGAGACTTTCTGGAGGTTTCCGGTTGTGTTGTTCCATCCTGAAGCCAGGCAGGAGCTGGAGAAGCGAGTTCTGCACAGGGACGCCATGGCATGGGAGGGAGATCAGCCCTGGGCTGTGCTTGAATTTGAGGAGAACCCTGGGGCTGTGTTTGAATTTGGGGTGAACCTTGGGGTTGACCCTGAGGTGGATCTGCTTTCCTCCAGTGAGATATTTAGTCTCCAGGGAGTATTTTGGAGTCACTCAATGATTTTTCTTCTGGCTGTTGTGGGAACAGCAAAGTCCCAGGAGGAGTCAAGCCATGTTTTCCTCTTACTTACACGGGCTTTGGGCAGCTCCCCCAGGGCTGCGGGGGCTGTGCAGGATCACATGTGGGGGTTTGCCCGAGGGGTGTTTGCTGACCCTACCTTTGAGGAGCTGTTCAATTCTTGACTGGTTACCATGCTGTACAAAGTGGAAGCAATTTGTTTTCTTTCGTTAGAAAATGGCACTTGACACATATTGTAATAATATTGTTTTAAAGATTAAACTCCTGTGGTCCTGAAAACAAACAAGTCTGAGGAAAGTGACATCTGTTTCAAGAAGCAAATGGAAAATAATTCCTCTTTCTCCCTGGTTTTGCAATTGAACTTCCAGATTAAAAAAGAAGAAACGGCTGCTGTCATTGTGGCAGGACAGACCCCTCATGACCCACAGAGAATGGTGCCCACACCACAGACATAATCGTAGGAAACATACACCAAATGTCACCCTCCTCTGTGGTACCTGCGTGCTCTCAGCTCCATTTGCATCCGCGGCATATAAATGCTGCGTGCAAGGAAAAAGGAGATGCTTGGCTGCAGTGGTGGGAGCAGCACTGCACCTCACAGAGAATTGTGGCTCCTCTGAAAACACAGCATGACTGCATCGATCCTGTTCTTTGCAGGCTACCCAGGCTGTGCTTGTCCCCCTTGAAGCTCCTGCCCCCATAGGTCACCTCTCTTCTCTTCAGCTGTGAGCTTTGTATTACTTTTTCTTTTTGTCGGGTCCTCCCTAGAAGTGTTGCTGGCCCTGGCTGCTGTGGCGCTTAGCCAGCATCTCCCTGATGGGTTGCACTGCAGCACTGTAGGATCTCTGAGCTGTTCCCCGGGGTCTGGCCCTTTCATATTCACAGGGTATGCATCGATGTTTAGTCATTTTCTTTGCTCTGGTAATCACTTTTTATCAAGAGGAGTGGATGGGAAGTACGTTTCTTAGAAGCCTATTTATAAAATGTGCTGCAGGACATCTCACTGTGGCTGTGGTAGACTGGTATTCCTCAACAAGGACACGCTGTGCCTTCTCTGTGGGAGGGAGAGGGGTCTGTGATTCATGGCAGCATCTCCCAGGCATAAACAGGCATCCTTCAGTCATGCGCTCAAGGTTATGCAGCCGGCAGAAAGGAGCTGGCCAAGAATAGATGACGCTTTTCTGTCGTCTGCACAGTGTTTGTGTTCAGCTCCATGGTGAATTCAGGAGCAGTGAGACCAGAGAGAAAGAAGGTGTTTTGTGCGTCTCCTTCAGAAGCTTCTATTTCAACACCCCTGGTGAATGCATTTGATATTGAAAAATGGATATAGCCACTTTAACATTTGTTAAACATAATGTTCAACATTAACCTCCAGCAGCATGTTTGGCTTTGCAGTTTACAGAGGCACATGGGTGACTTTCCCCTCCTTTTTTTGGAGACATTCAGCACCTTACTGGGACATACAGTGCTCTGACTGTGCATCTTTGGTCAGTGGGGAGTAAATACAATTAGTCTGCATTGTCCCCCATGTTTTGTGGAATGATCTTCCTCCAAATCCTATTGTTAGGTTAGATATCAATTAAAAATCTCCATGCAATTGTTTTTGATCTTTTCTGCCTTGCATTTGTAGCGTAAAGGCCAGGACTCAAACCAGCCATGGGGACTCAGAGTCTTTCTCATGCATTTACACAGTGCCATAGCCATTAATTATAGGGAGGCATCTGATTTCTTACTTAAACAAGTTTGCGTTGTCATTTATGATTGACATGATGTGCCTGCTCCCTGCAGACTGGTCAGAGCAATGAGAAATGAGAACCAGTCAGCTGGAGCTGCACAATGCAGTTTCCTGGGTCTCTGTTAGAAGTAATTGTGCTGTCAGCAGACCATGGTGCTGGTGGCTGTGGCTGGGGTCTGCTGCATGGGGTCTCCACTTCCTCTCTGTTCTGAAGGGGTTTCACATTCTTGAGACATTTCAAGCTTTCTTCATAATGGATTTTAAGTGCTGCCTTACCCCAAAGAACTTTAATATTTGTAATAGGTGGTGTAATTGCCAAGCCAGCATTGGAGTGTTCCTGCAGGAGGTGGTCCAGCCCCAGGCACTGGCAGCCTCTTTCTTGGACATTCTCTTGGACACTCACTCTTGGACCTGAATGAAGCATGGCCATGGTGGTGGTTTCCTACATTTGGTTCTCATATTTTTCTTTTGATTTTCTGATCTCTAGAAATACGAGATTATGCTCTGAGTGACAGGCAGAGGAGAAGATGGGGCTCAGAATGCAGGTGGCCTTTTCACAGGTTGCTGAGGAGGATTCCTCGGCAGTACTTCAGTTTTGATTGTTTCACATTATCTGTTTGCTTCTAAGAAGATGTAGATCTCTGGCTGTCCACAGTTCACTGCATGTGGAGCAGAGCTGCTGAAACCTTTTTTGAGATGTGGGTGATGGCAGGTCCAAGCCTCCTTCAGCAGCTTTGGCGCAGCTGTGACCCTGAGTGCGTTGGTTTGTCACTGTCGGGACACAGGCTGCCTCTGTTAGACCTTCAACATAGTACCAGATTTTGTGTCAGTGGAAAAAGAAGAAAACCCCCTGTTTGTACTCGTACTGACTAATGCAGGGAAAATGTGGATTCTCAGACATGGACAATTTTCAAACATTGGCAGAGCTGAGTAGCAAAATGCAGCATTCTCTTCTGTGCATTGGAAATTGGCACCCCAGGAATTGTAAATGAATCTGGCTGTGAGGCTTCTGGGCAGGCTGCTGCTTCCCAGGGTTATGGAGGCAGGTTTTTCCTTCACCCATCGACAGTGATGGGCCCCTTGCTCACTCCTACTCCTGTGCTGCACAGCTGGAGATCCTTGGACGCTCATCATGTTCCACCCTCCCTGTAGCAGGTGCTGATGTCTTCTTTAGTGCTGGTGTTTGGGTGCTGTAAGGATAGAAGGGAATGAATTTTTAAATGTGTTGCCCGTTTTCTTAATTAAGAATTACATAAACTGTGCTATAGGATCATGCTAAAAACTTGTAAATTTAGACCTCTTGGCCAGTGGAACAAATTAAGACTAACAAGCCTTGGAGAGAGGTGTGTCATCAGAGAACTGTTTCACATTGCACGTGCATTTACTGCTCACTGAATAATTCAGAATTGGTGCAGAAGAGAGTCAGTGGCACTGTTCTGGCAGGTGAGCCATGGCCACAGAGGGGGATGCAGGCTGAGCTAGGCAGGCATGGGGACACACCAGAGCCCCACAGAGCCCTGTTGTAAATCCAGTGTCTGCAGTAATTGCTGAAATGTGATAATCCAGTTCTCTGGGAGCCTGGGGGAGAACTGCATTTCATCTTTATTGCTCACACACTCACAGGGTGCTCCCAGCAGCCATGGCAGTTATGGGATGCTTCCCCGTGGGGTAGAATATGGCAGGGGAAGGTCAGGGGCATCATCAGTCATACCAGGTGTAATATCCAGGCAGGATGTCTGTCATGGAAGGAGCAAGTGGGGGATGCTGACGGGGACACTGGTGATGGGCAGTATTGGGGTAGTGGTCTTTAATTACTGTTCCTGCAGTTCTGCTTGCACCAGCTGTGCCTTGCCGAGTATGCGTAAGCCCTGATTGAATGGCACAGGTTTTTGTAATATTTTCTCTTTAACCTGTTTTTTCCTGAATTCCTCCTTCTGATACATGTGAATATTCAGCAGTTCATTACTATGAGTGTCTACACTGAGGCTTGATGCCCCCTGAGTGTTCCCTTCCTAAAATACATCTTGTCTGAATGCTGTGGGCAGAAAGTATCGGACCTAAAAATCATTTAAAACATTTTACATGACATCTGTCGCTGTCCTGCAGAAATGTAGTGTTTGTTCTGTATTTTTTTGCCTCAGTTTTCCATTCCGCCCTAAACAAGAGGAAACCCTTTGCATTTCTTTTTGATAACACCCTGTCAGAGTAGCATTTCCCTCTCTGATCGCTTGTGCTGCGCTGCATCAGCAGCATCTCCCGCGTCCCTGGCTGGAGCAGCGACAGACAGCTTGAGGATTTGGGGCTTTTTCAACATAAATTGGAAGCATTACAATCTCATAAAAATTCTCAAGACTTTTGCTTAGTAATGGATTTTTATTTTTCATTTGGGTGAAATGAAAGTGGCTGGGCAATAAAGCACAGAGGATGCTGTGCTGCGCATGGGCACTTAGCTGGGTCCTGTATGTTGGGGTGTGGGGTGTGAGCGAGGCCTGTGCATTTTTGCTAACGGGATTATAAACTGTTGCTGCTATGCTGGCACGTTTTCCCAAAGTGGGTTTTAGCCCGTGTGATGAAAGTAAGTGGTATAGAAGTCTGGCAGAGCATGGTCTCTGGTGCCCAACCATCACCAGTGTGGCTCCATGTTCAAGCATGCTCGGGATACAGGTGGATATTCACAGAGCAGAGTTGTGCAGCAGCTGTGCTTTACCTGCCTCAGTTCCTGTTCCAGTGCCCTGCGTGCATGTGGAGCTGTGCTGGAGAGGAGACAGTGAGCGTGGGGGGGAGCAAACAGCAGTGCCAGGAGAGCAGAATTGTCTTCTGTGTTGATTTAGCTCTGAGCTGCAGCAGCAGAGGTGCTCTTGGTACCACATGTTGGCAGGATGCAGCAGTCGGTCCTCTTGTGTCGTCACTGGGCTTCCTGATGCACAAGCATTTTCAGAGGATGAGGAAGTTGTGGATACCCTTTTCATGCTTCCTTAACGTGCCTTTGACTTGATCTCTCTGAAGGATGCTCTCTTCTTTCCCTCCTTTCATCTTTTCACCAGCTCTTCTGAAGGCACTGTGCTCCTTGCCGTGTCTCTGCTGCCTTGGCAGTCGCTGGAACACCCCTCTCTCAAGACTTCCTGTCATGTTTTTCAGGGTTCATTAAAGATTTGAAATACTCATGGAATCAGTGGAGCTGTGCAAAAACTATTGCTCAGTCCAACTGAAATCCCCAGGGTTCTGTGAACTCTTTCGTAATAATTGTCTGTTTTCATTACTTTGATGATTTTTTTTTTGTCATGTGTCTAACATATTGACTCCTGAAAGTGAATTTCAGAGAAATCATGTAAGAGAAGCAGAGGGCCCTGTGCACCATGCTCCCAGTCACCCTGTGGAGTGTCACAGAGGGCACTGCCTGTATGCTGCTGGAGGAAGGACAAACAGGGAGCCCTGTTTTCCTCACATGTGAGATGGCGAAAATAAATCAGGATGTTGCATTCATGAAAAACATTTTCCATGACAGAAGTAGATAACACTGAGCTGTGGCCTGGGCTGGACTGTGCCCTGTATCTGCCCGGATCCCTGTGAACCAGAGACTCTGCAGGGTGGGTGAAGTGGGGATGCGAGAGTGGCAGCACGAACCCTCTGCTGATGTTCCAGTGAAGGGGAGGCAAAGAGGATTACAAATGAACTGGTGTGTCAAAGGCTGGAAACATTTTAGCAGGAGTGCTTTATCTTTTGTAATGTTTTTATAAATTATTTATTAACACACTTGCTGCATTTTCCTGAGAAATTGGGTGGAAGAGCAGAATGTATAGACGGCGGATTATATTCCAGAAGAAAGACGCCTGTGATTAAAAAACAATTTCCAGCCCTTTCAAACACATAACTTTATTTTAGACAAGCAGGCTTCTATTTTTGTACCGCTCTCCACCATTTTAAAGAAAATCCCGGATTCGTTCCCTAGATATATGAGGAGACTGACGTTAATGCGAGCAAACTAAAAAGCAGTCAGAGTGCTTTAGTTGTTGCTTAAATAATCTGTTGTCATTTATAGAAGAGATGCATTTCCCAAACTGCTGGAGGATGTGCCTGGGTTGCTGATCGAGAGAAGTTCTGGCAGTGGCAATGGAGAAAAGGCCAAAACATGTCCAACTCCCATAGAAAGGGAGGGGAGGTTTTGTGCTTTTGGCTCTTGGTGGAAATGATGCCCCCTTTTCCCTGTATGCCTGACCCAGGGGAGGGAAGCAGCAGCTCTGTCCCTCTTCGGGGGTCACCCATGTGCCATGGCACGGCCAGGGGGGCAGCCACAGAGTGGCTCCTTGTGCCTCATCCAGCAGCTCAGCATGAACAGGAGCCCCTGCCTTACCTAAAATGAGTTTTGCCTCTGTGGCTGCAAAGGGTCTTGACAGCTGGGTTGGGTCAGGGGCACCTGGGGACCCTGTGAGAAGCCTGCTGTCACAGGGGAACATCAGCATCTCAGCAGGACGCCAAGAAGTGACATGACTGGAAGCAGGATTATTTTTGCTCCAGCGCCCCCCCCCGTGTTCTCCTGGGAAGACCCCATAAAGTAGGACTGCCGTCCCTGTGATTCTGCTCTGGTTCAGGCCAGTGATGCTGTCACTGAGACATCCTCGCGGCAGGGATCGCAGCCATGCGGCAGCACAACTCAGCTGGAAATGAAATCAAACCACAGGCTCCAAGACACTTATTAATATGCTCTGTATACCAAGGATTAGGCTTTTGGTGACACTTAAATTGAATTTTAATGCTATTTTGAAATATATAATACGCTGAATTTACTTCACCTCAGGTTTGAGTTAATGGTTTATTAAATTATGCACCTTGCAGTAGCGAAGCTGTTTCCTGGTGTAGGACACCGAGCCTTGCAGGAGCAATGCAGCGATTCTGCTGAGCTCATCCACATCTTCCCTGGTCAATTATTAGGTCTGCAGGTGTCGGTGAATGTATTATACCGTTGGCTGGAGTTTTACCCTCACTGGAGAGTTATAATTGGGGCTTGAGTTGGGAATTCTGTAGTGAAGCAAACTACAATTTGAGTTTAGAAATCTAGAGTTCATTCTGGCGTGGGCAGCAGAGGACTTGGAGCAGATGCTGCCAAGGCTGAAGTCTCTCTTTCTAATGCGGAATATTTTTTCCTTTAATACGCAGTGTTTTGGCCTGCAGTGAGTTACCCTCTGTATTTTAGCTGTTTAGGAACACTTTTATAAGTGTTTTGGATAAATCACTTCCCAGGTGCCTGCAGGTTTAAATGCTCTTCTTTCTGTCCTCTGCCTTTGTAAGCATCTTGCTTATTACCTGAGTTGCTTTTATTCTCAAAATAATCTTCTATTTCTGAAGGAGTCTCTACTCCTTTTCTATCAACTGGCTGCCTCAGCTGTCACTGATGTCTGAACTGCCCTGAGTTAATGAAGCTGTGATGCCTCTTCTGTCTTGCCCTGCCTCAGTGGTGCAAAGGCTCTCCATCCCTGTCACCTCCTGCAGCTGCCACCTGCATTCTGCCACCTGCATCCCACCTGGGATGCATCACTGGATCCCTCTCTTTCCACACCCATGGTGATGTCTTGGATCAGATCAATGGATGAGAAAGTGTCTGTTAAACACATGAATGTACACATGGTGCACTACCCTTAGTAAAGGTTGTCAAAAGCAGCCCCAGGTGCATGGTCTGCACTGTAAAATGCTGTGTTCACCTTTGAGGCTGTGGAAATGGTGTGTAGGGACCATATCCTTAGTCCTCTGCAGGATCATTCAATAGTCTTCTTTAGCATATTAGTGAAGGGGCAAAAGCCAGAGGAGAATGACCAACCTAAATAGGTTTTGCTTCTGAGCAGGCGTTGTTCCTAAGGGGATCATTTTCTGTGTCAAGGAAAAAGTGCACAATTTTTATCACCGTACATTTTTTTCCATTAAATGTCAGCTTTGCCTCTGCTCCGCGTGCTGCCATGGGGAGTGTATCCTACGACTGTCTGCTGGCTCACGCTGGGTATTGGCCATGGGCAGCAAAGAAGGTATGACAGAGTGAAATAGAGGTTGAGGTTTTTATCAGTTTAATTCGCTGTAAAATCTCTTCTTCCCAGGAAAGTAGATTTCCCAGTAATGTAACCAGGACAGAAATAAGTCTGTTGGATTCGATGTGTCTTCATATTGTTCACATTGTTGTGTGGCAGAAGGGAATGGCTGTTCCCTTTTGTCGCCACGGTGCTGGTGCTGCCTTGGCCGGAGTGACAGCGCACACACCACTGCCCTTCTGCTGAGCTCTCATGACAGTCACCATCTGTAATTCACTTGAGCCATCACAGGCACTTTCTGCTGGAGAAGGGAAAGGGGAGGTTGCTGGGATTTTCACCATTCTTCAATTATCTTTGTTTGTGGCACTCTTCAAAAGCTGGCATCAACAGCTCCATAATTGCAGCCATTATTTCTGAATGCAGAACATTGGTGTTTATTCCTCTCTACTAATTAGACTTGAGCCAGCTTCTGTAGGGATTTTGCAGTTTTCAAGAAACAGCACTGGTGTCTGGAGTGTTCTGGAGTGCAAAGACCTTGTCACGTTGGTTCAGCCAAGCATCATAGTGTGATTCCATCATTGCCCAGCACAGACACACTTTGTCTGGTTTTATAGTGCCCCCATACAGATACTGACTTTCTGAAACATGTCAGTCAAAGTTTGCTCATCTCATGCTTTTGCATTTTCTGCACCTGTCCTGATGGTAATTTGCTTCACATGCCTAGTGTAAAACTTCATAGGAAAAGGAATTCCCATGGAAGATCCATCCCCTCCTTGGCCTGCAGTGGAGAATGGAGCCACAACGTCAATTCTGCTGTGAGCAAGCTGAGCGAGGTGCAGATCCAGCCCTGGCTCCTCCTGCAGCGCTTGGCACTGGCACAAAGAGCTCCAGCGTCAAATGCTGTTGTTCTTTTGCGTTTATTGAACATTAAATCCATCACAAAAATATGCAGAAAGGAAAATGAAGGCAACATCTCTCAAGGTCACTGGTTACACAGAGGAGATGTGACTGTGCAGCGCATCCTGTGACACAGCAGACACACTTGTCATGGGATCGACTCTGAGTCCTGTGGCTGTGTCCTCTTTTCATGGAAAAATACAGCAAATACATCCTGTAACCTGCTACCTGTGCAGTGCAGCACTCTGATAAACAGTAATTATAACTATTATGGGATGTCATCTCCTTTCTGCCATTTATTGACCTTTTCTTCAGTGTAATTTTCCTCTTGGGGGTCCAGTTAGCTCAATATCCTGGGAAGAACAGCCATGTGAGCATCTGGGCAACACAGCCAACAAGACCCCCTCAAGTGCTGAAAGGTGCTCGATTTTAGACTTATTTAAAGTTTACATTATGGTGACAAATCTGGAAACCTCTGAGAAAGAAGGTTTTTTCTAAGTTCACCTTGTAGTCATTGGAGGGGAGAAGTTGTTAAAAGTGTTTGGGGCTGGGACGCTGCTAAAAGAAGTTGTCTAAAATAGCTTTTCTGTCTGTAATAGCATTTCAGATCCTAGAGCCTTTTCAAGCTCAAAGTGACCCAAAATTACTTGTACAGTGAGAAACATCATCCTTCCAGGGAACTAGCCCCTCATTTTCTGGTTTTATAGAATCAAATAAGAAATCCATTTCAGATTCAGAAAATAATGAGACCAAGTAGGTTTTGGAGGGGCAGCTCTGAACTTGGGAGAAGTGTCACATTTGGGTTTTAACAACAGTTTGCTGCAATCGTGTGAATTCACATTGTCAGCTGAGAATATAAATTGCTTTAAAATGTTACCTTCTTCAGAGCTTTACTCTATGTGAAGCAGACCTAGGCACTGCCGTCAGGCACGGCAAAGGGGAGACAATGTGTCCCCCTCCTTGTAGCCTTCAGGCTGAGCATCCCTCCCCAGAGCTCCCCACTGCCCCAGTGCTGCAGGACTGGGGCTACGTAGGCTCCAATTCCCAGCCTCCCACTTGGGTTCTATGGGAGGAGGGAGAGGATGTGGAGTGGGCTTGATTAAAAAGTGCTTTTGCTTTTTCTCTTGAAGGATGTTTGCAGTGAAAACTGTACATGAAATTTATACTCCTCTCATATGATTCTGACTGGTTTTAGTGCACAAATTCTCAGAAGAAAATGTATTCAATAAAAATTTGATGTGGAACTATAGCTCAGCAGAATCTTTTTTAAGAAATCCAGCTCTGGGATATTTATTTTGTATCTAGTTTCAGTTTTAGTGTCTATTCCTTCTGCAGATGCCCTCGTTAGCCTGCTAACGGCTCATGAAGAGCTCAGCCCCTCTCCTGCCCTCATCCTGGGCATTCCTGCAGCACCTATGGGGAAGGTTTGGGAGGGAAGCACAGCTGTGTGGAGTGCTACTTAGGGCTGCTGCTGTTGGCATTTTTCACAAGCAAATCCTGCCTTTTGTTCATGAGGAGCGCAGAGGGCCCAGGGCTCAGTTAAGCAGTGGGGGCTGAGCCTGAGGTAGGTAAAATGTTTCCAGACTGGTGGACAGCGATGTGGCCGACAAGAACGTGGTGTGCTTGGTTTGTAACAAGTCTGCTGGGAAATAGTTTGAGCAGGAAAAGTGCGATAAACCTGGATTTATTCTCCTTTGATGCTCAGCATGCAAAAGGAGATGGTTTAGGGGAAGTAAGAAAGGAATCCAGGATGGCTGTGATGAAAACTGCAGGGTAGATCTGTGAGCCCCCAAAGTATCGTTCCTCGCTGGGGGATAATATCCCTTTGGGCAGTTTCAGGATGGGATCCCAGTATCTGGGGTGGGTTAGCATTGGTTTGTAGGGAAGAAGAGACAAAATTCTTTCCAGGCTTTGGAGCAAGTGACGGTGATGAGTGAAAGCCTCATTGGCCTCTTAATTTCCATCCCTTGTTCCAAAAGGTTCCTGTTTGTTTCCCAAAATTGCAAGGGAGCAGCACTTCCTGAGACATGCGTTTGTCCCACTGCCTCCTCCCACGTGCTGCTGGGAGCCATGTCCCAGGGTTTTGGTGCCCGAGGAGATGCAGAGTCCCTCTCCAAACAGAAATCCCAAGGCTGAATCCTTTGCTCAGTGTTTCAGGGGCACCAGAAATATCTCAAACAGGTTTCTGGTCCACTGCCCCCTGAATCACCGCCTCCTCAATGCATTTTAATGCAAAGCTGAAGCCTCAAGGCAACTGAGAGCTTTTTTCCTAAGGTTTAGTGATAAACTTCTGTCTCTTGTGAGTGAGCAATCTACTGCTTCACCACTTTTTTCAATTTAGAAGGGAGTACACTGAAGCCCTCTTGCAAAAACATTTGTTGTATCAAACAAAACGGGAGGGTTTGGGTTCTACTTCTCTAGTATTTTTTTTTCTTTACTTCTAGTGTTCTCATATCAGATTTTCACTGGAAAAATACTACCCAGAAGCATGGAAAATGGCATATAGCTCTATGAAATATACCCCCATCCTAGGATACACCATGTTTTTATTTTGTGACAGTCCAAGATTCAGTGTATGGCCTAAATATCGTGGCATCCTATTTTATTTTTGAATTGTTGGATGGACTAGACACTATAGCTCATGGACAACACTACCATTTTTCCCTGTGGTTTACCTTTTTTCTAGATTACTGTCTCTAAGTTTCAAAATGGAACAGGATTTCTCCCTGGTTTATAAATTAGGGCCATATTCCAGCAGCACCCAGTAGTGCTGCCATATTTTAGATGGTGTCAGGGTTTCTGTTATAAACCTTATTTTTCAGAGGTTTAGAGCTGAGCCGTAAAAATTGGCTGTGTGTATGTATAACAGCTGCAGCTCTGCCATGCAGAGGGGGTGCTCGCATGTAGTTGCTGCAAGCAGAACAAACCACACTTCCTCCATGTATTTATACGTAGAGCTCTGTATAATTGTATTAAAAATCAGTGTAAGATTGTGCTAAGTTTTTATTTCAAAGTTAATTTCTTGGAAGTCAGGAAATGCCCCCTTTGGCAGGGGTGTGGGAGAGTTGCCAGAGAGGTGCTGGGTATTGGGGGGCTCTGGTCTGTAGGGGCAGGGGCAGGTTTCCTTGAACCAGAGCTATGAGACAGGATACAGCCTTTTTTGGGGCTAACGAACAGATCTGCTGATGGTTTTTGTGTACCTGGAGTGATTAGCTTACTCACTGAGGGATATCTGGCCCACACAATAAAAATTGACCATAAATATCTCTGCTCTACAAAAAGAAACCCTGAGAACGAATTTGCACACAGGCTGTACCTCCAATAATATCTACAAGCTTAACGTGGCTGTGAACGTACATCATCGGTGGGTTTTCTTACTTTGACATATGAGTAAGATACCAACAGCCTCCTTTTAATAGCCCTGCATAATGCTCGCACCTGCTGCAGTATAATTTGCTGCATTTCAGCAAATAAGCTGGCTGAAGGGAGTGAAGAACATCATCCCACAGTGCCCTGAGCACCTGTCAGAGGAGACAAACTGGGGCTGTTTGTGGCCTGGCACTGTGCAGCCATCACACAGTTGGGAGGGTGTCTCTGCTGAGGCTCCAGCAGCCAACAGCACAGGGGTGCTTCAGGTTTGCAGACGCCCAAATAATGAAGGACACGGATTCGAGCTGAATGTCAAAAACAAAAAGAAAAAAACCCCACACTATCTGCAAGTCGTTGTGAACCTCACTGCAGCTAGATGCGTCTTCCGTGACATTTTGGCTCTCGTTGGCTTTCCATCTGCAGGAGTTTTATGTCAGTGTCAGACAGACCTGTCTTTAAGCTCGTGTTTTTCTGTGTGATAAGGCATTCTGACCTTAAGTGCTGTTGGTCTGCGTTAATTCTAACCTCAAAATTCTGCCCGGTCAGATCTCTCAGGTGCTGTGGTGGAGAGCAGAGCACGGGCTCGTTCTGCTTTAAAAGTCTCATTGAATTCCTGCCAGGAGCATGTTTTTATCATCCTCTCCCCAGGTGCTCCACGGTATTTCCCATCTGAATTCAAAGCTGAGCAGCAGCATTGTGTTGGCTGTGTAAGATGTCATGACAGGGCGTGTGGCATTGCACGGCCATAGGGGTGTTGTGCCACAGCTGACCCCTACTCCAGCTCCTTTCAACATGCACAGAGCTCAGCCATGTTCATGAACACACCTGCACAGCCTCGTTAATTAATACCATGTTTTACATTCTATTTTAATAAAGCCTTTTCATTACAGAGCTTGTTCCCATGGTAGGATAAATTGAAATTCTTTGTGAGAGCATTATAATTAAGCTGTAGCGCAATGGGGAGGGATGTGTATATGGATACAAATTGAAAGAGGAGAAATTTAGGTTAGATATTAAAGGGAAGTTCTTTACTGGGGGGCAGTGAGACACTGGAACTGGTTGCCCAGGGAGGTACTGGATGCCCCAGCCCTGGAGGTGTTCAAGGCCGGGTTGGATGGGGATTGGAACAACCTAATCTAGTGGGTGTTGTCTGTGCCCATGGCAAGGGGGGCTTGGGACTGGCTGGTCTTTAAGGACCCTTCCAAGCACTTACCGTTCTGTGATTCAGTGTGTATTGCTTGGGAAGTGTCTGTCTTAAGTGTCTCAGTAGCAGGCAGCACCAGCAGGCTCAGGCAGCGCTCCTCTGCCTTGTGCCTCAGGGGACTTCTGCCCCCGAGGTACTGTTTCAGCCTCAGGTCATATTTCACAGGCTGGAGAGATGGAAAACAGCCTCTCCAAGGCAGCAGTTCCCCAATTTTCGGGTCACTGGACCATTGCAGCTCTCAGACATGCCCGTGGCAGTTGGGGCAGCAACAGGAAGCAGGTTTCAATGCTGAGGTTGGTTCTAGAGGTGATTTATTTACCAAGGCTGGAGTTGGGGGCTGTTTCCAGGTGACACCACGGCAGGAACAGAGGCGTGAGGGGTCTGCCTCGGGGAACAACTTTGGGGTGTTTCTTCAGTTTAGTGTAAAATGCCAAGAGTGGCAATACAGGAGGTGAAATACTTTGTTATTTTAGGTTTGTTGAGGCTTGCTCCTGCAGTTTAAAAATCAATACACCTAGTGCATCCAAAGCTGTTCATAATGGGGAGAGTTGTTTTGATGAGCACAAGGAAACGGGTTCACTGTAGGGTTAGAGCATCCTTGTTCAAGAAAGGCAGTTCAGCAAGAGGAGGCAATGGAGTTGTGTCAGAATTACATATGAATTTGGGAACAGATTTTTATTTTCCCTTTGACAGAACAGATTTTTATTTTCTCTTTGACAAAAACTAGGGTTTATAAAAAAAGACAAAGCCTGCCCAGGAGGGGTGGTTGAGCTCCTGCCGCCAACCTCAGGGATGCTTATTTACGAGCTGTGCAGCAAGGAGATGGAAATGCTTCATTAGCAAGCAGCAGTGCATGCTAGCTGGAGAAGATCCTAATGGAGTAAATTAGGAGGGAAACATCTGTTGCTTTCTGTTTTGGTTTTAGTGCTCAATCTGGTGCTAATCCTGGCCTTTTGTGACCTTTTTATATGTCCTCTTATCCTAAATATGAGACCTGTTTTGTTCATTAGCTGTGGATGTGTGTTGCACCTTTGAACAGAGTTCATCTCTACCCTTGTGGAGAGATTTGTTTCCTTCTTGTTTTCCTTCCTTCCCAAGACCTTGAAGGCAAAATGCTAGAGGTGGAGGGGAAGGAGAGGCAGTAAAAGCCTGAGCCAGACAGAGGAAGATGTGTATATACATGTGGTTGCATATATGAGATGCAGAGTTCTGCCTTCTTCCCGCTTTTGTATAATGATTTTATCATTAAAGAATGACAGCTTACAACAGAAATTTTAAGTCTTGGTGGCTTATACAGAATTCATGGCACGTTCAGGAAAAAGTATTTCTCACAGCTTCATGTATAAATATCTAGGTTTGGTGCAAAGAGAGAGGTGGCATGCAGAAATTTCCTTCCTAAATCCTAGTTTTTCCAACAACTGACATGGTAGTGGCAGACACAGATCTGCTCTGCTGCTCCACGAATTCTGAGGAGCTCCCTTGGTAGCAGGGAAGGGGACAGGAGCTGGTGGGTGCTCTCCAAGGAGCTCCCTTCTTTCCAGGGAAGGGGCTGGGAGCCAGTGGGTGGCCTCTGTCTGGCACAGGGGAGCATTGATGCTGCAGGTCTGAGCTGTTCAGCACCAAGTTTGCAGTTGCAGAGTTTTGTTCAAGGCTTAAAACACTTGCTCAGATTAATGACCAAAAATGTCAAATGTGTCCACAGCTAATTATTCATTAGCTGCGTAATTAGTGTGAGATGATCATGACATTTTACTGTTATTAATTTTTATACTCTAATAGGAATTAAATCAGGCTGCTCTCACAGAACAACAGTTGGAACTGGCACTGGAGATGCTGTTGTGGAGCTGGAAGATGCTCCCTCACCACTGCCCGGCTCTCTGAGGGAGCATTGGTGCTGCTGGGTTTCCTGAGATCAGTTCTTATCTTCCAGTTGTATGTCTGCTCTCAATGGAGTGCTGCAGGATGCAGGCAGCCAGACTGAGCCTCTGAAATACTGAGCCTACTTGGCTCTGTTGAAATAACGATAAACTCAAAAAAAGCAAAGCCAAACGTTTTGGGTTCTGTTCATCAGAGACTGGCGGGTTTCTGGCTTTGTTGTCTTTTAATACCCCAAGAACAGATGCAGGTTGACAAGTGCTATCAGCCAAGGGACGTAGCTTTATAAGTTTGTGTTGAACCAGGCTTGGAAGTAGCCAGCTGAAATCTAATTTGTAGCCAAGTGGAATAAATTGGAACTGATAGTTATTCAATTAATGGCATGGGCAGCAAGGTGAGGTCTCCTCTCAAAATAGCAGAATAAGGTTTCTTGTCAGTGAGGTTTGGGAAAACGGGGCACGGCACCAGGTTTTCTATCAAATCCAGCCATTAATCATCTGAGTAGTGGGAGGGAGATGTGATTATTATAGAGAAGCTCAGCAAAACAGCTGGATTGAGCACTTCCCAGAAGGTGATGGAATCCAAGCCTTTGCCAGTGGACATGCCCTGGAGCCTGCCTGGAGCTGAGGATTCCCTGGGCAGCGTGGCACCAGTACTTCAGTCCTGCAGGGAGCAGCAGCAGGAGCAGGGGTGGGCTGTCCTCTGCTCCTGGGCTCCGCCAGGCACCTGTGGCATCCCAGGCAGGGAGACTCAGCCTCTTCTGTCACTTACCTGCTAAAGCAGAGCTCCTTTCACATCTGAAGCATTGTATTTGTGTGCTGAGTTCAGTAAGAACTGGAAATTTGGGTGTCTTTTCAGTGCTTTTTGTGCGTCTGGGGATGCAGAGTAAGGCGTTGACTCATGCTTTCACCAGACTTCTTGCAAACTCCCATGGTGTGACAGCTCAGATCTTGGGATAACTGCACAGGTCTTTGGATAACTTTGGACGAAGCTGACACAGTTGTCTCCACCACAAGCAGACCAAGAAATATAGAAAGGCTTTTTTGTCTTTAATCAAAAGAAAAATTTCTTCCTATGCAAATGGCATCTGCAATAATATTGTTGCCTCAGGTTTGCACAGGCTGAATGAAAGAGAAGCTGAGTTCATGGTTTTCATCAGAATGGTTTTAAGTTTTATCAGTTCAGTATAAAAGCAGGAAAGAAAACTCATTTTACTTGGAATAATGGAATCGTTTGGTTCCATTTAAGGACAGGCCAAACAAATAATTTAACTGAAAAGTTCGTATCAGTTGGAAGCTGACCAGATCCATGTGAACCATGGCTATCATAGTGGAGTGGTGGGACCTGTGCTGGGCTCTGAGCAGCCTAAAGCAGCAGCAGGACACAAGAGCTTGTGTGAGAATGTGGTCAAATCAGACTTGTTTGGGTTTTGGCACAGAGACTGTCCTGGCCACTGGGAATGGGTACAAGGGAAAATTTATGCAGATTAGCTCAGATATGGAGCTAATAGAACCACATAGATGAGGTCTAAACTATGAAACATTTCTCAAGTTGTAATGCAAATATAGTCCAACATCTGTGGTCTTTCATTAAAAGCGAACTTACAGGAGTGAGATTTCACTTAGCGACACTAATTTGTGCCTGTGAAATTATTAACAATTTGATATTGTGGCTTTCTCATTATGAACTTCTGTGGGAAAGGGGAATTAATTTTTCTGTGCTGTTAGAAGTTGTCAGAGGAGATCCCTCCCTTCCTGTGTAACCAGATCGGAAATTCCTCACGTACGTGGGTTGACCCTTTCTCTCTGGGGAACACATTAATTGAAGCTGCACTCTCATTAAACTGGTGCTGCAGGAGAGGAGTGTAAAAATAATGCAGAATAACAGTGGCAGGCCTCAAGGAATTTGTAGGAATGTTAAGCAAGGAAGAGTGTAATACATCAGGCACTTTCGGATGGGTACTGTGAAGAGGAGGCTGCTGGCGGCAAATCTTTTCCACTTGTATGTAGGACATTTTTCTGTAATCAAGAATATAAGGACAGTCATAGGATCTTCTTATTGCAGCAACATCTCAGCCAGCTTTAGGTATGCAAGCTCTTCATCATCCTGCTAGGAAGCAGAAGGCGCACCAGGATGAAGAGTGGCTCACTCTCTGTACTGTACCTTCTGGTCCCTTTGGAGCCCATTACCATGGAGCTCCTTCCCTGCTCTCCCTTCCCACAGCAGTGCCAGCACACACCTGACGGCACACCAGGGATGAGTGGAACATAGACCAGTTCTCCTTTTCCCATTGCATGGCAACCTGTTATCATTGACTTAGATAAATATCTGCTGAGAGAGAGGCGTGAGTTCAGCTCACCAGACCCATCTGACAAACTCACTGTGTTTCTGGCTATTTGGAGTTTTGCTGATGAATGCTTCTCCTCACTTTCCTTACAACACACACAGAGCCAGCACCTCAAATGTTGTTTGCCTGGTGAAAACAACTGCCATGGCAAGGGGAGAAGCAGGTGGTATAGGAGGGATGGGGCTTTGGGCGCTGATGGCTGCTCCATCTGGGACACAGTGACGTGCTGAAGCCAGCCCACACACCCTTTCCCTAAGTTTCATTTAGTTTGGGATGCCCTGCTGGCAATTCTGTAAAAAAGTGTTCAACTCCATAGTAAAGAACACACCTTACATAAATGGGGAAGTGGGGAAATGAGAAAAGATGCAAGGGAGCTTCCTCGGTACTGATAGCTCATGTCGTAGCTGATGACAGAGAGCCATGAAGATAATAATGGGTCTGGAGCACCTCTCTTACGAGGCAAGACTGAGGAAGCTGGGCCTCTTCAGTCTAGAGAAGAGAAGACTGAAGGGGGATCTCATTAATGCGTATAAATGTCTCAAAGGTGGATGGCAAAGAATGGTGCCAGACTGCTTTCAGTGGTGGCCAGTGACAGGACAAGGAGTAGTGACCATAAACTAAAATACAAGAAGTTCCACCTTAACCTGAGGAAGAGCTTCTTTCTATGGAGGTTGGCAGAGCACTGGAACAGCTTCCCAGGGAGAGTGTGGAGTCTCCTGCTCTGGAGACATTCCAAACCCACCTGGACGCTTTCCTGTGTCACCTACTTTGAGTGACCCTGCCTTGGCAGGGGGATTGGTCTGGATGGTCTCCAGAGGTCCCTTCCAACCCTAACTATTCTGTGATTGAGTCTGAGATTTACAAGTTGGACAAGGCCTGTCTTCTCAAAAGTGCTCCATCCTACCAGTCTGAAGCAGTAATGATGAATGGTTCTCTTTGGCAGTGCAATATTGACGGGGCAATTCACTCTGCCATGGTTGTGCTCACACAAAAGCTCAGGAGAGCTCCAAGTTTTCTCTCTTTAATATTGCATTGATGGCCTGATGGTTTCTTGCTGACAAAAGTGGCACAGTTCTTAATATCAGCCTGTCTGCATTCATCAGATGCAAAGGTTTCCCATCCTGTTGGGCTCCAGAATAGCATTAGACAGCAAATGGAGAAAGCGTAGGAAGCCAGTATGATAATTTTTTAATCTAATCCTCCGTACCAGGGAGTCGCTGGTGCTCTGATGACTGCACGTTGTGATGCAAAGCGGAGAAATGCTGGATGTCATTTTAGTGACGCATGTGGAAATGTATTTTTCAGTATTCTGCTTGTGTCCAGGTGCAGTGCTAAAAAAACCCTCATGGCCTGCAGAGCTCTTCTGCCCAGGTCCTGCATGGACCCTGGGGCAAGCACACTTCAGGACTATGGAGCAGTCCTTGGAAGGAGCCTCAAGTCCCATTGAACATCCGTTGCATGGATTCAAAGGTTTGGAATGTTCATGCTCTGCTCTGCCACCCCTCAGGAGTTACTGTCTGCAAGAGCATCTGTTGCTCCTTCTAGTGACTGTCCTGTCACTCATTGAGGCAATACTGTGTGACGCTGTTAATATCCAGGTGTGACATTCCTGCCTCACACACACTGGCCTCCTGCTAGGAACCTCAGGCTGGGAGAGGATTAGGCATTTGACTTGGACCCATCGTCATTTTTGGCATAAACATAATCCCATGGCAGTAAACATCAGCCTCACATGCAAGAACTGTTGGCTGTCGCCTCCAGCAGCCGCTGGTGGATCTTGCCACTTCCTTGCTAATGGGAAGCTTATCAGTTTGTCATGGCAGTTCCAGCAGTGTCCCTTTGAGGTTGCTTTGGAGTAGTATTCAATATTTTATCAATCATCTGAAAGGAATTATGAAATCATTACCTGCAAGTTTCATCACCACTTTGATTTGTGAAGTTTTGCAGGGTAATAAATATTGATGAACATTGGTCACAGAAATTAATCCAAACATGGTGATTAGAGATGGGTAGAGCTGTCAGCTCGTGTTTGAGTTGAAAAGCAAGCTTTTGCATGAAAAGAAGGTGAGAAAAGAAGGCTTGCAGGGTAATGAATGTCCAGAACTGGGGACATGGGGACACTGTTCAGTTCTGTGATGAACAGTGCTAGCATGCACCCAGCTGTGACCCTTTCACTTTAAAGGTGGGAAATGACAGAGATTTAGAGGAAAGATCCTGGTGAGAGGACAAAGCAGCCCACAGAGCCAGCCACACAGTGACTTGTTCACAGCCTATTAACTGCACTTGCATTGAGGCAGTTGCAGCAGATGAAAGCCCAACAAGAGACAGACCTCACAGGGCCCAAGTCAGCAAAATGAAAACTTGCACATGTGTTTGCTGCGTGAATGGTGAGTGTAGCTCCCGAGAGAGCAAGAGCTGTTCTGGGACTGCCCCTCTGGAAAGTGGTGTGGTTGGGGAGATATGTGACCTGCTCAGCCGGGGTCCCTGCTGAGGACTGGGTTACACCATCTGTGTCACTGTGCTGGGCAACAGGCTCGGTGTAAGCACTGCCATCCCCTTGCCTTAAAAGCTAGAAAAACAGGAAAAGAGAGAAGTTTTCTGGATGAGCTCTGCAGCTCTTGGAACCTGCAGGTCTGTGGGGCCTCTGCCCAAAGATCCTGCATGGCATCGTCTTTGTGAAAGAAGGGAAGCTGCTGGAATTGCACATGTGGGATGCTGGGGTGGGGGTGTATGGGTGGGGTGGGTCTGAGGCAGTGGTGCTGGTGACCTTTGTGACCTTGCCAGTCCTGGCAGCAGGGAGTCCAGGAGATGTACACACACTGCCTACTTTAAAAAAAGTAAAAATCCATACTCTACACAAATGGAAGCCTCTCTCTGGAGGATGCTGCCAGGGCAGGGCTGCCCTGGTGGTTTGGGGCTCAGTAGGGTGGGGGCCAGATTTGGGAGGTGGCGAGACTTGACACTGCCCATCAGCAGGCAGGACAGCGGCACTGTCAGGAAGAGGGGGGAAGCAGGGCTGGGAGGATATTTATGTGTGAAAGGCTGTCAGGGCTGGAAAGATGAAAATCTGTTGTGCTCTCCCAGGGCTCCTAACTTTCTCCCCTCCAGGCAGCTGGCAGGATTTCTCTAAATATTTGAGATGGTAAAGGGCTTAAACTGGATTACTCCTGGACATGAGCAATTATAATTGTAAATGCACCATTATCTGAGTGCTCTCCTGATGCTATTTTGGCACTGATGTGTGACACAGTGACAGGGAGGGTGTGAGGGTCAAGTGCAAGGTAAGGAGAGCCCATCCCTGGGACCTCGCTGGCTGGTTTGCAGCAGACCCGACCTCCCAGCAGACATTCCTTGCAAGGCTTCTCCTTTTCCTTGTCCCAGAATTGCAGGAAGGGCTCCCAGGTGCCTCAGGCTTCAATAACTTCATTGAGTAGCAACTGTATTTATTAAATGACTAAATACTCATTAGAAACAAGGATAAACCCAGTGCATGTTGCTGTGTATGAGTTTCAGCTGGAGCTTTCTGGACATGAATGTAATTCTAAGAAGCCTTGGATGGCTTTTTGGAACAAAGCTCAACATTCTGGTTTTTTTCTGATGGATCTCAGAAACTCTGAAGGTGCCAGTCCAAGTGCTATTCCATGTGGAAGAAACACTAGGCAGACGTGGCTGCACAGACAAAGCCATGCAGAGTAGCTGGGGAGGAGCATGGCAGGTTGAACTGTGAATCACAAGCAGAAGGAAAGTGTGAGACACTGCATGGGGTGCCCCTCTCTCTAGAGGGGGACATGCTGGCAGAGGAGGCAGCCCCCAGCTGAGTCTGTCACGGGCAGGGGCAGGGGCAGGGGCTGGGGCTGCCAGCATGGGGAGGACGCCATGCCCGTGGAGCCTGGTGTCAGCCCCAGGGAGGGTTGAGGGGCTGAGCAGGGCATGTGCTGCAGCAGGTGCCCCAAAAGCACTTTGCCTTAATGGTTTTGTATTTGAAGTGGATGGGGTGTTAAAAGAACCTGATGTTCTTTGAAATGTTTGTATTTCCTTGTTGAATTTAACTGGTCTGAGGGACTGGTAGTATATTGTTAACTGGGAAATCAGTCTGTTGGGGACAAAGCAAGATCCCTGATCCTGGCAGCAAAGTGTGTGCTGGGGAGAAGCAAGCCCCACAAAATCATTCCCCTTCCTGAAGCCAAGAGGTCATGAATTTATCTCCTGCCTGGCTTCCAGAGAGATTCCCCCCTGTTCCTGTCACGCGGAGGAGAACAGATCAGAGGATGTTCAGTGGGAGCTTGGGAGGCTGTTGATATATGAGCCTCTTAAATGAAGTGTTTGCATATTGTGGTGTGGGAAGCAGGTAGCCAATAATCACCCCCACACACACTCAGCATCCTCAGCATCTCTCTAGCCCCTGGGAAAACAGCTGCCTTCCATTTCCAGCAGTACCAGCCATGCATCTTCCATGTTCCCAGCCTGAAATCTAGGAAGAAAGATGATGTGCACGAGCATCCGGCATGTTAGGACAATCTACTTGTCTAGAAAGCTGGGCAGAATTATCTGATCGAATTTTTGCTATGACTGTTGGGGAAATGAGGTCAGGGTTTAGTCTTGTGATGAAATAGCTTTCAGGACCTTGTGAGGCTTAATTGCGGATCTTTAATTAGCTATCCAGCATGGCTCATCCCTCTGCAAAGGGTGTCACTGGCGTGGGCAGCACAGCAGGAGAGCAGCACCATGGGGCCACCAGTATTTAGGTTAAAGCTCAGCACATGTGCAAGATAGAGTTCCCTTCACAAGAAGAGTTGATGGGAACAAAGACAAGACACCTTCAGCATGTCCCTTGAATATCTGCTGATCTCTAGTGCCTTGCTGGGTGTTTGAAAATGGTTTGAAGTTAAGGTGTCGATAAAAGGAAAGCTTCATAAAACAATGCCAACAAAAATAAATGAAATCCTTTTATCTGATTCCTCGCTGGTCCCCTGAGGTTCATGAAACATGGGATGGGGGGACTGCAAGGTCATCTGCAGAGTAAGCTGGAAAAGCTTTTTTTCTCTCTGCATGAGCAGCTAACTGGAGCATGCCAGAGAGTGTTTACGGCAGGATTTTGGCTTCACAATGGATTAAATGATTTTAAAATCCATCTGCAGAATATCTTGAACTTTAGGGTTGTTGTGTGCTTAAAATAACGTTAGTCCTTTAATGTTTGATGTGCTGGATGCCTGGAGGAGAATCAAAGGGTTTGAAATGGCAGGAGAAGGGGAGATAGAGGAGGCAAAGTTTGCTCTGTCTCTGGATAGAGCTGTTGCTCCATCTTTTCGGGGATTGGTTTGAAATCCATATTTCAGCTGATTCTCATAATTATTCATAAATATAATCAGAATTAATTACAAAGTCTCACAAATGTGTCACTGCCCAGCAGAGTTAAGTAGTGGGTAAGAGTGGGCGTCAGCCTCTTCCAAAGGCTCAGGGTCATGATGCCGTGGGTGCATCTCGCTGTGGTGCCCTGGGCTGTGGAGGTGTCCAGTACTGTCACCCACACCCACTCCAGGACAAGTCCACTCCAGCAGGTGGGGAGTGCCAAGGACTATCTGCCAGCACAAAGCTGGGCGTCTTGGCTTGAGCCAAATCGCCTCAAGGAAGAAATCGACTGGTCTTCTCTTTAGTGAGAATCGCAGCAAAAATCTGCTCAACACATGCAGGTGATGGGCTCCCACCAATGCAGGCTCTGCCACTGGTTTCAGTTTATGTCACTGTCCAGTTTGGAGTATTAATTTTCAATCCAACAAGATTGAACTGTCTGAGTCCCCTCCTGCCCCTCCAAGCACATGCTGAGGAAAGTTCTGCTGACACTAGGAATGGCATCACAGTGATGCATTAATTGTCAAAGAAATCTATCTTCTCTTAGTCCCCACTTCCTCTGTTCATTTTTCTTAAAGCAATGGCAGGTTTTGATTTTCTCCAACGTGCAGCCAGTAAGGCCTGGAGGATTTTGACCCTTCTGGCAGAACATCCCTGAGCTTTCCTGTGTCTCAGTGAACAGGCAGAAACCTTCCGAGCATGTTGTTATGGCAGATTATTGCACTGCTATCTTCATTTAAGTATCACTGCTATGAAAAAGCTTTCAGAAGTATCTCGGAGCTGGTGACAGCTGTGGCAATGGCAGGCAGCTTTTGCTGTGGCTGGTAGCCATTTCAGACAGGTTTGTCACTATTTTTAGGTAGTTTTTATAGGAAGGAATCCAGTTAATGGCAGAATCTGAATCTTACCCATCCAAGAAGTATTTTTCTCTCTGGGCTTTTTCCATTTTTGTGAGGATATGCTGCATCCTGGCACAAATTTCCAGCAAGGTAGCAAGAAGGATGTGGGACCAATTATAATCTCAGGGGGAACAGCAGCATTCAATATTGCTTCATACTGTACAGCCAGGACAGAAAATGCAGGGAAGACCCTTTTTACTGACTGGGAATACCACAGTTGAATGTGTCATTGTAAAAAGTGAGATCAGAAAAGGCAACTAGAAATGAAAGTTGCTGAGTAGAAAAATATTGGTACTCTGAGAAGGAATTGAGGGTCAACACAGGTGGTTTGCCAGCCCTCTGCAAATTGTACTCTTGTTGACTCTGTTGCTTAACTTTATTTCAAAGTTATTCTGTAGAAAAAAATCTCTCAATGTTCACGTGTTTGCTCCACTCTTATGAGGAATATGTGTCTTTAAAATTGCAGGCAGTGTTATGGTAAAATTCATTATTACAATGTGCATAGGGAAATTATACTAATATAAACATTTATGTTGGAATGTAATTGTTGAAATTTCAGCAAGTCATTCCAGTTTAGTGCCCAACCTGTAACATGAAACACTTCTCTGGTCACAGCTCTTTCTTGCTTATGGGACCAATAAATGAATTCACATTTGCAAGTTAGATAAACCCTTTGAATGTATTATTGATGCAAACAAATGAGGATTGGGGCTCTAGACAATACCTAATGAAGCTGACTCAACACAGGCTGTTCCTGCTGAAGGGTGCCACGGCTCAGAGCAGGAAGAGTGGTGCCTGTTTCATCCCATAATTATCCTGTGGCTGATGCTCACTTTGTATGTTCTTGGCTGGGCATAAAGCTGGGGGCATCGTGATAAGGAATTAATTGCTGGGGATTCACTGGCAGCAATTAAAGAAAGCTCACAATCAGCTGATGGTTTGTGACTATATCTGCACTTTGATCTCCTTGTAGACTCAGGGTGTTGACTCTCCCAATTATTTTCTCTGGCAAATATTGCTAATCAGAAGGTCTTTTAGAAAAGGTTTGTCCCTTTTCTGGAGATGGTTGCTTTTTTTTGCAGGCCCAAATCAGTGCTAAATAACCTTAGTTAAGCCCTGCTCTGTAAGGCTGAATTGTAAATGAAGTGTGCAGCATTAAGTCAAACACCAGTGGAAAGGCTGCAGCAGGACATGATGGGAAGCACCTTTAACCTGCTGGGGAACTGAACATTTCCTTTCTTGACAAGAGAAAACCTGGGAGCCAGACTCTCCTCTTAGGCCCTGGAGGAAGGTGTTGTCAGCTCAGGACTCACTCCAGGAAACAGAACAGAAGCTTTGCACTGCAGTGTGGGGTGAAGCTGCTACAGGTGCTTCAGCACTTCCTGGTTCAGCTCAGTATCAGGTGCATAATAGAAAGGGATGGCTGGATTAGCATTTTGGAGTTGCTCATTACCAGTACTTGCCATGTTACAAAGGGTTTCCATTTACATTTTTTACCAAAAGGCAACTGTGAAAAAGCCCTTGGACTAAACTTTCTCTGTGGGGGGTAAAGCAACCTCCAGTAGATTTTGATGGGTTCTTGTAAAATTACTGAAAAAATAAATCCAAGTGCTCTTGGAGACGGAATGTTTCTTGTTAAACTCTCAAAAAAAGAATAGGATTGATTTGGAAATGTCACTTGTGATTTAAAAGCTTGAAGGTGAGAACATCAAGATGTAATTAGCAGCAGCTGAATTTTCTTGTATTTACTCCTTGTGGTCTGTGTGAAAATGTGATGCCCCAAGTGACTGCTCTCCTGTGCAGTACTGACCCTGTCCTTGCTGAGGGACTGAGACTGGGCAGCCAAGAGAGAGGGGTCATGCTGTGCCAAGTTCCACTATTAGGAAATAGTGTGAAATACCACTGTCATACCCACCCCAAAGCCAAGGGGACAGCACTCTCTAAAGGGAAGGAGCAAGGTGTCCTTGCTGGGGAAGCACAGGAAGGAGAGGAGTGCTGTGTGTGTTTCCCTGTCTGAAGAAGATGAGCAGATGTGTGACAGGCCCTTTGCTCAGAATCCCTGGAACAGGAGATGGCGCTTTGCACGCTGCTGTGTTTTTGGATCCTCCCTCTCAGTTTTGCCTTCTCAGCCATGCTTTGAGCATTGACCTTCTGCTTTCCTGGGCCCTTTATTTCTGGGGAGAATGCACATGTTATTGTTCCTTGCTATATTAGCACTTGCCAATGTAGTTAGTGCTTTCCAAAATTAGATGTGCTGCAATAAAAAGTCCAGAGTTACTGCCCTGATTTGAAGAGACTTTTTTAAGAGGTGTTCTGCTGTTGAAAGGCAATCTTGCAGCAATTAATTGTAAAATTACATTTCAGGTGAGTGATGCTCATCGTTTTAAAGATTAATTCTTTTGGAAATACCATCTTTCATCACACTAGGTATTACTTCTGAAATAAACTCCTCATTTCCTCAAAAATAGAATGTGAGCCTATAAATAGAAATCATATTGTGAATTCAGATTTAAACTGAAATCACTGATATAAAGTACTCAAGATACGGTCTTTGAAAAATGTCTGATTGTGATAATCCCATGGTGTTAGAATTACATTGTGCAGCCCAAGGTTTGAAAAGACCCAGGCTCTCCTTTTTTCAGCTGCAGTAAGTGTAGCCATTGATCAGGCTCACCCTATCCATTCTCTGTCCACTGTGCCCTGATGATGTGCATTTCTTCCACTCCCATTATCTTTGTTGAATTTGAATAAGATTCAATTTCCTGACGTGAAAAGCTCTTTGTACTTTGCAAATTGTTATCCTTACTTGTAAAAGGGGGCACATTCACTGTGTCTTGGGTAACTGGACAAAGGGGTGAGCCAAGGGTGCCTGCCGCCCTGTTGTTGGCAGAAGGCAGATGAAGTGTGCTGCATGCCTGGCAGGTCACCTGCATGTGTCCAGCTGTAGCTGCTTCTGGGACACTTCCAGTGTAGTGTCTGGAATGTGCTGGAGGACTCTACTGAGGTCGCAGAGGACAGAAAGGGATGCCTGCATGTGGCACACAATGCAGCTCGGATTCTTTCAGTGGTTGAAGTAAGATCTGCACTGGGCATTCTCTGTGTCTGGAGTAAGAGGTCCCAGGCTTCCTGTACTCAATGATTTCACCTCAGTTTCCATTTCTGTTGTGATACTGTGAATGTATGTGAATCCCACAGTAAGTATTCATGGCAGCTGAGGTCAAGGAAGTGTTGGTTGCTGTGCCTGAAACAGAAGGGAGAAACTTCTCAGTTTTGCTGCTGTACCAGACCCTGATCACTACCTGTGGCTCCTTGCCTGGCGAGCTCTTGCTGACAGAGAGTCAGGAGCAGCCAGGCCAAGGAAAAAGGGCAGTGAAGGAGGCAGCCCTGGCCTGATGGCTGCAGCACAGTGGCCAGGGCATCGCTGGATCTGGAACTGGGGAAGGCGGCGTAATGCAGACTCCTGTTTCCTGGAGCTGTGGGCCCTCAGTGCCAGCCCTTCAGTGCCAAACTGGAGAGATTCCTAGAAACCACTTCCCGGTTTGAATGCTTTTTTTTTTAAGGGAAAACCCCATCTTGAAACACGTAAGAGTGACTGTGAGCCGCGGCTTGAGAATGCTGATGTTCCTCTGATGGGAGCAATGCAGCATATGGGCAGCACAAGTCTCAGTGCACCTGCAGGGAGCAGACAGCAATATTAATGCCTTTACGTCTGCTGAGGCAATTGCTGGAAAAATCCTTCCATGAGTCCTTGCTTATTGGCGGGGCAAGGAGGATTTCTGGAGCAGGAGGGCTCTGTGCTTGGCAGTGTGCCCTGCCCGTGTGCCCACAGGTGCTGCCTTCCCTGGGTGGAAGTGCTGTGTCTCACCTGTGCTCGGCCCTTGGTGCTGGCACTGCTGGCACTGGGGACAACACTGGGGACAGTGTCACCCCACACGACAACAGTCCCGAACTTCCAGGCTGTGCTGTGTCGCACCAGCCCCGGTGCACAGCCCTGTGTGCCTTTTTGCATGGCAGAGCTACAGATCACATGCAGGAGTCTGGGCTGGGGCAGGATGTGCTCAGCCCTGTGCTGCAGATTCTTGCATCCCTTCATCCCACTGGCATGTCACCCTGCTGTCTCCTTCCCGGGCCTGGCAGCTTCCTGTGAAGGCTCTGAGAATGTCCTTGCAGGGTCCTTCATCCATCAGTGTTTTTCTGGTGCTGCTCTGGTGACATAATGAGCCTTTGTCAAGGAGTAAATCAGTTCAGAGGAGGAATGGCTTGACCCAGGTAATTAGCAGTAAGTGGTGCTGCCTGGGGCGGAGCAGGGGATGCCCACAGGTGCCGAACAGGGCTGGCATTTCCAGAATCCTAATGCCCTGGCCAGTCTTTCACTGCCACAGCTGGGAAGAAAGCCAGCAGTGCAGGAAGAGGATGGGAATCTGGGAAATGCTGCAGCCTTTTCTTCCTAAATACATGTTGAAGTGATTAACAGGGAGAAGCATCTTGAGTTCCCCTGGATAAAGCTAGGCTTCTCTGTTTTCCAGCTGCTGACATCTGGTTTCCCTCTGGTGTCCTTGCAGCCACTGTGATCTCAGGAGAGGCTGCAGAGATGATGTTGCAAAGAGGGACCAGGTCTGCTTCTGCCACAGCTACAGAGGATGTAAAATCTTGGTGCTTGCCTTCTTAGTTTGTGCTGCCTTAGCCATTTTTAAGAAAGAAATCTACATTAGGCAGCCATTATTCAGTATATCTTATGGTATTTTACCCTGGTTTGAGTGTGTAAAGTTACTAAGCTGTTTAATTCAGCACATTTCCTGTGTAGCTGGGTGACATAACTCAGTCTGAGTTCAGCTTCTGTAGCAGCAGAGTGAAAAAGAGGACCCCAGGTTGGGGAAACTTGATCTTTGATTGGTACCACAGAGCTCCTGCCAGATTTGCTCAGCCACTCTGGTGTGTTGTGCTGTAGCAAACCTGAGACTTGGCCTTTTCCAGCTCCTTTCTGGTACCCAACCTGTGCTCACCTGAAGAACAGCTTGGGGTGAGCCAGGTGTTTGTTCCTCTAGTCTGTTCTCATGTTGTTCATTGTCTCTAATGTCTTTGTTTTTCACGTCCTCCCCATGACAAGCAATGAAGCCACCTTCATGAGTGTGAGTCACTGACTGTTGAACCCACCATGTTGTGCCAGTACGATATTTAGCAAGGAAAGGGTTTTTTGATATTAGGTTTTTTGATATAAGGTTTTTTTGAATACCTCTGTATTCTCAGGTATTTCCAGCCCTTGGGTTAAAGGCACAAATGTGTACAGTTGAATGCATGCAGCTTACCCATGCGTAAATCCCAGTGCCAACAGCTCCCAGTTGGGAAGACACTGATGACCGTGCTGTTCCTGCGTTGTACAGAGGTAACCAGGTGTTGAGTGTGGACAAAATCTGCCCTTACTGCAGCTCAGAGCTCAAGCTTGCAGCCAAAGCCCTCTATGGTATTGCTCAAAGCAGAAATCCAGTTCTGCTGGTTCCGGTAAGACCCCAGGGCACAGGCCTGCCTCTTGTGTGGGATCCTCTGTGATGAGGGGCAGTGGGGTGATGCAGCAGGAGGCTCAGAGTAATGCTGGTGTCATGTCTCACAGCAGCAGCCTGTCTCCTCCAGGTCTGCTGGACAGGGTGACAATGGTGATGCTTTGGGAAGGCTCTTCCCAAGGTGTTCTCCTGCCCCATTGGAGGCTCTGCATTGCATCCCCCTCTCACAGCGCCTTGGTGTTTGAAGAGGGAGCACGAGGCTGCCCTGATTAAAATTTAATGAGGCTTGGTATTATTGAGGACCCTTTAGTGTCATTTCTGCACTCATTGGCAAATAAATACATCAGCTGGCGGTATGGGGGCAAGCCCTGTCCCTGCCAGCTGCCCAGGTGGCTGCGGGGCTGCTTCTGCTGGGGATGATGGGTTGAGGAGAGAGCAGCTCGGGGCAAGGTGGGCAGCTGGGCGCCTGTTCATTTTCTCTCCAGCAGCTGCTGGAGCAGTGGTTCCCTTTTATTTGTTATTTGCATACTTTAGCCATTGGAATTGAATTTGTGCCCATTAAAACTAAATTAGTGCTGCCTGGAATTCTAAATAGGCTCTGGCAGAGCAGCCCATTAACTCTATCGGAGCAGGTTCCTCCAATCCCTCCTCCACAGGCACACGATGTGACTGGGAACCACTGCAAAACGTGAATTGTTTGCATGTTCCCAAGGATAATTGGAGTGCTGATATTAGAGTCAAGTGTATTAAAATTTTGAAAGTCATCAGCATGGCTCAGAGCTGGGCTTAACTTCCTCTGCTTCAACAAAAGGTGTGGTGCAAATGTCTCACCAAATCATTTTGCAATTCTTTGGACTTAATACAGTATTATTGCCATGACCTCCGGGCCCCTGTGCCCCATGTCCCTCGTGTGAGCCTCTGGCTCTGCTCTGGCAAGCTCATTGCCACCTTTTGAGGTTGCTCTGCTCCATCCCTGGTAGGTCCACTGGCACCTCTGATCCCAGCTTCTTCTTTCTCATCCCCTTGACAGCCCTTCTGCTCTTTGGGGTTCCCACTGGTTTGCCCAAGATGTTGGTTGCTTTGACATTGGATGTGGAACCCTCTTGGCAGGAACCCTAGGAGCAGCCCTAGCCCCTTGCCTCATCAAGGATTGCTGTGTGCTTTCTTCCCAGCCCTCATCCCCATCCCATGCACTGGGTCAGTCTGAACCCTTTTTGGAAGGTGTTCAGGACCCAGATAGCCTTGCCAGGGCTGGCAGAATGGTTTGCCCAGCAGGTCTGGGAGTAAATGGACACTCTGTGTTGGACTTGATATTAAAATAATCTCTGTTATTCGGTAGTCTCTAATGTGAAAAGAGAAAATACACCTGAGCAAAATGGTGCATCTTGTTTACACATAGGATAATTCAATTTAAAGCCTATATTTTTCAGGGAAAAAACCCCACCATGTTCAACCAGCCAGAGATTCTACAGCAGAGTTTATGAGACCAGGCTTGGCCACTTGGTTTTGGTTCCAGAGAGGATACTCAAATTCTGTTGAATTATGTATTGGATATCTTAAATGATTATGAAATAAGTGAATCACACTGGTGTTTTTCCAATGTTAGGCACTTCTCAGCAGTTTCTGCTCAAGGCACTTCCTCGGCATGCCTCCATCAGGCCCTTGGGTTCAGTTTATTTTGCTTGTCTGCATGCATGGGTCTGTGCAGGATGAAACAGCCAAGAAGCTTCCACGTTTGGGCCCAGGGAGATGGGTCAGCACTGCAGAGACACAGATATCCCTTTTAGGTTTTTTTCCCTTCTGGAGCCACATCTGTGCCTGGGGTGGCCATAGAGGCTTTGGGGCCTTCCAGGCCAAGGGATTTCTCACAAATGTGGCACAGTGCCACCGCAGCCCCTCTGTCCCAGTGCCCCACCAAGGTGGGACAGCCCCCCATCACCTCAGGTGACCAGTCTTCATTTTGTGGTCCTTTCTCATGTAATAATAATAAAGCCCACACTACAGGCACTGCTCTGCAGTCAGTAAATTCAGCTGCCCTGCTCTGCAGAGCCAAAGCACAACCTCCCCATTGCCCCATGCTGGTGCCGCTGGGCGCTGGACAGGGAGAGGCTGGGAACTGGCACCTCGGCTCAGAGCAGACCAAAGCAAAATTTCTTCAAGAATTTGATATAAAGTGGCCAACCCAACTCCTTTGTAATTGCTCTGAATCCAATTAATGCTGCCTGAGTAGATGTTAGGAATTATAAAGAGGAATCCAAGTCTGAGCTTGTCACCTAAACTACGATAATATTCCTTCAAAGGAGGCACATTTGCAAACATTATTAATTACCTGGGGAACAGCTCAGGGTTTCAACTGAATTAAGGGGGGAATGTATTTTTGTGATTTTGTGTTTGATTGAGAGCAAGAGATTACCTTATTCTGGAACAATGGAGCAGTTCTTTGTCACAGACCTGGCAGCAAAACACAGGGAATTTGTCTGCACCAAGTCCCCCGCCCCCAAAACCAATTTACTGGGAAGGACATTATGCCAGGAATTACCTGGGGCCAAAAGAGCTTTTAAAAGTGTTTAACATGGGCTTCTCTAATCAGAAAAATCCAGGAGCACAGAGCTAAAATTTGTCTTTTTTTGTTTTCCATGAAGTGCTGTTTGGCTTTGAGGTGTGCTGGAACTGTTTGGGTTGTGTTCTCAGGGTGGACTGTGGGTGCCATCCTGGGGTCCTCCAAAAAAAAAAGAAAATTTAGCTGCTGACACAGGGCAGGAACCTGTTCTGAAGTGCCAGACTTTGTGCATGATCACTGGAAATCTTTTATGGAAATTATCTACCCACACAAATGTGTGAATTTGCATGTCATGTAGGCAAAACACAGCAGGCTTACTTGTACAGAAGTGCATGAGAGCTCGGTGGCAGCAGCGTGTGACTTCCCAAGCAGGTGCCCTGAGCCTGGCTTTGCAGAGCACAGCTGAGTTTTAGGGACAGGAGGGGTGGTCTGTGGCAGAGCAACTCCTGAGCCTTTGCCTGCTGGCTGTCTCTTGGCTGGTTGGAGGAATGAAGGTCTCAGAGTTGTTTTGCTGCAGGTGGGAATCACCAAAAGTCCCAAGAGGAGGTTGGTGTTTACCCCTCATGAACCAACAGGCACTGCCACTGTGAGAGCTGCTCTGGTGGCACTGACAGGCACCCCCTCACCCAGACAGCAGTGTCTGCTTCCACTCCTTTAAAAGACTGGCAAAATGGGAACACATACCTACAAAATTGGATGATGTCCTTCGGGTCAAAAGGAAATGGAAATATATGGGAAATAGGAAGAGGAGAACGCAAAGAACATCAGTAGAGTCTGGCATAATAAATGAGCAGATTACAGGCTATCAGTTCACCTGTCTAGGCCTTGTCTGTGTCAAAAGCACTGAGCCCAAATCATGCTCACAATTATTTTTCAAAGCATTTTCGGGAAAGTAACAGTAATTAATAATCATTAAAGTTTGTGCAAGTGCCAGTGGTGCAGAGGTTTCCTGTTGGAAAGGGTGTGCATTGCAGGCCCCAGCCCTGCTCTGGATGGATGTTCCTCACTCGTGGAGTGCATTACTGAAACCCACTTGGGCGAAGCGCAGCACACAGTTCTCCCCAGAGGAGCAGGGCTGGCTGCCGTGGCCTGTGCCAGCGACTGTGTGCTCCCAGAGAGCAGAGACGATGAGGTAGAGGCTATTTATGGCTCTGTCTGCCTCGGCAGAGTGTGCTTGAAATTAAGATGTTGCTGATGAATGGAAAAAGGAGAGACAGAGGCTCAGAAGACCCTGGGCCAGGGGCGCTGGCAACGTGGAGATGTTCTTTGAAGAAATCTTTAGCCGGTGATTAAATGGTGTCCAACACCTCATTCCAGTGTCTCAGGGCAGGGGAGGGCAGGGGATGGTAACTCAAGACTGAGGGGGTCCCATGCCATGACTTTCTTGGCTGAGGCATCCAGCAACACCTGCAAAGTTACATGTCACCATTTTGCTGTATTCAGTCTGGACATAAAGGACATTACTACTCAGCATTATTTAAGTAAAGTTAGGACTGTTCCCTGGGTTTGCTGACAGTCTTTCCATGCACCCTGTAGGAAAGCTGGGTTCACCTTTACTGCCTCCATTCACCCACCATCAAGTAACCATAAACAGTTATTCCATAATGGCAATTAACCACCCTTGTTCTGTGTGTTGTTGTGCCCTGTCATTACACAAGTATTACACATGCTGCATGTCCCAGGACAGCTCTGATAAACTGATAAATGGTGACATCCCTGTGTTTGCTTTCCTTTCCCCATGAGGCTGCTTTAATCCTGATGTGCTTTGGTCACAGCATCTGGGATCTTGCCTGCCCCAAGGGCATGGCTCCCAGCCACCAGCAGAGCACGCACCAGCCACACAGCACATGGAGCTGGCAGTGCAGGGCACTTCCTCCCCTCTCCAAAAACAGAACCAGAGAACACAGACTGCTTTCCCTGTACATGAAGTCAGTTATCTGGTTTAATTCCAGCTGAGAAACCAGGGCAAGGAATATACATCAACACTGTACACGTTCTAAATCACCACAATCAAGCTTAAATTCTTTTTATTCTTCACTGTAAACCTGTCCTGAAGTAGGTTAGTGGATCAGAGCAGATCTGCTCTATATTATTTATAGGTTTCCTTTTGGTTCTTGCTGCTTGGCTGGATGCTGCTAGAGGACTCCATGTTCCAGCAGTCTTTCTCTTTGCTGCAGCTTTAAAACTTTCTATTTTTGTCTGTAGGAATCCCATCTCCCCAGCTCCCTTCTCTGCTAAATTCAGCACACTGGCAATACTGAAAGTCTTTCATCACATGCTGTGCCAAGATCTGACTATAGCGAAAAGTGCTGCACTGTTCTGCTTACGTGTGAGCACAGGTAGCACAGACAGCGCCCAGTGCTGGCACAGGTGTCCCCTGCCTGGTTCTGGGGCCAGTGTCCTTCAGGGGATGTCTTCAGGGAAAGCTGCTGTTCGGTATGAAGAGGGTGCTTTGGCAGGGATCTTCCTGCCCAAGCGCGGTTGCCCCTCTGAGCCAGACAACCTTATGTTCAGGAGCATTTGCAGCAAAAGCAATCGTTGTCTTTGGCTATGAGATTATTCAGCAGCTCAGGCAGCAGCCCAGCACAGGGCTACCCTCCCACAGCCTGAGGCAGGAGCCCTCAGCATTTTCACCAACTCTCGTAATTCAAACCCACTGAGAAAGTGAAGAGACTCTACGCATCAGCTGAATGTGATAGGCAGGGTAGGGCTGCATAATTTATAGACCTGCATTTCTTTTTGATGAGATTTTTGAGTCTAAAAGCTGTGGGAAGGGAGTGCTATTTTTTATTGCATCTCTGAACTCAAATTATGTCAGATTCTGTGGGCACAGTCTGTGCTTGTTAAAAAAAACCCACCAAAGTGCAGCCTCAGATTGCTCTGGCTCATGAGCACTGCTGGTCCTGCTCCATGCAGAGTAAACCAGCTCCTTGCAGATCTGCACCAAGCACTCCCAAGGATTAGTTCCTCCATATCCAGAGGGAGCATGGGCATTCACAGTCTGCCAGGGATTATACCACATCACCAGGTGCTGGTCCTGCTTGGCTGCAGGATGTCTGGGTGGCCAGGGGCCAGTTGTTCCTTTCTGTATACTGAATTACAGGATTCAACTGTATGCTTTTAAATGATTTGGCTGGGATTGCCCATGTGCTTGGTATCTCTCTGTCCCAGACCCCTTTTCCATGTATTGCATGATCTGCCTGGACCTTGGTCTGTGACAGCTTCTTGGAGCAGCCACCAGCACCTTCCTTTCAGGTGCTCAGTGGCCCAGGGCTGGTGCAGTGGCGTGACAGTCATCACACATTCATTCCCACCCACACTATAACCTCTGAAAGGATGGAAATTCAAGATCACGCTCTGCATTCTGCATGTCAAAGGTCGTTGTGTGGAAGATGCAGGTACACTTGTTGCTTTGAGTAAACAGCAGCACATCATCCCAAGAAATTCTGGTCTCGCTACAGAGGTGGGTGCCTGGAGGCTGGAGTGCTGGAGGCAGAGGTTTTTGGAACAAGGGCTCTCTTTTTGAGCGGATTATTCTGAGTGAATCATTGCAGGCAGTACTGACTGAGGTCGGAGAAGCTGATATTGCCAGCTGCACTGATTTGTAAGGATTTGGGAGACATACTGGTATTTTCTGGAGATAAACCACTAGAAATAAGGAAAATGTTATAAAACTGTGGCCCAGGTTCCTGTTCCCTTATCTCTATGTGAGTGTTGTCAAGAGTTTAAAATACATGTGTGATAAAGCACTTCCTGGAGCAGTTGCAGTGACGGTGTGTCCTGAAAAGCATCTCCCCGTTTGTTGGGGGTGGGGAGCCAGAAAAGCCATGCCACTGGGATGAGAATGTCACTGGGACTGGTCAGACTGGTGTTGAAGCACAGGGTGCTCTGGATAATGAGCCAGCAAGAATTAAAACCTTTTATAATGCATATTTTTAATGGACCTGGAAAACAGGGACAAAATAGGAAAGCTGTTTCTAAGTCCTGCAGGCACTTGGGGGGTGGTTAGGATATCATTAGAGGCAGTCATGGGCTGTCAGTGTTTCTCTTAATATGGAACTGAAGTCAAGAGCAAAAACTTTATATAAAAATAAAGAGCAAAGGGATTGGATAAAACCAAGTGCATCCTAATCCTGTTACACAGCCCTGTCCAAGATGCTGTGGGTGGTTCTGGATGGTCCCATTCAACGGGGGCTGATAGGGAGAGATCAGTTCTGGAAAGGTCTTGTTTAAAGGGAATAGAAAAGGTCGATATTAACAGTCCAGGAAAAGACAAATGACAGTGTTGTACAAATACTGTGTCAGATGAGGAATTGTTCCCGAAACTGTAGATAAAGACAGTTCTGTCCTTTTTATCTTGTAATACTGAATAAAAGGACAATGAATTTTGCTAAAGAGCAACAAAAGTTAAATCTGATTTAAGGAAAGGAAATACAGTGACACTGCTGCAAGATGTCATTCCCTTCTTGAGTGTCAGAAACTCAAAAATGGAATGGAAATATGTGGATGGTGAGACAATATGGGGAAATAACAAGCAAGCTTGTTGGGGGACTGCCAGAAGGGACATCTAAACTTGGACCTTTCTGGGACCTGGGGCCACTCACAGCTTTTTGTCTGTGTCCCACTGTGTGACCTTCTTCCCTCCCATGCCACAGTGCTGTTTTGGCTCTGTGGATGAATTTCCTCCCTGTCTCAGGTCTAACCTGCTGCCACCCATCATTTCTACTTTGCTTGAAATTTGCCTGTCAGGGCCCACAGCAGCCGTGACGTGGACGTGTGAAGGAGCATCCCTGGTGGGACGGTGTGGACTTGCACTGAAGGGCAGGCACTGCGCTCCCAACACAGCCTGCCAGTCCTCCCCAATTAGGGTGATGGTTTTTCGTGCGAGGCCGGGGCATCCACAGAGACCTGCCTGAGCTCCCTGCAGTGAGCCGTGCAAAGGTAATTCAAGGCAGCAGCTAAAGATTCATCAGCGATGCTGGAATCCTTCCAGCGGTGCTGAGCTGACAGCGCTGCTGGGCTGGAGCAGGTACTGTCGTGAGTCCGTGTGGAGTGGGATCCCCACACTGTCCCATTCTCTATCAGGGTGGCAGGGGTCTGCTCTGTGCTGTGGGTGTCCTGGGGTGTCCTCCCTCTGCTCTTCAGATTCATCCTGTTAACAAACGGCATCCCTTATCATCAAAATATTTTCCAGAGGCCCTCTGGTGATCGCATGAGCAGTATCAGAAGTCATTAATTCTGAAATGTGGGCTCCAGGGGACACTTTCGGCAAGTTCAGCTGGCAGATAAACCTTTAAGCCTTTCCTTGTCAATGCTTCCCCTGTCAGGCAGGTGCTGGGCTGTCATTCACCAGCCTACAGCCCTCCTCAATGAGCAGCTGCAGCATTCCTCCTCTGCATGTCCTGGTGAAGCCAAAAGGGCAGAAGATTCCCTAAAACCCCAGCAAAGCTCTCATTTTCCCCAAGATAAGGATGTCTTCAGAGGACTGTGGCAAGTGGCTGTCATTTATACTCGTTTAAACAAAAATCGTAACAGCTGATTTGTTATGTGAGCAATGCATTTTCTTTTGTTTTTTTTTTTTTAATTATTTCTGCTGATGCATCCTCTAAGGTCTTTCTAATGTAATTTGGGATTATTTGTGACTGCCAAGGTGTCAGAGGGTTCAAACTACCTGGTTGCGCCTGTTACTCTGAGTAGCAGTTGGAGAAGGGCTTTCCCATCTGATGACTTTTGCTTATCAAGCAGGGAGGCAATACCTAATACTCAGTGAAAAGTCTAAATCTGGCCTATGGAAAGGAATGAGTTCTTTCTGAAATGCTTCTGTGCTGAGACACATCTAAATCAAGTTATTGGGCAAGGGGTGGTTCTGTGCCATGGGACAAGCAGCTTCCTGTGAACACTAACTGTGTGTGATGCCTGAGCCGAATACCCTTCAGAGCTGCTTAACGGCTTCTCTTTTCCATTTTGGTGATATCTTTCTAAATTATACATTAAACTTATCAGGCTGAGTAATGCATCACAGCTTCCCTGTGTCAGACTTAATGTTCCTTACTCAGCTGCAGCTTTGTGTTTGCCTTTCCCTTCCGTTTATCATCAGGCAAAGCCCGGGTTCTCCTCTCCAGGAGCTGCCTGCAGCAGAGATGCTCTGCAGGAGCCAGGTACGGGGGCTGTCCCATCCCAGAGCAAGGCTGGCTTGTGAGAGCACGACCTGCCATGCTGCAAAAGGGTCCTGGGAAATGCTGTGTTTGTAGAACCCGTGCTGCTGTCCTGTGCGATGTGGGTGCTTTGCTGTAGGTGGGGGCTTGTGCTTGTGAAGAAATTTTAAAAACACCTGAAGAATCTGAGCGAGCAGTGCATGGGGAGAGTGGTCACAGTGATGTGGCAGCATTGGGGGTTGTGGGTGACAAGGGACTGACATCATGGCTGTTGGGATTTTAGGTGCTACAGGAAAAACAAGTAATTTACTACTTTTCCTTGCCAGTATGTCTGAAGACAGATAGTATTTGGTTAAGTGCAGCTCTAAAATGGAAACCCAAGCAATTTTCTTTCAGTGGCTTCTCAGATCATTGCACAGCAAGATGCAGCTAAGGAGAAAGGCATGTCTCTTGGTTTTAAGTGCTGTGTGTTAATGCTGGTGTCTTGTGTGAAATTACCAGGCTTTGTTGCTGCAATTTTGTGCAAAGGAGGAATTCCTAATTTTAGGGGTTTTTTTCTCTCTTGCAATCTCCTTGTGTAAAGCCTTTTATATTTCTTCTAATGGCTGTTAATATCTCATTCCCAGGAGATGGACTGAGTTACTTCTCTTTCCTTTCTGCTTCTCCCCTGAGCTCCCTCTGTATCACCCCCCTGTTTGAACCCCAGGTCCTTTGGCCACATCGGGCCCTACAGTGTGCAGATGCTCTGCAGGACTGCTGCTGTTTGAAGCAGTCCTTTTATATTGTTCCATTTCATTTTATTCTAATGTATATATAAATAATTGGATGCCTGTAGTAGGCTGCAACTATACTCCTGGGTCATATATCCACCAGTTTTCCTCTGCTTTTTTTTTTTTCCCCTCAGAAGTCAGGAGGCAGCTGTGGGAATCAGCGCTGCTCTTTTAATAAATGCAGTCACTCCAATGCCTGTAGCACCTGAGTGGGTTTTTCTGAACAGCGCAGCTTTTTCTATTTGTAACACACTTTCACCTTATTATGTTTACATTCTATAGCAAAACAATGTATGTTTTGAGCAGAATTAATCAGTATAATTATACGTGATTTCCAGTGTCAGGTTCAGCCAAAGCACTGATTCAGGGTGGTGATTAGCCCTCTCAGCAGCAATGGGGATGGAGAGCTAATCTGTGCCGAAAACTCTGATTTTGAAAGATGTCGTTTATACTCTACTTATAAATTGAATATTTCCTCTGAACGCCCCCAACCAATTTGAATAAAAATGTATTTATACCTGATGGCAGTGCGCTGTGTTTGTTTTAGATTGCAGCTTTGCTTCTGTTTGCAGAGGCTGCCATTACTCAGACAGACAGGGCCTGAGTCTTTATTAACAGGACCTCTGCCCCTTTGCATTTGCCTGAAGTTATACTAAATGAACTCCTACAATTATTTAAATCTGCATAGTCTTCACCTTCTCTGATTCCCGCCCCCCCCCCCCCCCCAAAAAAAAAAAAAAAAAAAGTCCTTGAATATTCTGTAATTCTGCAATACTGTTTTTGGACACTGCAGCTCCCACCTGAACTGTCACAAGGTTCATGAGACAGGTTCAAGGTTCATTGCAAAAATCGGAGAGTTGTTGATTTCTTTATTTTCTCTAATTTCAGCCTGTCAGAATAGGGAGCATTTTACAGACACAAGCTCCAAGATTTTCATTTGCTGTTTCAGTCTTTTAGAAAGTACAATTATCTGGGAAGGAAGCTCCTGCATTGTAAAAAAGTTCAGATCAATTAAAACAATTTACTTTGTTGCTAATGATTCCAGACCATTGTAATTTATTGGTAAATAAGTGGCTTCAAAAGAGTATTCATTCAGTGAGTACACAGAGGAAATGTTAACGGGTTCTTGGGTAAATTAGGTCTTGGTTTGGTCACAAACTCTCCCTGCAACCTTTCTGGGCTGGCTTGCCGCACAGCCTGAGGGATTCCAGCTTTTGGAGGAAACTACAGTTTCAGATGGTTTTTCAGCATTCAGAGAAACGCAGATAATGGGAGGTGTCCATGGGCTGGCACGGCCAGAGTGGACAGTCAGTGGTAACAAGGTGAGGTGCATCTGTTTGCTAGGTGTTACAGACTGCTAGGTTCGTGCTGATGTTCAGTAGAGGTGAGATGATAAACAGCAATTACTGGGCAGTTTTTATATTGGCCACAAATGTATTTTGCAGAACCTTTTGAATGTTCTTTCAAAATGGACCTTTTTTTAGCAGAACTTAACAGCATTAAAAAACAGGAGTCAGTGCTGTTTTTGTCAGGGTCTCACTTATCCTGTGGACAAGTTTGCTGCAGCTTCAATTTGCCTGCTTGGAAAATTGGCTGTCACATGCCAGGGACAGCCAGATCTGTCAAACTCCACACAGTTTTCCTTTATTAGCTCTATTGGGTTTATTGCTTTTTGTATGCTCTGAGGGATGATGGTTGTTTAGTGACAAGAACCTGGAAAATCATTCAAGTTGACAATGCTTTTTAGATTTCATTTTTTCCTTGTGTCTCTATCTATAAAACAGAATGACTTGAGGACATGGTGAGCATAGTGGGGAGTTTCCTCTATTGCTGGGAACGTGCCTTCAAGCTCTGGGCTCTGCTGTTGTTACCATCCCACACCAACTGAACTTCAGTAGTGTGTGTTTTACCTGTCCTGCTGCAGCTTCTGGTGTGGCAGGGATGTGCTTTGGCTTTAATCTCCTTAGGCATGATGGTTGCTCCAGTCATTTCCAAATTGTGTGTGCAAGCTGGGACAGAAGGTTTTTGTGATGTTTTCCAGGTTCTTGCAGTACTGAGCCAGCTGAAACATTGTGATATAACGCCAAAACATCAGGAAACCTGGAGAGGACAGCATTCCAAATGCTGGTGATGGAGAATCTCCTCTGGCTGTGCACGGGTGTTTCTGCCTAAAGAGGGGGATGCCGTGTTCCTCAGAGAGCACTCTCCTAGCATAGTCAGAAGGAGGCTCTGCAGGGAATCCCTGTGTTCACCCACACTGGTTGTGCTGCCTGTCGTCTCATTGCATGTTCCTTTACAGGTTCTTTAGTGCTCCCTGGTGTGGCAGGCAGACAGCACGTACCATGTGAGGTACCTGCCTCTTGGGGGGCCCAGCAGGACATGGTCTCCCTTGTGCTTTTGCATCCCAGCATCTCCAGTGCCCTGGGGTGGGCAGCGCTGTTGTTCCAGTCCCAGAGTTTGGGAATAGCATCATCAGCTTTTGCATGTGTAATGAGAACAGAATCCCCTTGGCTGTTCTCTGCTCCATCTCTCACTGTGAACATGTAGTGGAGGAGGAAGGATGGTGGTGCTGTAGCCACTTCACAGGGACAGCAGGCCCTGGTGGTCCCAGCAGGCACAGTGAGGGTCCAGCCCTGTACAGGGCACCTGCACTTCTGGTGTGTGTCCTTCTGAGAGTGGGAAGGAATAACATGGGGAATCCTGGTGACTTGAATTCCTGCCATAGCTGACGTTTCCGTGCTCTCTGCAGCTGTGGCAGGTGACGGAAATGCCTCTAATGGCAATAGAAATGTTCCTGATGAAGGGGAGAAGGCAGCTGCAGCTCCTGTGTCTGTGCCAAGATGAAAATCTTCATCGTTGAGCGGTTTGTGAAGGCACGACTGCAGTCACCTCAAATCGTGCTGTTGCTGAGCGAGCACCAGCTCTCCATTCCAACAGTATCAGAGAGAAACGATATGTGGCTGGATTAATGAAGTCACTCATCTCTAGCAACAAATAGAAGGCATCTGGGCAGGGTCTCTGACACAAGCAGTCTTTGCTGGTGGAATAAAAGGCAGAAAACCCATGTGGGATATGTACAAAGGCTAAAATGTGGGTGGGTGTGTAAGACCCTCAATATTCTGCACAAAAACGACCCTACCAGCAGTCATGTGTGGGACACTTAACAACAGACCCTTGAATCAGTTCTCACACTGTTTGATGAGTTCAGATCTGAGAGGTCCAAGCTGAAGAACAAAACCTGGTCTGTCCTTTATGTGAAGGACAGAAAGGCAAGGATCTCACTTCCTCTTCCACATTCTGTGCAAGCAGAAAAAAAAATAAAAAACCAGTAAATTAGAAACTGCACAGAGCACTCTTGAGCCTGGATAGTGCAGAGTATTGCTGTTTCTGGGCTTTCAAGGACTCTTGTCATAAGCTGTTCATTCCTCAGTGTTACCTCTCTCTTAGATGCTTCTTCAGATGCATCGATGCCTAAGCTCAAAAACCCCTTTGATCTGTGCTTACTTTGCCAAGCATTTACCAACTTAAAAGTGCCCATGTTAAACTTTAATATTCCCGTGTCTGGCACTGGATGTTCCAACTACTGCTGCTTTTTTTGGGATGTCTCAGAAGATACCAGTGTATGTAGCTGGGTCAAATAGCTGATGGGTGGAATGAGCAATGACTGGCTGCATGTAATGGTCTGCATTTGTTATTGAAATTCAGAAGCTTTCCTTCCTTTTTGTATTTTGTAAGGTGTACAATGTCATGGGCATTGTGTGTTCTTTCCTCTTGCTGATTTGAACGTACAGCACAGGCAGCAGCACTCAATGTATAAAATATGTCAGCTTCATAGTCACATTTGGCAAGTAAATTAAAAAAAAAAAAAAAAAAGGGAATTACTGCATATAACAGCAACTGCATTGCTGTTTGTTGTATTCTTCAGAAGGCATTGCCAAAATTTCACTGTTTTTCTTGGAGCATACTGTGAAATAAAAAGATGAGGGAGACTCTCCAGGAGAAATGCAGCCATGGAGTTACCAAAGAAATTGATAACTCTCATGTGCCACATCTCCAAACGCTCGCCTGATAAATTTGCTCTCACTACTTAAAAATCTAATTGGATGAAGTGTCGGCATCTGTCATCAGCTCAGCCTGAGCCCAAGGGCTAAACAAAGCTCACCTTTCTCTGCTTAAATAACACAGCTTTGGAGGTTATCGGCGTGCTGTCATGTGCTGGGAGATTGCCAGGCTGCTCCCGTGCAGTGAATTTGAGACTGATGGATCAGGCTGAAGGACGGTTTGCTTTGCTGTAGCTGGGCTGTAGCACCTTCTGCTCATCCCTGATAACATCTCCGTTAGCAGCCAGGTCGCTTGCTCTGTCTTGGCACTTTGAGGCAGGATGGGCTCACTGTCCAGTTTACCATTCTGTTCTTCTACTGTGTGAAAGAGAGATCTGATTTGGGGCAAAAAGGAACCAGGAAGGAATGTGTGCCCCTCCGCTGAGTTTAGAGCTGTGCCAGCACTGACCAGAGCTGTTTGTCCACCCTGACAGTGGTTCTGTGCTTGCTCTGACATAGGGAAACAGAGAAACAAAATCCATTTGTCTGATCTCCCCAAGAGAAACCTGAATGCCTACATGGCCAGAAAGGAGTAAGAGTCCTTGGAAAGGTGTGATAAAGGAGATAACTCCACTCTTATCAGCAGGTCAGAGAAGCCCCTCTGAGCTGCACAGCAGCACTGGCAGGGGTCCCTTTTAAGATTCCAGGGCATCCATGTGGGAGTCTCAAAGTGTATGTGGAGGAGGCCCAGAGAGCTGGGCTGTCTCCCAGCACTTCTGAGTGGTAGTGAAGAAGAAAGAAGGTTGTCTAATAATCTTTTTCTTTCAGTTCAGAAGAAATTCAAGTCTGATACTCCTTTTTTTTTTTTTTTTTTTGCTTTAGGATTTGGTTTTTCCAGTTTAAAGTGCTGTCTCACTTCCCAGCTGGCTGCTGTGGATCCCTTTCAGGACACCATGGCTAGTGAGTCACAGCCAGCAGCTTAGGGAGAACGGAGGGAGGCTGGCATGTTCTTGATGTGGCAGTTTGGGGTGCCCCTGGTACCTGCCCATCTCTGCCTCTGGCCACAGCCCTGGGTTGCTGACTTCTATGCATCTTTCGTTTGGATTCTCACATCTCTCTGAGCCCTCACATGCAATGCAAAGTAAAGTGGGTCTCCAAAATATGTACCAGAGGAGAACTTTGGATTCCCTGGCACTGGGGTTACTCATGTCTGGAAGGAATATCCAGGCACAACAAAACCTTCAGTGAATAACCTCTGTACTGTACAGCAGTGTCATAAGGGTTTTGCCATAGGAACAAACGTGTTGCAAGACTATCAAAGGCAACGTTATGAAAGTGGTTTGAAGGTTATTGATGTTGTTCCTCCGGGAATTGTATTACCAGTCACTGATATCAAAAGTAACAAATTTAAAGAAGCTATAAATGATAGAGCCCTAGGAGCAATAGCAAAGAATAGAAATAAAAAGGACTTGTTGGCTTACCACATACTGTGTAGGCTGCATGGAACATTAAATAGCCTTTATCTGCTATTTCTCCAGGCTGCCATCAGGCTCACATGTGCCTCCTTTCCAGGTGCCTGGAGCCCCGTGCCCCTGCATTGTGTCTGTGCAAATATAGGGAAGGGGGTCAGGGCTGGTGCGCCCCCTGAGCTGCCGGAGCTGCTGTCACCTTCCGGCACTGCAGCCTTCCTGGTGGGCAGGTGGGGTGTGTGGGACATGGAGAAGTACCAAGCTGCTGTGGGTGGTGTACATGGGGTGTAAGGGGCAATCCTCTTCCAAATGACTTTAAATCATTTCTGTATGTACAAAAGTAGCTTGGAGCTTGGTGAAGCTTTAGGAGCAGCACTGAAGGGCAGCACGTCTCTGGAGGGAAAGCTTATCATGAGCTCTCAGTACATTCTCCTGGGCTTTTCTTGTTTGGTATTTGGAAATGTCAGCTTTCTATTACTTGGTCCACCTACAACAATACCAATTAAAAAAGTAAGAAGTGAAATATCTGCAGGTGCACATAGAACTGCTCTTAACTCACAGAAATGCATTAATATTTAACAGATACTAGTGTTATTGAGGCAAACTGGGCCATCAGCTTGAGAGAAAAACTTGCACCATTTTCATTCCAACCAGAATTGAAAGCAGTGCATTTTATTGATAGAAATTTTGAAAGCACTTGGTGAATGTCAGTGGAGCTTTGAAATTAAAATTTCTTCTTATTTCAGACCAACTATTATTGTATCTCTGGCTTGGGTGAGCTGGGAAAGGGCACAAGCCACTTGGGGCATGATTTATAATGCTGGCATTTCTGGCCGGTGATGGGGATGGAAGTGTTCCGAGCTGAGCTCTGCCTGAGCTCGTTTGAAATGCAATGACAGAATTCCCATGTAAAGGTTGCAATAAAAACAGAAAGAGGGAGAAGAGATTCTGTACTTCAGAATGAAAAAAAAAAAAATAAAGAGTCCTCACAAATGTCAGCTGAGGGATCTCTGGCTCACACTTGTTGGGGAAAAATAGTCCAAATGCAGTAGCAAATCTTCTACAGAGCAGCAGCCTGCAAAGAGAGCAGCACTGTTACAGCATATGCAGTACCTCAATATTTACATTTGTGTCTGTGATTTGTTGGGACTTTGCCCGTGTGTGCATGGGCAGCATAACATGATTTCAAAGTATTCATGCAGCTACAGGGCAGCACTCTGCTCCACATCTGCAGTCGGTAGCCGGAGGTTCCTCACTGATGCTTTGTGGGCAATCAAGCATTTGCTTTGTGTTGCCCTATAAAGAGCTGTGTTTTGCTGTTAAATTGAGTAATCCTGATGTATAAAGTGGGCTGTATCAGCACATTTTTTGAGATGTTATGAAAATGAAAAGAACAATCCAAGTGTAGGACACTAAAATATCAGGTGGCTTTGATGTTCTCTGCACCCCTTTCCTTGCAGAAGAAATCCCGCTATTCTGGAAATGGTTGCAATATGCATGTTTAACATAAGAAAATATAGAGGCACTGTGCAAATGTAAGTCTTCAAAGGTGGAGAGCTGGAGTAGCAGAATATACTGAGTGTAGCAAGAGATGTGTGTACTATAATAAACCTCATTTGTCAGGAAGAGAATCTCAGAGGAGTTCAAACCCAAAGAAACCTTTGCTTTGCCCTCCGCGCTATTGTTTGAAAATCCTCAAGGCTTTTGCAGAATGAATTGTAAAACTGCAGAGAGCAAGTGACAGGGAGGAGGAGGAGATGCCTTGGTGATTTCCATGGCAAATCTGTCTCCCTGTAGAGGCAGTCGGTGCTGGATGCAGTAGCTGGGTTAAAGGCAGCTGTTGCTGCTGTTTCACAGTTTCCCTGAGTGGGGGTGTTAAGGAGTATCTCTGAGCAAGCTGAAGTAGGGCAGGTTGCTTTCTCTAAGTTTTCTCTGCATGCTTTAATCATGGTAATGCTTTCATACACAAGCAATGGCATAGCTGTAGAAGGCGATTCACTGAGTCAGGCAGCTGCCCCGGCACCTCCTCTGACCGACAGCTCAAAGCTATGAACGTCTTGCGCTGGTCGTTCAAGAATCCAAACGACAAACCATGGGTTTGAAAAAGAGCCTTGCTCTGTGGGTGGCAGCCTGCATCCCACCGTGATTCTCAGAGAAAATCCTTTGGAGACATGGGTGGGAGCCAGGCTGTGCTGAGGGATGCGCTGCTCTTGTGTGCCCTCTGTGCTGGGCAGTACCAACACCACAAATGCTCAGGTGCCACAGCCTCAGATCTCCTCAGGCCTTCCCAGGAAACCACTTTCATGGTCTCTGGAGCAATAAGCAGGACAGGAGACTTCTCTGCTGCATCTTCATCCCTGGGACCTCTGTGTCAGCACCAAAGCTCCCTGCATGTTCTTAGATAAACAAACACAGTCCCAGCTCATGGCAGAATTATCTTGTCCCTGTCAGCTGCCTGTGTGAGTTAAAGCTTCCAGCTGGGAGAGGTGACACACATGAAAAGAAATTTCAGTTGTCCAGAAGAATAATACCTGTGTGAGAAAGAGAAGTGCCTTTTGTTTTATTTTGCTGCATGTTTCTGGTTGTGCAGCATCATCCTTCTGTTACACCTTTTACTAGCACTTTTACTCTTGCTGTGAAAGACAAAAAGCATCTCAGAAATCAATTTCTTTTGGAACTTTGGAGGCTAGGAATTACCGTGTGTTATTTCTCTGTGTCTTTCAAAGTGTACGTAAGTAAACATGATCCTCAGGAGTATTCAGAGGCAGCTCTTTCTATACAAAATATCTTCAAATTTATCCAATTTGATGATGTATTAGTGAGTATTTGGTATTTGTTCTGTATTAAGACTCTTACTTTGCTGCTCATGCTATTGAAATGCTGTCTGATGATGCCCTGTGTGCTGTGCCCTTACCAAGGTATTGAAGTAGAAGTGGGGAACATGTTATAAAGTATACAGCCAAATTAAATCTTGATTCTTTTTAAAACAATTGCAGGAAATCTCGTAATCTCAAAATAATTTTTTTCCTTTCCAAGCCTTTCAATATTTGTGCTACGTGGAGCTGCATAATCTTGTAGCTGGTCTCTTGACTCAAAAATTACTGAACTTAAACAAACAAAAAAACTTTAAAAAATCTGGGCCGAAAAACTGGGAAAATTACTGTGTTGGAGTTGTGGGCTGGCTGACCTTTGGAGACAAGCACTGTATCTGTAGGTTATAAATCTTGAGACCCCAGGCACAGCTGGGATGTGGTGATGGTGAGGAGGGTGGGGATGGCCACCACCCCACAGAGGACCCAAAGCTCCTGTAACCCAGGCAAGGACAGTGACAACTTGCACCAGTTCCTGAGCAAGTGTGTGTCAGGATGCTGATTTCACTGCAATTAAAACCACATGCTCACCGATGCCTCTCTGCCCAGCTGACTCCAAGCATCCTCTGTTCCTGAGGGAGCTGTGGAAGGGCCAGAAGTTCCAGCAGCTCTTTTGCCACTGGAGCCATGGGGACAAGGTTAATTCAAGGTGCTGTGTTAGCTACAAGGGATTTTCTAGCAGGAGTCCTGCTCTGCAGCACAACTACTGCTTTTGTGTCTGGCTCTGGAGTCCCACTCTTTTCCCTGTGCTCCAGTGCTTCAGCTCGGGTGCCAGGGCTGTGCTGTGTCTCTGGTAATTGTCTCGTTCTCCCTAATTAAACATGCCCAGCTCTAGATAAATTAAGGCAGTAGGTTGTGTGCTCAAAGGCAGCGGATTTTGTTTTGTTTTCACAGTTACTGTGGAAGATTAATATATTCCAAGGCATCAGCCACCAGGTTGCCTTCCATAGCATGACCTCAATTAGAAATTAGTTCAAGGATAAAGAAATTGCTGGGATTCAAAGCAATAATCTTGCCCAAAGCTAGCATTTGGTCTCTGAAAAAACTCCATTAGTTTTGTGTCTGTGCTATGTATTTGTGCCTTTTCTTCAGGTATCCTAGGCTCTGGTCTCAAACCTTTGAAAATCCAGAGGAAACCCTCCAGAAAGACACTGCTATAAATAGTAGAAGATTCTATCATCCCTGTGTCTGGGAATAGTTTCATTCCCTGGTTTGATTTTTAGATAATGTATAGATGATACACAGGCACTCCCAGTACCTGTCCCTGAATAACCTGTGCGTATTGAAGCATCATGTAATGGCAGCCCCTCAAAACCACAAAAACCTCTTTATATTATCTTTTTTGGGGGGGTGATAATCTGTAAAATATTAATCCTGTCACCCTGCAGCAATGGATGTGAATTATCTTCCCAGAAAGATGAGATTTGTTTTCAACCTTTTGGATTGTTTGAGGAAAACGAAATAAACCTAGTGAAGGAATAGCTGCCAGAAAATACAAAACCTGTTATAATTTTGGGGGTGAACCAGGAGGGAGTGGGACACAGGAGATGCCTCTGCACCCCGCTGCCATGCTCCTCTCCTCCTACCCTTCTGCTTCATGGTGTAGCCATTAGAGCTGGAACAGGCTGGTTTCACCATGTGTAGAATTTCACAGGTTTCACACAGCAGAACCAACACAGGTGCCCAGTGCCAGTCGGGGCAAATGGCTGCATTTGGGGGTAATTCCTTGGCTGAGATTAAATTCACTGATGCTCATCACCCCTGAGGATGATTTACTTCCTTTCATCCTTCCAACGGGGAGTAAAAATGCAGAACTTTCAGCTCAGAGGTATTTTTCCAAATAAAATTATCTTCAGCTGTGGTCATCGGTGATTTGGGAGCCCCTGCCAGTGAGATTTTGCCTTGAGTTGATTGCCTTGGCTGAGCAGCTGAAGAGCAGCTGGAAGCTTGCCAGAAATGGCTTTTGATTTTTGCTTTTAAAAGAAAAAGAAATAGAAGAAGAGAACCAAATCAGCATGCTTTGGGAAGGCTGAGGTTTTTTGTGATTATTCTCCCTGAGAAGGGAGACTTCCCCTCAGAGGAGACTGACTCTGGGAAGTGAAGAGGAATTAAAAGATGGTTGCTGAAATGAAAGAAGGGTTTCCCTTGTGGTCAAGCCATTGTGCAGCTCTGGAGGAATTGACCATTCCTTCACCCCAGCTTTGGTCCGCCCATGCTCCCCCACCAGCCAAAACTGTTCCAGTTTTTTGTTTCTGCTTCTGTGAAAAATCCCCACATGGAACAGGCTGGTGGAACAAACAATCCCTGTTTTAGTCAGATAATTTTCATGGTGTGTGGTGGGCAGCAGCGGAGGCTGCCAAGCTACTCTAGCTGCAGGGATAGAGGGCTGCAGCACCATTACGTGCCATTATCACTTTCTGGGTAATGTATATACTTCCACCTTCACATAGTTTTTCTCCTTCATTTTTCATGAGAAACTGGCATTAGATTAATGGTTAAGCCATGGAAGAAATGTAACACCATGCCAGTGTGATTTATTGACCACTTAGTGCTGATGAAGCTTCAAACAAGAGTCAGACAGATGTTGCAGCTGCATTTTTCTTCATCAAAACCAATGACTTTTTGTGTTTAACCACTTGTTGCACCATCTCCTGCTCACCCCCCTAGCAGCAGTGGAGGCAGTTCTTTTGCCACACTGAAGAGGCAGGAGAAGCCAAGGAACCTCGTCCAGGTCAGGGACAGATGGCAGTGCCTTCGACGTGGGTGTGGGGGAAGCACAGGAGCTCTGCTGAGGCTCTAGGCAGTGGAATGACGGGCGGTTTTCCAGCAGGAATGTTTCCAGAGCCATCTTCAGCCCAGTCCAGGGCTCTCCTCATTTCTCTAATGACACCCCAGTGAAGAGCTTCTGCCGTGGTGTGTCCACTGTCCTGATACCTTTCCTTTGTGGAAATTATATTTGCAATTTTTCTTTCAGTCTTTCACATCTCTCTTGTTCTCCTGGTAGGGGACCACAAACAGTGATTCGCTGCTCATTATGAGTCTTCTAAACCATATATATTCTCTTCATATGTATCAAAACATTTCAGTTCACCAAATAGACTGGCATTCATGAGATTTGTCAGTCTGGGGTCAACGTTGAGGTGTAAGCATAAGAAACTAACCTGTTTGGTTTGTGTTTATTTTATATGCTTTTATATATAAAAAGTATAAATTCCAGTGCCAGTCCACTGCTGAGGTCCATTTGCTTGTGCTGCACTGAAGCCAGAAAACCCCATAATCCTGACCTGCTTGATAGACAGGGACCGTCAGGCTGTGGAAAGCACAGCTTACCTGAGAGGAGGGTAGAAGCTCCTTAAGAACTGCCACATCGCCCAATGCTGTGTCCTTGCTCCCTTCTTTGAAAATTCCCTGAGAGCAAGAGGTGTATTTACATGAAATCTCTGAAGCATATTACTTTTATTACTTCATCATCTAGATCACTAATTATGTTAAATTAGCTGATGGAGACTATTTGGGTGTATGGGTAATCATTTTTACTATCTGAACCTCTTCTGAATTATGCACAAGGACTGTGATGTTTCAGACCTCCACTTCATAGGAGAGGATGTGATGGTTTTCCATGTCCTCTGTCTGTGTCTGTCTGGGGCAGAAGTGCCCTGTGAAAAGGAAGGTTTTGAGCATGTCACAATTGTACACAAATGGTCCAGCTGTTTGTCTCCAGAAGAATCTCAGGAATAGAAGCCTAACAGTTTTCTTTGCTTTAGCACTTTCCAAAACTGCTCTGAAATAAATTGTTAGCTGTTCCTTACAAGATTTCTTTTCTTCTTCCCTGTGCAATACAATTCTTTCAGCACAGGCTGCAAGAATTTGATACTGCTTTCTCACAGAATCTTCAGTGAGAATCCCCTGCTTGCAGTTCTATCCCGAGAGGGGAAAAATGCAAGTTCCTGCTTGCATGTCTCCTAACTTAAAAGAGCTTCTCCTTCAGACAGAGAGATATATCTGATTACTGAGGGGATGCTGTGCGGAGCTGCTCTGCATGTCATGTTGCTGTACGTGGGCACTGTAGTCTCCCTGCTGCCAGCATCTTCTTAGCCAGCCTGGAGGAGCTGGGAGATGTGACCGGCCCTCCCTGATCCTGGGGATGTGCAGGATGCTCCCTGTGTGCAGGGTGCACAAGGGGGTCACGGTCACCCTGCACCCAGCCTGCTGAGTGCCACCCTGCTCCTGCCCTGGGCTGCTCCAGGTGCAGCTCCCAGCTTGCTGGGTCTCAGTGCTGTGCTTTGCCCATCAGAAGTTCCCTTCCACAGATCTCCCTGGTGCAGGTGTCCGTGTCCTGCTCCAGCTCTCCCTGCTTTCATAAGCGAGTGCTCCCCTCAGCACAACCTTTGCAAGCAGATGATGGGTTGTGTTCCCCGCTCCCCCTCAGAACAGGGCTCTAACAGCATTAATGAAACATCAGAGTTTTAATTACACCATTATCCTATTTATTTTTATAAATAATTCCAAAGCAGTCATTAAAGTTTGCGAACTTAGGAGTAAATGACTTAAGGGAAAGAAATCATCTCTTCAATCTTGTTATTATCTATTGAACAATCTCCCTGGGACGCTGTTGGGGAACTGGCAGAGTTGTTGCTGTTGCTGTTGTTAAGATGATTCATTTACTCGCAGGGTGGTAACACAGAGCTCAGCTCCTGCTCCAGGTGTCAGTGGGACGACACCGCAGTGCGTCAGAGCAGGGTCCCTCCCCCCCAGCCCTGTGGGAGGGAGAGGGGAGTGGGATCTGCTTGCAGGATCAGCCTGTGGGATCCACTGCTGGATCAGTCTGTGGGATCAGCCTGTCCTTCTGCAGCTGTCCTGCAAAGGGTTCTTTTAGTCCCAGCTTCTAAAGCAGCTTGCAAAGCTGCAACGTCTTCAAGAGACAAGGAATTACAGGCTTGTCTGTAAAGAGCCCATCTTTGGAATGCTCTGTAATACTGTTTGTGAGCCTCCTCGGCTCTTCCCTCCATCTTTCTATCACTGTGTGGAGAGTGTGGCTGTTCTGATGGTCTCAGGTGACTTTCTGTATATTCAGAATAGCTTAATATGGACCAGAACTGATGAAAGCTTTGTCTCAAATGAACCAAAGGTCCCTTAAACCAAAGCATATTATGTGATGTTTGTTGTAAGTGGTGTTTGCGGGGCTCTTTCAAGTAGTCGGTGTTGTAAGGCTTGGAAAACAGGAGAGTTGCAAGCAGAGGGCTCTCAGCATGGGGGAAGCCATGTGCAAACTGTCAGGCCCCATCTTTTGCCACCTCTTTTAAAGAGCAACTCTGATCTCGAAGAAATCCGGTACATTCTGGGATCTGATCATGATGTTTTCTGTCACAGTTTTAATTAGGAAGACAAATGCAGAGAGTGCTGGCCCCAACGATGTAACTCTTGCTCTGCTGTCCCTGCAGAACCCAGACATTGTGTTGGTGCACTACCTGAACGTCCCGGCCATCGAGGACTGTGGGAAACCGTGCGGCCCCATCCTGTGCTCAATAAACACCGACAAGAAGGAATGGGCAAAGTGGACAAAAGAGGAGCTCATCGGGCAGCTTAAACCGATGTGTGAGTATCTGGAGCTGGTTTTGCTTCTTTGCTGTATATTTAGAGTTCTGTCTCACACAGCCATCAGCCATGCCTGTGAAGGAGTCCTTTGTCACCATCCAGCTCAGCTTGCATCTGCATTCACTGTTTTCCCAATATTCAGCACTTCTGGGATGCATGGTATGAGAGTTGCCCAGACTGGCCTCAAAAAGGTTCCCTCTCACACTGGGGAAAAATTATACCTGTGTTCCTGCGTGTTCCAGGGATGTTTGGAGGCAGCTGCTCACTTGCAGTGTTGGCAGGTGGATTCCCCCAAGGGCAGTCCATGTTTGGGTGGTCAGGGTAAGGTCACAATGAGTTCTGTCATTTACAGGTGGCCCCATGGAACTGAGTCTTTTGAGTTGGACATAATTTCCTACCATTCTGAACGCCGCAGCTTAATGAGAAAGCTGCTTAGGTGTGCAGAGTGATGGGGAAGTTTGCCCTCAGACAGGCAGTTCTTTGAACCTCTCTGCATCTGCCTTGGTGTATAATATTTTTTGCCTCACAGTTATATTGTATGTTTTTCCCTGGGGAGCTCGTTCCAATGTGCACAGAAATATCTTTTTGCAATGCAAGAAAAATTAGACATAAAGTGGATCTATAACAAAGAGAAAATTAACTGCAGGAGTCACAATATGAAATCTGAGTCAACAAATACCAGATCTGCTTCTGTCCCTGCCCCCTTCCCCTGCCTGGATGCTGGTGTCATGCCCAGCCTCCTGTAATTGGAGGTCACAGCCACGGAGTGCAACCTGATGTGTCTCTGCCATCCGTGAAAGATCAGCCTCATGCTGACTGCAGCGTTGGTAATCTGAGTTTGCAGTCCTTTGTTGCATCCTGAACTGTGCAGGCCTGTGTATTTCTTTTCCACACAAAGCTGGAGAGCAGAAGAGAATAGAGAAAATTACACCTTTGCCCCTGGAGCTGATAAACTTAGACAGAAAACCAGGATGTTGATGTAGCTGAGACTGGACAAGTACTTTAACATTAAACAGGAAAGGAAGCAGCAGCCTGTTAAAAAATCTGCAGTGCATCAAGAAAATTATGTGAAAACTACAACGAACTCGCCGTAAATTTAATAACACTTGGCTCTTTTATGTCTCGGGAGGGAAGAGTGAAATTCTGCGCAATTATTCAGAGTATATATGCATGTACACGTCTCTGTTTATGGGTACATATCCTGGCAAACGCATCCTTAGAAATGTAGCTACAATAAAAGCTTTGGATTCTGATCAGACCTAGAAAACAAAGAGGACATGGATAACCGTGTTCGGGGAATGCAGAGGGGTACTGCTCGCCAAGAAGCCATCAGATTTGGTTCCAGTATAGGGTGTGCCATGAAATTCTGGAGCCAAGCACATTAGTTTCATCACATTTTTGCATTAATCACATTCTTTCACAGACTTCACAGTTTGATTGCCTGATGTTTCCAAATTTCTCTGCCCTAAAGCAGATTTGTCAATGGCTTAATCAAAGCGTTGTGCGTGGTGTCACTGGTGCAAGTGACAGTCTCACCCTTTTACCTGTTCTGTGTTGGGGTTTGTTGTGTTTTATTCCTCTGGACTTGGAAGCTGTGTGGGGGTTTTGTAGATTCTTTTGTTTTCTTGCTTTCTGTTTTCCATAAGAATTTCACATTTAAGACAAGTTAGCGATGATTACAGCCAGGGTGTATGTGCAGGTCCAAGGCCTCTGTACCTGCAGGGAGGTGCCCGTTTCAGACCATTGATGTCATTCAGGATGAGGGCAGAGAAGCTGATACTAGTTCTGCCTTTGGGGAAAATGCTTCCTCCTGGTCAGAGGTTGGTGGCAGTGTCCAGCTCTTGACTCACTGACAAGAAGTGCTGTTTGTTCAAGCCCTACTAAGCCTGGACTGGAGTCAGGTGTTAAAGCTGTTGACCTCTGTCAGGTATTAAAGCTTTTCTCTCAGAATCGAGAGTAGCAGTCTGTGGTGTGGCATCAGTGGTGTGAGAGCATGTTCTCTTGGCCATGTGTGCCTGGAGAACTGAAAGCAATGTTGCAGATGGCTGGCAGGGTGAGCGGTGTTGGTCCTGGAGTCCAAGCCAGACAAATACATCAAACTGTTTTTCCTGAAATGCAGAGACCCTGGCTGGGATGATCAGGGAGTTTGTTTACATGTCTTGCATCTGTAATTCACTCAGCTCTGTCTTCCTTCCCCACTGCATCATCCCAAAGTCAGTCCAGGTTTCAGCAAGTCTTCAGCAGCATCAGGGACAGGCACCAGCTCCAGGTACCAGCCACATCACCCCCATGAACAGAGCAGGGCACTGAAGTCTGCGTACTGCGAGGTGGCTTCTGCCCTGGCCCTGAATGAGACCTCTGAACCCAGAGAGAGCTTCATGGTTGGCTGCAGAGGTGATGTTTGCTCGTTCTGGGATTCTGCTTGCAGTGGTGGTTATGGATTTAAAAAACACCTTTTAGGACTGGCCATAGAGCTCTGAGAGCTTTGTGGAAACAGCATTAACTTGTTCTAACATAGTTGGTGTGTGAACTAATTAAGAGACTGAAATGAACCCATCTGAACATCCATGAAAGGTAAATGCTGCAGATACTCTAAGGATTTGAGGTTTTCTCAACGCCTCCAGCTGAGTTGAGACTGTAAATAATTAATTAATTAGCCTGACTTCTGCTTTCATGGCTTTGGATTTTTGCTTAATTCTGATCTATTTGTCACCTGCCTTCACACTGGGACATTCATGATGCCCTGATTGCCCTCTCTGGACTGTCACTGTTGGCTTATCAGACTTCAGTTTGTCAGTCCTCAAGACTGAAGCATATGAGCCTGGAAGGCCTCATACTTGTGATCTCCCACAGGATGATTCCTCTCTCCTTACAGGCTTGGAGATGGGGCCCCTCATCTTAGAGGTGTCAGCAAGGTCAGGGAACCCAGGGAAGGCTGTGACACCTCCACTGATGGCAGACCTGAGATAATCCAGCTGTGGGGAGCATCTCAACTGGGTGTCTCAATCAAAAGAGTTGTCGTGTGTGTGTTGCTTTGGCATGAATGCAACTTTTGGAGACATTTGTGCAAAGTGAATAGCTGTAATACATGAAAATTCTGCAGGAATGTTGTCCGAGACACCTGTAAGTCATTTCAGGATGCCTGGTGTGAAGAATGAGCCTCAATTTGGCGTTGCTTTCAATTCCTGCCCCCCCTCCCCGTGCCCCATTGCAGTCTTGCTTTGAGATTTCTCTGAACAGATTAGCAGATGTCCTTAGAGGCATCTGGTGGTAAAAGCAAATTCAGTGGCAGAATCCATCACAGCAGAATTCTGTACATAAACTCCATATGATCAGCAAATTGTGGGCCAGCTCATGTTGGGGGTTTCTCCAAATCATCCCCCTTTGGCTCTCTCATCCTTCAGCTGGCAATGTATGACTTAGAAGTTCACAGCTGGTGCTACGTTGCAATCCGTGTTCCAGGTCCACTATAATTAAGAGCTATCTTCCTTTCAGAGGAAAAGCTTTTTGCATTCCTCTGCTGCGTGGGAACTGAGGGCTTCTGTTAAGTGCCGCCTGCACACAGCCACAGCTGGGTAAGCTGAAGTTCCACATGTGCCCCTCAGTCTGTGGGTATGGGCTGCTCTTGCCTTTTCCCAGAGTCCCTAATTCTGTGTAAGTGAATCCATCAGGCCTCCTGGAGGTGACCTCGACCTGCATTGTCATCAGTGGAGAGGGCATCAAATGCCTGTAGCTCAGAACAAAACTCGAATAGCAGCAATTGGCATTAATGCAGTTCGAAAAATTGAGTTGTTGGGAGTTTTATCTTGACTTGAATTTATATTCAATTTCAGTAACTCTGTTTAAGAAGTGGGGTTATATTTCATCTAAAAAGATCAGTTGTACAAAAATGCTCCATGGGATAATTTTTACAAGTCCCCAAGCAGTTTGTCAGAGCTCCAAAGTGCCCCTCAATGGAAACTGAAGCTTGCCAGCCTAGCTCAGCTGACCATGTAAAAAGCAACATGGATTCTTTAAAAAGACTTTGGGTTAGTAATGCTGACATACAGTTTTACTGCAATAGCCTGAGTTTTTATTAAAAAGAGAACACGATAGAAGGTGCTAGATAGGTTCTTGTATCCCATCCACCACTTGGACTTTGAGTACCCCTGTTCACCCTGTCTGCATGGCTATCATCATCCACCTGCTCGGCTTCTCATCTTCCCACCAACCCTTCCACTACTGCAGGAGTCCTATACAAGAATACACCTTTCCTCTCCCTCTGAGATCTGTGGTGGCCTTTATGTCCCCAGGGGAAGCTTGTTCCCGTGCCTATATGGGCCACTCTGTAGGGAGACATGTTTTCCCTTGTGGCAGAGTTTTATCTACTGTAGAAAGTCCCACTTTGCCAAAAGAACAAAATTAGGAACTGTGTTTCAGCTGGTGCCTTTCTGCTGTGTTTGGAGACACCAAAGGGAAATAATCCCACTGAGTGCTGACAGCAGTCTAGCAGGAACCCAACGTTAGCAGTAATGGAAACTAACTTGAGGAAACCTAAACCAAATAGTTTCCTGACCCCCTAAAACTAGGGGTATTAAACCAGATGCAGTGATTGCCAAAACTCTTTGAGGAGGCTATGGGCACACCAGCCTTTGTTTCCCGTTCTTCCCTAGTATTTTACCTCCCTTGTTAACACTTGGCTGTAGCGACTGGCAGACTCAATCGTAGAGTATCTGCAAAGGTGCCAGTCCGCATCTTCCTGGCAGTGCCACCGAGGTGTGGAAGCGTGGTAAAGGAGGGCTGGGAACCCCGGGAAGAGCCCTGGAAAGAAGGGCTGGGAGCCCTGGGAAGGGCTCAAGGCCCGCTCTGTGAGGGTCTCGTGTGGGCCCGGGGCAGCGGGATGCGCGGTCCCGATCCCAGTGCTGATTCTGATACCGATCCCTGTCCCGATGCCAATCCCGATCCCGGTCCTGGGCCCGGTCCCGCCGCCCGTTCCTTGTCTGCTGGCGCCACCTGGCGGCCGCCGGGCGCCGCTCCCGGTGCTCTTCGCAGGAGGAGGGGAGGAGGGGGAGGAGGATGGTGATGGTGCCCTTGAGCCGCAGCCGGAGGAGGGCGAGGACCACACAGGAGGAGCGGGAGAGGTGGTTTCCACTCTGCTCCTCCGTGTGTAAGCAGCCTTGGATTTCAAGGGCCTGTAAATAGTAGCAGTAGCCCTGCTCCAAGCAGCTTCAGAAGAGCCGTGTCCTGCTGGTCCCCTCCAAGGGACGTTGGACAACATGTCTGCCCACTCCCTGTGAGCATCCCACTGCATCTGAGCAAGCCTTCAAGGAACGGTGTTGGTTTGGAAGACAGACATCCCTTTAAAGAATAGCTCCGAGCAAAATGCCCATGTGAGTCCATGCAGGATATTAGCATTCAGGGGGTGTCACTGCTGTCCCCAGCAGTGAGGCTCAGGTAAACCCGTCCTTCACAACCAGTAACGAGTGGAAATGGAAGGCTGGAAAATCAAAGCTTAACTGTGTGTGGGCGTCTGAGTACGAAAGGATAAATCTAATGGAAATATCCTTCAGCCAAACCGAGAAATCAGAGCAAGGCCTTTATTTCTGTCAACAGAAACACAGGGAAAATTGGAGGGACAAGGCTGCCATTTCCAACTGACCATTGCCATGGAAACACCTCTCAGTGTCAACACGTGGTGGAGCAGGATGTGGGCAGTGAGGCAGGAATGGAGAGTTGGACAGAGGACCCACTCATACTTCCAGCAGCACTTTAGGGATTTCTAAAGCACTTGGTGTGGGTCAGGAGTGGCTGAGGGCACGACTTCTGACACCAGGTTTTCAGTGGGCTGTCGAGATACATCAGGAGGGAGAGACAAACAGAAATCTAACCTTGAAGGTTACAGATATTTCAGCTCTATCAGTCTATCCAACTTACCTGTTCCATATGGGAGCTCCCATTGTTGTACTCAAGTAAGAAAAGACTTAGCAAATTGGGGCAGAGGAGCAGGATGTAGAGTATAGGGAATGGCTTCATCATATAGTGTACCTGTGCATGTATGTGTAAGTTGTGTTCTGGGGGGGTAGTAGGGAAGAGCAAGGTCTTTGGAACAAAACCAGGAAGTATAAAATGTTTGCAGTGGCAAAGACAAATGTCTGAGAGCATTCAGAAAGGGTGGTGGAATGATCAGATTTAAATGTGGGAGGGTATTTTAGGGACAAGTTTTATTGAGGGTAGAGAAACCACAGGGGGGAAACAGGAGCTGTTGATGGTGTTGGGTCTAGAGTGAAGATGAGACAGTGAGGTAGAGTTCAGGTGATGGGGAGGAGGAAGATATCTGCAAGACAGGAGGACTGCAGACCTGGAAATGGTGGAGGACTGAGTACCACCAGCAGCAGCAGGAGGCAGAAATAGCCGGGGTGTTATAAGAAACGTGGACAATCTTATGTTTCTGTGTGCAAATTTCCCTTGGATTCTGAGCTGCCTTTTTGCTGGTAATTCAGATTCTGTTTCGTCCCTTTGCTCGTGATGGTCAAAGTCCTGGCAGTGCTAATGAACAAGGAGCTGCTGGGCCAATATCAAAAGGTCATTTTTATTGCCATTTCTTCAAAAGGGAAGAAAAAGAAGGGTGAGAGCCCAAGCTCACAAGAAGAGATTGGAGCAGCATTGGCACTCTGAGTTGTGGACCTTCTCCCAGCTTCACTCCTTGCCTTTGAGCACCCAGGGAAGCACCAGTAACTCTGCCTGGCTGCACTGCCTCGTGCTGCAGGCACTGTGCAGAGGGTGTGTGGTAGGAGGAATGTGTTGCTACTGTAATGCAGCAGCTTTTAGACCCCTTCATGCTATCACTGAAAAGGAAAGTATTGAAGCAGTTCACAGCTTTCATTTTAAATTATCAGGAAATGCAGTAGGAGTCTGAACAGGAATCCAGATTTAAATCCTTTCCAGAATTTCTGCTAAGCTTCAGACTTTTTTTTTCCCCCCTTTTGTGTTCATATATTATGGCTATATTTAATCAAACATAGTTCTACAGTGGTTTCACTTTTTGAACCACTAAGAACCAGGAAGAGTATGTGTGTATGCTTTTTATTAGCCTTCCTTTCATAATGCACTTTCTTCCCTATAGAAATCTCCTTTCCTGCTGATTCATTATGTGTCAGGAATCCAAGCGTGACATGTTAAAAGCCATCTTGATAGTGTTTGGTATTCAGTACTAACAATTCACCAGGCACAGGAGTCTTTCTTTAAAAGAGGGAGGAAGAAAATCTGCATATTGGATGTGCCAAGATAGTGGATAATTTGCATTAAGCATCCAGACATTCTCTTTTTGCAATCTGTCACCCTTCACTGGCTTTTTATTTTATAACCTTCATAGCATATGGGGAACATAAGTACTAAAAAAAAGTGGCACCACCTAGACAGAACCTGGATCCGGAGCCCTTTAGGCTCAGCTGGAGCAAGGCTAGAGAAGGACCTTCCCTCAGCAGCAATTGATCCTCAATGGGACTTTGCTATGCTGGAAGGACCTGAAAATAATAGGCATGGTCCTTTAAGTACCGAGCTATAAAGCTGTCCATTATGCCTTAGCTTCCAGCTCACAGCTTGATTCAGACTTAAGAACCATCATCATGAATACACAAACCCCGGGTCATGATTCACTTCCCAGACTTGCCCCTACGATGTGCTGCTCCTCCCAGGATTTAGCAGCAGTAGGGAGCAGCGCTGCCATCCTGCTGTAACACAGACTTTCTGTACCCAACAACACGGACACCAGCTCACTTCTTTAGCAAAGCGTTTCTGAAGTAATCAGAAATGACTTAATGGAAAGTTTCTCAATAATAATTACAGTTCAGTAACTTTGTGTCATACAGTTGAAAGTATCCAAAATACCTGACTGCATTCTAATCTCACTGACAATGTATTTTTTGTAAAACTGTTATTTGAACATCACTTAGTAGACATAATAGCACAGGTGACAGAATGATGTATCTTAAATAATAAAATGAATGTGAGCAGAGGTAGTGAAGTGGCAAGCGTGTCTAACTTAAACTTAGGTATAATAACAGAGATTGAGTGTTTAGAGGAAATTCAAAACTGTGAATGTACTAGAAAGCAAAATCTGTTGGGTACGATAACAATAAATGTGGTCATCAAACAAACATAGAGGAACTTAATACTAAACTATTTGCAGCACTTTCAATAGTGATATGGGGAAGAATACTTGTAAACCTTATTTACAGTATTTCTGCAGGTTATCCAGCCTAGCCAATAGAAATTCGAATTCCGCAATATAAAGCTAGACCAAGATGAGATGCTGTTAGGCAAAGTGGCATTAGTGGGTGATGAGGCAATACAGCAACAGGTAACAAAAAAAGCAATAAAACTGCTTCACAGAGCAGATCCAGGAGCTCTGTTCCACCAGCTGCATGTGGCACACTCAGTGAGCAGCATCAAAGAGGACAACAGGAGACTGTTCACAGGATATGCTGCCCCTGTGACCACAGTCATTAGATGTCACAAGTGTGCCTTCATTTGCTTCTGATCTCCCTGCAGGATGCTGCTTTTAGCTTGTGCCCCAGCCTCTGGTTGTACAGGAGCATCAGCCCAACCTGCTGTTGCCAGGATTTCACCCCATCACATTAGAGACCTTCACCACACGGGGATCTGTGTATTTACTACAAAGCTTGAGTCCATGGGACTTTTGCCTTTGATTTTGTATATTCTGGTTAAGGATTTTAGAACACAACATGCAAGGAATGTGTGTTGATAGACTATGGCAAAGACACTCCTGAAAAGAAGCTGCCAGGCACGAGGACACCTTGGAAATTATGTTGTCACTTACCAGCACTTTCCAAAATCTGCACATGATCTCTGGTGCATTTAAAGGATAAAGAAATAAAATGCACATATAAGTTGCTCAGAGAGACATTAAATGAGACAGAAGATGCTTTGAGTCAGTTATTATGGATAAAATATAAGTGCTATTTTCATTGTAAGTCAGGTTGCAAATATCACTGTTATAGGAAATTTTGCAACTAAAATTTTCTGAGAGGGAGCCTTTATTCAAGTTGTGTATCTGCATGCAGTCTGGTGTTCTTATTTAAATAGCTAATAGGTCCAGAGAGTTCCCAAGAAAAGAGCTTCAGTTTGCAACATGTTCTGTAACATCACCCACCTGTCCATTTTCCCAAATTGCTAAAAGGTCATCCAAGTCTAAGGAGGAACTCACACAGTGTCTGTTAGTCACTCCCAAAAAATGAGTCAGCCTTCACTGCTGCCACCCGGGATCTGACAATGAAGACCTGGCAGAAGGTTTGCATTTGCTGTTACACTGGTGTATTTTTGGCTGCTGATTTTACTATAAAGCTGATTTTGTTTTCATATTAGACAGAAAAAGATTCCAAAACTCTCTTTGGAATTGTACTGCTTTACTTCAATGACACCAAGTCTTTTGTTGTTTTTGGGTTTTCAGTGAAGGTTCCAGGCACTACAGAGAGTTATTGCAGGTGCACAGTCCCTGTTAGCAACAGACTGAAATAGAGCCAGATACTCTACTGAGGGGTTTTTCCTCTATATATACACCTCATTCAGGAATTGCATTTGGAAGCCTGTCAATACCAAGGAGCAGAGAATAGTAAACCAGTAACCATTACTGCTGCTTTTTACAGGTCTCCTTTCAGTTCTGACAGAAAGCAGCAGGAATGGATTTCTGCTGGTTGTTTGGAGTGGCATTTGATGGTTTTGGCATGGTTCTGTAGTTTCTGATGGGAAATTTTACTGTTCTCTTTGCAGTTCATGGCATCAAGTGGACTTGCAGCAATGGAAACAGCAGTTCAGGGTTTTCAGTGGAACAGCTCGTGCAGCAGATCCTCGACAGCCACCAGACCAAGCCCCAGCCTCGAACACACAACTGTCTCTGCACTGGTACCTTGGGTGAGTACTCGGGAGGGCACAGAGTGACTCAGCTTCATCCAGACTGGGAGCAAGGTTTGTACTACTGAGGTGCTAAAAATGCTGTCTCATGAAACGCTGGGACACAATGAACTCAGAGTTGACAGGAGAAGTCTTGAGCATAAAAAGATGCAGCTGGAACTTCTGGGAAGAATGTCAATGCTTTCTAATAAATGCATTCTATGTATGACCAGCTCAAAAAGGTGTATTCCCTTCTACAGGTGCAAAATCTGTTACCAAAGCCTCAAAATTTAATGTTCTTCCAACTTCCCCCTCTGAATTCCTTGCCCTGCAGCTCACTTCTTTGGAGAAGTGCTCAGGTGGTTAATTACAAGGTGTCACTGGGATAAGACAGGTCTTATTTAGGTATCATGAAAATACAGATATCTTTCCTGTTAAAGGAGATGACTTTGTTTTGGATGACACTACAGTAGCAAGAAGCAGCATTCGTAGTGTTAGCATCTCCCACAGACGGTGGGAAGCTAAGTGATTCACTTTCCAATGCATCTGCTTTAAAGCTGCTCCTTCCTAGCACTTCGGTCAAGTAAAGTATATGACACATTAACTAGTCTTTAGCAAAACTTATAAAGGGAAGTTGTCAGTGCTTCAAAGGGTTTATTTTTGCTTCTTTTCTTGAGCAGATCCATTATGCAATCAAGGCTTAAATAAGAATGATGACCTCTGAAATACCTGAGTTTGGATTAAAATTCACCCCTTAAGGCTCAGCATTTGATCCGGGCTTGCAGATCTGAACATGAATCCTTTTATTCTTCCCTTTGATGTTTTGTCTTGTGCTAAGTCTGCTCAGTGCTTTTTAACATAACAGTATTGCTTTGTTTTGTAACTGGCTTGCACACTGACACACACATTCCCAATTCCTTACTGTCATCCACAAATACAGCAGGATGAAAGCCTTTCCCTTGTTCCTGTTCATTTCTATACCTAGGAGAATAGAGAGATTTAATTTTGTATTTAGTCTCAAATGCACTGTCTTGAACTACTTTAAGTGACCTCATTCAAATCTTGAGCACATAATAGAGAAGTTCCCCTTCAAGGTCGAGGAACAAAAGATATAGCAAATTGCAGTGGCTGTGTGGATACTTTATTTTGCCCAGAAGGTGGCATTTGTAATTGTAGCTGTGAGATATAGGGAGGAGGCTTCTTCCCTCCTTCAGTCATTCTACAGTTCTGTAATTAATGGTCTTACCTCATTCTAGGGAAAATTAATCAATTAAGGAAAGAAACATGAAAAATTTATAGGCTGCTGTTCTTTAAACAGCAAAAGCAATCCCTGCACCAGTTTGTGACTAAGGTGCCTTTGCAGACATAATTGTTTTACTTCATCCTGCCTGATTCCAGGCTCTCAGGAATGCAGATGATGTTACCTTCTGTCAGGCCAGTAAAGGCGCTGGCTGTCTTAATTCATGGAGGACTGTCTTCTGGTGGCCCTTGCTTGAGCATTCTTCAACAGCTCCAGTGCTGACCGTGTGCTCTCTGTGCTCCTCTCAAGAGTACAACATGTCTGTGTGTCAGCGCAGGAAGGGCTGAGAGTCAGAGAAACGCATCACCATCCTTATGGGAGGGCAAGAATGCTTTGTATGGCTAATGGGTTACTTTAATAATTTCATTGGCAACTGTCAGACACAGTGATGACAGGAAGATGTGGGCTACAATCTAGGCACAGGGTGATGCCAGGGACAGGGGCATGATGTGGCATCTGTCACCTCCAAATTACTGGTCAGCATCCACACCCCAAGAGTGGTTGTCAAAATTCCTGACATCAGCCAGCATAGAGAGCCAAGCATCTGTGTTCCAGGGGCTGAGGTCTTGTCTGTGGGGCATATGGAACAGGGCCCTGTGCCACAGCTGACACCAGCAGACTTTGCACTGAGATTTGGAACATTTAAATAACTCTGAAGCTTGTCACAGATGCCAGTTCCTCTCTGCTTGATCAGTGCAGGGGGGAAGGGGGCAGGTGCTACATGGGGTGAGGGTAAGGGTGCCCCTGTGCCTGTTGTGAGGTTGCTGTCATTGCACGCAGGGGATCTGTGCATTAGACAGGACCTTTACTTCTGGCACAGGTGAGAAATTTGTTTTATTTCCAAGGTCTCTCCTGCTCTTTCATGTGTGTGCTCACTCACTATCAGACTTGTATGTGTAAGCATAGCTGTCCCTTGCTACAACCATGAGATACACAACTAGCATTGTCCTAATTTTGTATTTACTGAATGGCAAATGTTGTTGTTTTCTGGCACAGGGGCAGGAAGCAGTGTGCATCACAAGTGTAACAGTGCCAAACACCGCATCATATCACCAAAGGTTGAACCAAGGACAGGTGGGTACAGCGCTCATTCAGAGGTACAAAATAACGATGTCTCTGAAGGCAAGAACGAGCACAGTCACGGCAAGGCCTCCAGCCGAGAGAAGAGGAATGGCAAAGTGGCGAAACCAGTGTTGCTCCATCAAAACAGCACTGAGGTTTCTTCCACCAACCAGGTGGAGGTCCCTGACACGACCCAGAATTCTCCTGTGTCCATCAGCAGTGGGTTAAACAGCGACCCAGATATGGCAGATAGCCCAGCTGTCACTGGTGTGTCCAGTATGGCTGTAGCATCAGTTATGGGAAGTTTGTCACAAAGTGCCACCGTATTTATGTCAGAAGTCACAAGTGAAGCTGTGTACACCATGTCACCCACTTCTGGCCCAAATCAACACCTTCTGTCCTCAGATGCAGCTGCACAAGGACTGGTACTTGCTGTGAGTTCAGATGGACACAAATTTGCTTTTCCAACAACTGGCAGTTCAGAGAGCTTGTCGATGCTACCCAGCACTGTCTCTGAGGAACTTGTGCTCTCCACAACTTTAGAAGGAAATAGAAAAATTCCAGAAACCACCATGAATTTTGACCCAGACTGTTTTCTTAACAATCCCAAGCAAGGGCAGACTTATGGTGGAGGAGGTATGAAAAATGACAGCATCAATACCAACATAAGGCAGTCACCCACAACAGAACGTAGCTTCAACTTCAATACAACCCTCACAAAAGAAATTAAAACTGAGGACACATCTTTCGAACAACAGATGTCCAAAGAAGCATTTTCCTCCACTTCTGCATCTAACACTCTCACACTCAGCACTGGTTCAGGTTTACTTCCATCTGGAGGAGGTCTGAGCCCAAGTACCACCCTGGAGCAGATGGACTTCAGTGCCATTGACTCCAACAAGGACTATTCTTCCAGCTTCAATCAGACCGTCCAGAGCCCTCACGTCCATCAGACCCCTTCCCCCAGCTTCTTTCTGCAGGATGCCAGCAAACCTCTTCCCCTTGAGCAAAACACTCACAACAATTTGAATGACACAAGTAGCTCATTTGTGAACACGTTAGGAATCTCCAGTGTGAAAACAGAGTCCTCGTCCCAAACCACTTCCAACTGTAACGGCACAGTGGAAACCAGAATAGAGTCCACCTCTTCTCTCCAGCTCATGCAGTTCCAAGCAAACTTCCAGGCTATGACTGCAGAAGCTGAAGTTCCCATGGAGACCTCCCAGCAGGCAGAAGGAAACGAAAATCTACTTAAATCAGGGGATCTTCAAGCCTGCAACACAGAACACTACTTGCAGCCTGAGGCCAACGGGGGTATCAGGAATGGGAACAACCTCCCTATTCTCCAAGGAAACATGGTACAAGGACTCTATCCTGTGGCCCATCCTACCTTAAATAACTCCTCCAACATGGAGCTTAACTTGGACCATTTTGACATCTCCTTCAGCAACCAGTTTTCTGATCTAATTAATGATTTCATATCAGTAGAAGGTGGGAGCAATGCTCTCTATGGACACCAGCTGGTGTCAGGTGACAGTGCTGGACTGTCTCAGCCTGAAGACAGTAACAGAGCGACGTACAACCAGGCCGAGATGTGCATTCCTTGCTGCAGCCCTCAGCAAGCCAACATGCAGCTCAGCAGCACGGAGAACGGAGCCAGCACCATGGCATACATGCACGTGGCTGAGGTGGTCTCAGCAGCTGCGGCACAAGGCACTTTGGGGTTGCTGCAGCAGAGTGGGCGTTTGTTCATGGTGACAGATTATTCACCAGAATGGTCTTACCCTGAGGTAAGTCCAGGGCTTTTACACACTTATGTTTACTGCTTTATCTTTCATTGCTTTGTTAATAAGGGAACCGTTTTGTTAAAGCTTTGAAAAGGCTTTGAAAATATTTCTCAAGTCAGAGCATTCAAGGCCGTTTGCATGTCTGAGTGTAGTTTTAATTAAGCACTTCATTATCCTGACAGGGCCCTTTCTTCACTTAGAAAGCATCTGAACAGAAAGGTATTGTTTCATTGAAAGCAAAGTATTTCCCACACAATGGCTTCGTGGTGCTACCTAGGCCCAGTAGAGTAGCAGAGTTTGCAAACTGGAGCTGTTCCTTAAATTTGTCACTGGTGTTCTTAGTAGAGTAGTTCAAGGCCTGCGCTGCCTTAATGAGTGCAGCATTTCCCTCCGTCTCACTGGCTTCCAAAATCCGTCACATGCCCCACAAGTTGAAAATGGCAGCAGCGCAGACTTTGCAGATGTGAAGGAATGCTTGAGGGCAGAGGCCATTGGAGCCACTAGAGAAGAGGAGGTTATTTTGAATTTAAAAAAAAAAACAAAAAAACAAAAACAAAACAACACAGGTTTTTGTTTGCATAAGCCTGGCTGTGGAGCGCTGTTGTGTCTGTGTATGGAGGTGTGCAATAACTGCTCAGGGCCGGTCTCCCTGTCCCCGCTGAGCAGCGCTGTCGGGTTCCCAGTGGGATGGGACCCCACGAGGGTGATGGGGCCGTGCCCGGACATTCCCGGCCTTCGCTGGTCGGCTGCGCTCGGGGCGAGCTCGGCAGGCCCGGGCCCGGCACCGGGAGGGCCGCAGGGGCCTGGGGTCGGCACCGGGAAAGCCTTAGGGGGCTGGGGCCGGCACCGGGAGGGCCTTAGGGGGCTGGGGCCGGCACCGGGAAGGCCTTAGGGGGCTGGGGCCGGCACCGGGAAGCCTGGCGCTCTGCCCGGCCCTGTCGCTGCCGGCGGCGGCCGCCCGGGGGCAGCACGGCCGCGGGGAAGGGGCGGCGGGCTCGGGGCCGGTCGCCGTTCGGCCGCGCTGCTCGCCGCGATGGCCTCTCCTGTCATGGCTGGGTCTTTCCCTTTTTTTCCTCACAGGGAGGAGTAAAAGTCCTGATTACCGGCCCGTGGCAGGAAGCCAGCAATAATTACAGCTGTCTGTTTGATCAGATCTCAGTGCCTGCATCTTTAATTCAGCCAGGGGTACTGCGCTGCTACTGCCCAGGTAAGGAGCACTGCTCTCCTGTATCTGGTGGTTTCAGATCCTGATCACGTCGTGCACATGTCCTGACCCACTGCAAAAGGCAGTGCGTTGAGAAGCTTTTCCTTTTTCTTTGATCTGTTTTGTGTGAGAAGAGCAATTTGGGATCTTGATACATCACAACAGATCACAACAGATACTATTTAGAATCTCTGAATTAACTTTAATTGTTTGAAATAATTGAAAATAATTCTAAGCATTCCTTCAGTTTTGAAAGAACAGATTAAAGAGCAGCTGTTATTCAGGAGTGCACTCACTGCTCTTCTGACTCAATTTGCCTACCTTTTGCACTTTGCTACTTACAGGATGAGAACATCTCTAACCTCCCCACAGACGTTTTCAGTAGTGATGGCCCTCAGTATATGACTTTAAGTGGGTGCAAAATAATTTGGCTTCACTGTTAAGCCCCAGCTTCCCACTGGAACTGCAGTGAGACTGCTCAATCTAGAAACACACGTGATTCTGCCTTCTGCCAGAACAACCCATTAGATGACTCTCAAGTATACAACCTCCATGTTTGAAAATACCCACTGGCATTTTGGACTCTTCAGTTTTCTAGTCACAAAAATACTGTTAACTGCCCCCTCTCTTCACCTGCTTTTCGGCCCAGTACTTAACACATGGGAATATCCATGAGGTAATTCCAAGACGTGGGTTTCTGCGGGAAGTTCTCTGTCTTACGACATGCACTTTCCTTTTTTAGCTCATGATACTGGGCTTGTGACTTTGCAAGTTGCCTTCAACAATCAGATCATCTCCAATTCTGTGGTATTTGAATATAAAGCCAGAGCTCTGCCAACCCTGCCTTCCTCCCAGCATGACTGGCTGTCCTTGGACGGTAAGAAGCATGTGATATTCTTTAAGAAAGCTGACCACATGTAGGAATGTGGATGATAGAGCAGCTCCTGGTGGGGGAGGGATGTAGAGGGGTAAGTTTGTCCTGACAGGAAGGGCTATAGTGATATTAATCAAAGTCTTCTCACTGAAATCTGTTACTAGTTCTCTTGATGTCAACAAAATGTTGCTGCTTTTTATACAAGGTGACAAAGGGGTGGTATTTTTTGTGTGAATAGAAAGCTGATCATACTGCCCAGTTTCTAGGAGAGAAGCATTTACCATGGAATTGTCTTTCCTGAGAACTCTGGAACTTGAGTTTGTCTAGAAAGATGTGTATTCATGTAAGCAGAAAATGGGGACATAGTGAGGCATATACAAGAGGGACAATCCAAAGAAGTTGGGATGGTATCACTTCCAAAGAGCAGCATGGAGACAGAGCACTGTGAGTATTGCAGAGTGAAGAGAGGTTTGTGATGTGTCTGCAGAGGCACGCTTGCAAACAGTATAGAACTGGCTCTTAACCAGGAGGTGCACATAGTCTTTATCTTCAGCATCAAAATTGAATTTTCTTGACTAGAGAGGATTTTAAGAGTCTGTAGGTGCTTTTCATCTGCTGCTGAGGCCTCCTGCTGCCTGTGGAGTGCAGCTGATAGCTTGTGATGGTGATTGATACTCAGCTGTTAGCAATCTCTCCAGGGTGGCATGCCAAGTGGGTAGGTTTTGAATCCCTTGTTTGGCAGTTCCCTCCATGTTGCTGAATTCGGAAGAGCTGAGAAGGTGGCTGTGAGTGCTGTCTCTGGTGTCCCTGCAGTTTCTCTGGGTGCTCTTGGTTAGCAGGCCAGCTCTCAATTAGAGGTTGTTATGCGATGGTGATGGTGGAAGGGAGGGGGACTGCAGCAGTGAACAAACTAGGGCATTGCTAACAGGGAGGGGAAAAAAAAAGTAAGAGGACCGCTGCATTGCAGAGGCCCTTCAGGGAAAAGACTGAATAATTATACTAACCATGACTTATCAGAAGCCTCTGCCTTGATGCACAGTGCTCCAAAGGGAGCAAATTACGCTCCTATTTAAAGGACCAGCAACGTCTTCTCATTTATTGTTAGAGAACAAATGTTAGCTTAGCTAGCTAAGGTAAAAGCTAATGTGAGTTGATTCTATCAATTGAATAAATACACGAATCCCTGTCTTCTCTGTTTGCTTTGATTTCCCTGCTTAAAATCCTTGCCCTGCTGACTGTTATGTAGTCTTGAGGGAGGATTTTCGAGGAATATTTGTAGTCACAAAATATTGACAAGAATTTTAAAATTATTTTTAATTAACTCAGTGGAACATTTAGAGTTCCTTTGCACTGCATTGTTAAAACACAGTTCATGATACCAGCTGGAATGACCACAGCCAGAGAGACAGGGTTTAATGGCACATACCCCAGGAAACGAACAAGCAATTTCCATCTCACCTAAGATTAGAGAAACAACTCCCTTCCACAAATCTCTTTAAAATAAAGTCAAAGTCACTCTATATGTGAACTCTGTGTTTTCAGTTACATTAAAAACCCCTGTTTTTTTGAGCACAGCGAAAGTACTGGCCTTTGGGATCAGGGAGCAGTCCTGCTAATGACTAACTAGGAAGGGTTGTGAGACCATTTCCCACTATGCTTCTGCTTCTAGGACTAAATTGAGCCAAATGTAGGAATGCATGGAGAAGGAGTTTGAAGGCAGCAGCATGTTCTGTGCCATCCTCTGAAGGGCTCCTTCCTTCATCAGTGTCTGCTGTGCCATGAAGGATTGTGCACCCTGTTCTGAACTGTACACAGACATGCTCATTTTATTCTGAGTTTTCCTTATTTCACGCCACAGATGAGTTAGATCTTTTACAAATGGATGGTTGACACCAGCTGCTGATGTTCTTGCATTTTTTCTAGTTAATAGTAGCACTCTTTCTTTTCAAAGCAAACCTTTTTCTAGTAAAGGAAGCACTCTCATGTGATCCTCATCTCTGCTGATAAACTTGGCAGCCTTTTTGCTTTTCTGTGTAAAACAGTCAGTTTTCAGAAGTCATTGTGTGCTTTTATAGCCATTTGACCTCACTTTTCATTCACTATCTGTAGAGAGGTTCTTTTAAGAAAAAAACAAAAAGCAAATGAGGCTTGAAGAACTGAAGGCTGAACTGAAGGGCAGAGATCTTCTCGTGGCAGATGCATAACAAATTATAAAGGCATTTCAGCACAGATTCCCAATGGAAAGCGTGTGTGTTTGCCCTCTGCTGAAGCCTTTGCTGCTTTCATAAAGTAGCTGTAGAGATGGTGTTTCCTTGCCATGGGACATGATCAGAAATTGCAGGGAAATGGCTATGAGTGCTCTTGGCATTACACTTATGCATCTGCAGAAAAGAGGACAGAACCTAAAAATAGGGGCAGGCCATGTGTGTACTGATGAGTCAAGTGTGTATGGGTTGGACAAGGGTGTGACTGCTGCTGAATGTAAATGGCACTGACGCAGGAGCACCTGACAGGCAGCCTTTCAGCTACTGCTGGGTTCTCTATTTGTGATGTGGCTGTCTTCCCAGCTGGAGGACATAAAAAAGACGGGGGTGGGGGGGTGGGGGGGATGGTGGCTTACTTGTGTTCGCATTATGTGGCCATACCAGTGGTAGCCAAACTGTCATTTCGGCGTGCAGAAGGTGGATAGAATCATCTGTGACCAAGCAGCATGTGTGTGCTACCTGTGGCATTCTGCAGTTTGACAGGCACATGATTCCTGTGCGGTGGTAATGTACATCACCAAAACCCAATGCATGTGTCTGTTTAGCAGAACCGGATGCCCTTCTTAGCATGTGATGAGATGCAGGACACCAGAATCCAGTAGGAGAGATGTGTGCAGTATCAGTGAGGCCCTTAGGAATGTTAGTTTGTAGCCATAAGAAACTCTTGGTAGAAAAAAGTCTGTGTTGATAAACATTATTACCGTTTTTCACTCCTCTTTCCATCTGGGTAGAGGTGACTGGTGTTTACGTCTTGGATGTTACCATGAAAGATTGTCTATTTGGGTTCTCTCTGGGAAGAGGGATTAATGTTTTGTACCATGTTACAGAGCTGCAGTGCAGCTCATTGGGATATGTGAGCATTGGTAGAGGACACTAATACCTTGTTCCTTGCTAAGAGCTATCCAGTAAACTTCACAAGTTTCTATTCATCCTCCTCTCTACTGACTCCTGCAGTGTGGAGGCATTGTCTGTTCTGTTTATATTCCTGTTGAGATTTGTGTGGTGTTTTTATTCTTTCACACATTATTGTTAAGGACACTCTTTCAGGAAGCCAGACTCCTACTGCTCTGACTGCATTTCCCAGACTGTCCTTTTCCATTTTGCACATAATGTGATTGAATTGAGGAAAGGAGTATTTCTTTTCCTACGCTGAGCGTTGTCTTCTGAGCCAGCCTGACTTCATGGTCAGACATGGGATTCCTCTGAGAAGCTGTGTCTTTTCTGAGACTGACGACTGAACGTGCCTGCTGCCCCGAGGAGTCTGTACTGGGGTCCACGGTACCGCACAGACGTTCTCCGCAATTCTATATCAGGTTTTAACGCTCTGCAAATTTGCCTTGTTAGAGCAGTAAGTAAAAGTACAAATATTGTGAGTGTAGCGAAGTGAAGAGAACTGTGCGTACGAGCGGGAAGGTGACCCAGGCACGTCGCGTCCCGGGCCTGGCTCGCTGGTGTGGCGGCACGTTCCAGGGCGCTCCGGGAGCGGCGGCGGTCGGTGCCCGGTACGGGGCCGCTGTAAACACGGCGGCGGCCGCCAATGGGGTCCGGTGACGTCAGG
>VZTX01021562.1:163622-199908 GCA_013400915.1 Pardalotus punctatus | reverse complement strand
CCCGCGGCCCCAGCGCTCGGGCCGCGATGCTCGCGGTCGCTGAACGGCGCCCGGGCTCGTCCTCCGCCGCAGCCGGCCGGGCCGCCCCGAGCCCCAGCTATGCCGGCCAGCATTAGCCCGTCCGCTGCGGCCGCCGGGGCGCGGGGGGGGCACCGCTGAGACCCGCCGGCGCTGCGACAGGACGGCGGAGCTCCAGTTGGCTGCGAGGATGCGAGAGACAGCAACCAGGTCTGGGGGGAGCCTGCTCTGCCCGCCCCTGCTGCGGGGTCTGCGCCAGATGCTGGCTGGAGCTTCTGCTGATGCCTTGTAGACTCCCAGGTCAGTCTTCTGGTGCCAGCTGTTGTCACATTATTTACCTGGAAGCAGGTAGAGGGACTACAAGAGGGTTCCGGGACCCCCAGCCATTGCAGGTGTACGTGCACATGTGACAAAGTACTACTTTCAGTAAGTATTGCAGGATAAAGTGTCGCGCAGTGCTTGTTTGGGTTTAAATCTGCATGCTTCTGTGTCGTGCCTCACTCTGCTGCACTTCCACTGTAACTACACGCCTTGCTCCTCGTTGTGCCCCCCATTCCCCGTGCCCCCAGCCGTGGGACGCGGTCGTGTTTTCATTTACTCGCCCTCCCGTGTTGGTCCTCAGCCCCTCCCGAGTGATGCTGCCATGCAGGCTCAGAGTTGTGACAGCACTTTAATTGTAGCATCACGTGTGCAGCAGGACAGATTACATCGGTGCGCCTCCAGCTCACAGCCTCGTGTTTTGATACAGGAGGAGCCCAGACCTTCTTGGAGATCTTAGGGGTGCTGGAAGCACAAGCGTGTTCCGCACCATGTTATTGGAAGACTTGTTTTGCAACGTGCTTTGCCAGAAAGAGTGGGACTAGGAGGAGGATTTCAGGAGACTCTGTAGACCACTCACAGTTTAGATGGGGTAAACATGACTGATGTCAGACTTTCTGAAAGCTTCCAGCAAAGGAGATCTTGTTCTCTCTTGCTGACCTATTCCAGTGCTTCACGGTTTTGTAGCTTGCAGCAATTCCTATTTATCTAACTGCAGCAAATAGAAGCCATTTTATAGCATGCTTCTTGTCAGTCTGGTGATTTTGGAGTGAATATTTTGACTCTTGAGGTTGCAATTTTGATGGGAGATAACTTGGGTCAGAGTTGTTACCATATGCATACATACACACATCTGTAAGCACAGATACTGCACAGTGTGGCATGAGATGCTTTTTTCCTGTTTATAGCTCCTTTAGCCTGTAGCCCTTGGAGGAATAAGTCTCCAGGAGCCCTGGGTAGTAGCACTGTGTAGGTGAGCAGCAGCACAGCACATCCTCCCAGGCTGTTGCTCTTTGCATACATCCAAGAGCATTTTTCATAGTACTAGCACCTGTGGGAAAGCACAGCCAATTTCTGACCTGAGATGCAGAGACTGACCTTAGGCAGCCAACTTTTTATACAAATTACAAAATAGCATGAGAAGTGATGTCTTTAGCAGTGTGCCCTGCCTCTAAAATATATAAAGTACACATGGCATGTTTAAAACCTTCCTCTGTTTGCTGAAGCAGCCGTTCCTGGATAGCATTAAAATCTTGCCCTCCCTAAGCCCTGGGGGAGAGTAGCCTGAAAAATAGGACAGCAAGTGCTTTATTGCTGTTGGTATAGAGACTGCCACTTGGGGATGAAGTCAGCCTGAGCAACCCTCCTGCTTCTCTTCTCTAGTAATGACATGATAAAATAAAGAAGTCCCCTATTTTGAGGGAGCACTGGCTACAGGGGATGAGACAGAGGAACAGAGTAATCCCAGATGGCATGGGAGTAATAGCTGAAATCCTACAGTACTGGAAGAACTATGAGAAAAGTGTTGACAGTAAGAAATCATGCCCTGGCAGGTGGATTAATGGCTTAAAATCACTGACAGTGCATGTGTGTGCAAGTGTGGATGACTTCATCGTTCCTGCCCATGCCCCATAGTGTGCGCGTCCTGTGTGAAAGCATGGGGTTTCTTCAGCTGCTGCTTAGGCTCAGAGGGTACAATACAGTGTTTTCCTCATCTCATGCCTTGGTAGTTGTGGTATGTCTCACTGATCAAAAGGCCTGGAAGTGACCTTCCTCATTAACATAGATATGCATTTGTCCTAGAATATGAATTTTAAATGCTTTCATTTGCTGGTAGAGACCGTGACCTGTAACAACTTACTGCTAGAGTCCTTTTCGTAAGGTGCGTTGAGGATGTTACTGCAGTTCAATTTCAGGAATAGGTGTTCCTGCAAAAATGACACCTCAGAAATCAGTATTTAATGATCAAATTGATACTAAAACATGAATGGTGTTCAGGATTTGTACTGCCCAGAAGAATTGATCAAGATTTTATAGATCAGTGAGAGATGATTTGCAAAATAGGAACAGAGCAGTGGCACTGTGAGTGACGGCCTTAGACTGCTTCCAGCCCCACCCACAGCTTGCACTGGATGAGAGAATGTGGTGTGTGTGGCTTGCTCTGCAAAACAGAAAAATGTCTTCCTGCTGCGTGTTTTTTTTTACCACGTTTTTTGCTCAGCTGTCACACTTGTTCAGCTCAGTCTGTGTGTGCTTGTGCAGGGAATGATTTAACACAGAAACTGCCAGTAAAGAAACAGCACAGGCTGAGAAGCCAAAGCCCTTGGTGTGGCTCCTCCACACCAGTGTATTTAAGCACAGTGCTTGGGAACACGTGCACATGCAGATCTCGCACACCACTGTGTGCTCAGTGTTTAGAATTCTGTGGAGGGATGATTATATGCTGGGCAGATGCAGCCCCAGTGGAGATCATGGACCCTCATCCTTCAGTCCTTCCAGCCAGATACTGTCTATCATTTTGGTTGTGCAGGGCAAAAGCCTCCAGACCTCCAGGTGAGAGTGTGAAAAAAGAGCAAGTGGTATAGACACCACTTGCTGCTAAGAACTGCCAATTTATTTCTCGTCTGTATTTTCAGCAGTATTTCCCTTGTAATAGTTTTCACTGCACTGCCAAGTCATGTGTGGCACAGACAGTTTCTTGTTGTTTGCAGTTTGCTTGGCAAAAGGACTGAAGATCCTTTGGGATGTGTTCTTGTCTGGTACAGCAGTGTGCAGAGATTAGAAAAGCAGCTCTCTGTGCTAATTTCTTCAACTTGGCCTATCAGCAAAGGAGGGCTTGTCGCTTACTGCTGTCTTGGCATCCTCTTGCTCCGTGCCCTGGGACATGGTGGGGTTTCGAGTACTAGACAAAGGAAGTGCAGAGCTTATGCCTGATGAACATGTGCCTTTACTACCTGTTGTAATAAAGTGTGGGCAGAGGCAATGCTCTGAGCTGTGTCTGCCCATGGGGGACACTGTGCACGGCTCAAAACCAGAAATCTTGCTGTTGGAGGAGGCCTTTGGGTAGGCAGTGGGGAGGGCTGTGCAGAGGAGTGGCTGTCGTGGGGGTGTAGGTGAAGTGTTTGCAAGTGCTGTGTTTTAGCTCCCTGGTCAATACAGGGTCTGTGCAGTCAGGAGCTGTTACCAGGCTGCACAAGGCACATGCTTCTGCAGCCTCCAGTGAAAACTTGTGTCACGTAAATGGCTGGCATCCGTTCAGATTCTTACTGAGGAACTTCAGTGTTTATTGGAGGACACTGAGGGAGAAAATGGAGGTGTGGCTTCCAGAATCTTGGAGATGAAATTAACTCCTCTGCTCGCTGCATTTCCACTCGCTGTGCCTGCCGTGGTGGCTCATTGAGCTGTTGGTACAGGTCTGCTTTAAATTAATTGTCTGGCCATAACTGTGCAAGCATACAGGCCGTCACTCTGTAAGATGCTAGCTGGTGTAAACAACCATGTATCCTTAGAGGATTTGTACTAGAATAGTTTTGCATCTCTAGAAGTGTTCAGTGCATAGCCTGCTATCATTGCTGTGATCAGTAGTAGGCTCTCTCACAGTGCAGATGAAATCTTAGTACTGGTCAAAATCTGACCAGGCAGCTCCTCCCAGTCTCTCTCTGCTGGGACAGTTCAGCTCCCCTCAGGTTGTCGCCACCTCTCCTTGTTATGCCAGGGGAAAGGTAGTGAGAAATAATTAAGTAATTTTGGTATTGCATTGATATTGTTAAATGTGAAGAAGAAGAATTTCAAGGAAAGATACAGCATTCAGAAATTCAGCATTCTGTGAAATTATTCTGTATCTTGGAGATACAGAAATGTGGTTATTTTCATCACCTTTGGTGGAGGAAGCTTTGAAGAACAGCTTCAGAAACAATCTCTGTAGTTTCCTAAAGAATATTAAAACATTTCTTAGATTGATATGTAATGGAAAAACTCAATAAATGCACAAATTTGCATGTCTAACTTTTTGGCTTAAAAAAAGGTATTAAATTCTGTAATCAAAAGCAGAGCCCTTGGGCAAAACCATAAATATGTGAATGTGTTTGTATCCACATGGATCTTTGTTGCCTTTGTACAGAGTGAGGGTGCTTCCAGTGCAACGTATCTCCTTGGGCTCGGGCTGTTTAGATTTCCTGTACAATGTAGCAGGAGAAAAGCTAATTTGGACAGTGATTTTTATGCTGTTGAGCTCTCATCTTCAGTGCACTGCAAGAGACTTGCTTGTCATGAGATCCTCTGTTAGCTGTAAAAAACAATGTGGAAATCATTCCTGTAACTTCAGTGCCTGCTAAGCAGGTGGCCCTGCAGAGACCCCTGAAGTGAGCAAGACAGAAAAGACTCTGACTAGGAAAATGAGAAATATACAGCATGAAACCTCTTGAACTGCTCAGAGTGATACCTGATACGTTCAGCCTGTGGCTCTTGTAGCCTTTCTCTGAATTATTGCAAGGTACATCTGTTGTCTCATCAGCCATGTGTGAACCAGCTGGACATGGTCCAAAATTCCAGTAATCTGGTGTGTGTTCAGGCTGGGTGTGGGAAGGGAGCCTTTTGCCTCATTGCCAAGTCCAGGAGAAACCTTGGGGGGAAGGTGTTCTCTCACCTGTTCCCTCCCTCTTTCCTCTTCCCCCTGGGCGTTTTGTTTGTTTTTTTTTTTTTGTTCTGTTTTGTTTTGTTTTGTTTTGTTTGTTTCTGGGAGGTGGTATGTTCTGTTTTTTTGGGGGGTTTTTGTTTGGTTTGGGGGGGGTTGTTGTTTTGTTTTGGGTTTTTTTTAGTTGTTTTTTTTTTTTTTAATTTGTTTGTTTTGGTTTCTTTTTTTTGTTTTTTGGTTGCTAGTGCAGTGCATGCACTTCAAGTAACCAGTCCCTTTTGAAAGGGACACCTTGGTGTAATTGATACTACAGAATCATGAAAACACTATACATGAATAGTTTTGAAATATTTTTCACCTGGAAAATGGGCAGCATAGAGATACCTTCCCTGCACTGCTACCCCACTTACCTCACTTGCTGCCTAGAGCTTTCTGGTTTAGGGGCACACCCTAGTCTTGATAAATCCTGGTGATCTCTGCTAGACACAGAGAGGTCTCTGGCTCTGGCCATGCTGTGCTGGCACTCTAGAATGTTTGTTTCTACTTTCCATTTAACCAATAGCAGCGTATTTCTAACATGCCTGATCTGGTCAGAATCAGTCCTGCCCTAAATACTTTCAAGGAGCACTGCCAGGTGTGCGAGTAGGAGTACCTGGGGGCACCAGATGCCATTTCAAATCCTGTTTCCTAAGGAAAGTTCCCTGCTTTCATTTATTTGGTTTAGTGTCTCTGTCTGGGGACACTGGTGGGTGACAGACGTACCTTTGGTAACTTCAGTCTTCTGACAAAAACTGACAGGAAGTTGTGAGTGTCTTTAGCCTGGGATCAGTAAGAGTGGAGGCTTTACTCATTACAGATTATAAAGCCCCGACAGAAGAGCCTGGAAAATTGTCACAGAGGGCTCTCCATTTCTGTTCCACAGTGGTTTCAGATTGAAAAAGAAAAGGGGGGAAATAGTAATCTACACAGTGTACTTCCACATTTCACTGGAATAATTTTCTCCTTCTGTTTCCAGGTGTACAGAATTATTCTCTCTTTAGCCCTAAATTAGTAGGAGCACATCCCCAGAATCTTGCATCCCTGAGCTTGTTGGTCTATAACACTGATTCAAGCCGAATTTCTTCTTTTAAAAAGATGTTACTTCTGCCTGTAAAGGATGAGGGCTCAGATGCAATACCTGGTGTGTGTTGCTTCTCTCAGCTCTAATAAATGCACGTGTTAGTACCATGCTAGGGAGAGTGGCATTGCCTGAGTGGAGCAGAGCCATTCCCTGCAGGGCAAGTGTGGCAGCTTTTCCAGGTGCCTGCTCTGTCACAGATGTTTGCACCGGCCTGCGGCGGGCGAGGACGGCTCCACGGGGCCAGGTCTCTGCCAGTCTCTGCAGTGGACGTGCTCTGCCTGGCAATGGGGAGGGAGGAGACAACGGTGTGGACTGCACTGCAGCACACTGCAGCACTCCTGGAACAAAGATTTCCTGGGCAAACAGGACTTGTGTTGCTGTTGTGTGCTAACCGCAGCTCAGGGACAGGGCCCTGACACCACATCAGCGCCATGAGTGTTTCATCGTGTAACTGTCAGTGCTTTCCCAGGGGATTTGCCATTAACAGGATAACTGAAGGATTAGTAAGGCACTAATAATAAATGTTTTGGACTAGTGAGCTCACCTCTGACATGAGGTTAGATGGGAGGTGCCGGCCACAATCCTTCGTCCTTGGCTCTTGAGCAGCCAGGGTGGGATGCTGAAGCTGGCTAGAAGGGAGTGGAGCTCTTGTCTGCTGTCAGACCACAGCAGCCCCTTAGTGAGAAGGGGATGTCTCCAGCCAGTGGACCTGAGCTGTCTTGTACCAATGGTCAGCCATATGGTCCTTCGTGCAGTACAGCAGAGGTCCACATCTCTCCAGTACCTTCTAGTGAGAGTTGTGCCTTGCAGTGTAGCATATGAATACTCCTGCAGCCTTCCAGGGAGGACTCTGTGTTCTTCCTGGGGAAGACTGACTTGTTTAAAACTTGGTCAGAGCTTGTCCATTTTGGTGCACGTACTCCTTTTGCTGTCAGTGGGCTTGGTTCTGGAGTTATCAGTGTTATGCACCACCACACCATCTCCGTGGACGCATGAGACTGAGCAGGACAAGGGCTGTCTTTCCCCCACAGTTTACTACATAAGCTGTTAGCATGATAGCAAGATTCATTAAATGTTCCCCATCCACAAAACAGTCCTGCCCAGCTTCACATGAGCTGCATGAAGGTTATCCCTTTGGGGTGCAGCACAGAAGGAGCTCTGCATGTGCAGCTGCTCCATCTGTACTGACTGGCCCTATCCAGAGAATCACTGCCTTGGTTGATCTGTATGGCATTGGGTTTGGCAGTGATCTGTTAACCTGCCTAGTAGTTGCAGAATAGTGCTATATTACAATGCAAGGAGGGGAAAATCAATAACACAGCCCTGAGACTTCTGCAGGGACCAGAGGGCTTCAGAGTTGCACGGCTTTCCAGAATGGTGGATTGTCAGTGCCCATATGCTGATTGCTGGTAGTTCTGTTTCTGGCACTTGGCTGAAGCTGTTTTCTGAGAAAGCAAGCCTGGCAGGGAAGGAGCAAGTGCCCTGTAAAAGGCTCCTTTTCCTATGCACAGAAGGAAGCAGAAGAGTCTTTTTTCTCCAGGTACCATTATTGCATGATTTCCAGGAGGCAAGCCGAGCTGAATTTAGGACTCTTGTAAAGTAGGGCGACTCTAAAATGGCAGATAGGATCCTACAGAAATGCTCTCTGAATGGATATATTTGCTTAGTTTATTTGTGTTTTGAAAGACTTTGCATTACCCCTGTCCATTATTGTGTACATACAGCTGGACTCACAAGGAAAGGGATCTGTCTTCTGCCTGCATTTTTCATTTTTCTGTCTGTTTTCTGTAAGGAAGTTCTCTGGAATTGCAGTCAAAGAGTTGCTGCAGGAAGTTGAAGAGCTAGGATGCTGCAGGGCAAGTGTGTGTGTGCATTGCCAAGCAGAGCAAATCTCATCTATCACTTCCAGGACAGCTGATTGTGACTTCCTACAGGTGGCTGTCAAAACCTGAGCTTCCTTTCCATGGCAATATCCTTACTCTGGCTTTCTCCAACCTAGATAACCAGTTCAGGATGTCCATATTGGAACGACTTGAGCAGATGGAGAGGAGAATGGCTGAAATGACAGGTTCCCAGCAACACAAACAAGGAGTAGGAGGCGGGAGCAATGGGAATGGGAACAGTGGAACACAGGTGCAGGTATGAACCCTGCTGTGTTTAGACATGACAGCTTTATGCTTTCTTATCAGAGCTGTTTTTGGGGGGGTGGGGTCTGGAAATGGTTATAGTTGGTCCTAAATAGCACGTCTGGTTTGTGGGTGTATAACAGCAGTTGGTTTTCAGTACTCCTGAAAACCACTGTCTCAGTACTTGTAGAAGTGGAAGGCTGCATGTTCAGGGCAAGCTGCAGCTCCTCTCTGTGGTTAAACTGGGATGTGTGTGGTGTTTCAGTGCGTTTCTGGGACTGGGACCCTGGGCAGCTGCTTTGAGAGCCGCGTGGTGGTGGTGTGCGAGAAGATGATGAGTCGTGCGTGCTGGGCAAAGTCCAAACACTTGATCCATTCAAAGACTTTCCGAGGAATGACGCTGCTCCATCTAGCTGCTGCCCAGGGCTATGCTACTCTCATCCAGACCCTCATCAAATGGCGGTAAGACCCAGCCCAGTTCACTCTGGGGTGACAGTACAGGCATGGCAGGAGCATATGTAAACTCTGCTCGGTCCATATTTCTGGTTGTCCTGTACAAAGAGCCAAGCCTCTGAACTTGTTCCCATCCCCCAATGTGACAGGACCAGTCTCTTGAGTGAGCGAGTCCAATTGCTGGATGTATCATGCTCTTCACGTCTGTGGTGGGGGTACTGTCTGTAGGAAATATCTGTGTCATGGGCATGTGTGTGGCCACTTCTCTGTGGTACAGTGCTTTGGATAAATCTGTGCTTAGACAATGATCTTGACATGGCCACAGAGCATCATTCCTTCTGTTGTTTCCCCTGCAGCACCAAACATGCAGACAGCATTGATCTGGAGCTGGAAGTTGACCCTTTGAATGTAGATCATTTCTCCTGCACTCCTCTGGTAAGAGCAGAGTCTGAAACTTCTGAGGCAGTCTGAGGGCCTGTTATGGAGTTTGTGATGTGTTATTTTCCTAAAGTGTTTCACTCTCTGGACAGTAGATGTTCCTTGTGTGTCCCTGCTGCAGACACTGTAAGACACAGTACTGTCAGCTTCCTGGTACTTTGTTGAGAGAGAGAGTACCCAGAACAAAACCTTGTCATTGAGAAACATGAGGAAAGGGGACAGACAGACTGTTCTGGTTGGTGTTTTACACAAAATCTAGTCTCCACTATCATGCTGGAGAAAGGACTTTACATGCCTTCTTTCACATTGTCCTCTGTGACTGTTTAACTGTAGAGATTGTAAAGTTATAAACTGTCTTGGTCACTGGAATCATGAAATCATGACTGAGAACTTAGACATGCAAAAAGCCAAAGCAGATGGAACCAGAATTGCCAGGTTACAACACAGAGTATTGATTTTATTGTTCCCAACCTTTGGTCCTGTCTGCACACTTCTGACCTCAGAGATTCCTTTGTGTATGAGGCTGTTTTGTCTCTGCAGTGATGTCAATGTCACAAAAAAACCCCAAAACAAAAGAAAACAAATTGTCAGGTTTGTCAGTTGGAGGTTTCTGTGGTGTATAAGAGAATAGCATGTATTCAGTCCTCTATATTGGCCTTTTGTCAGGTTGGGACATTTATAAAAGTGATTTTCTGACTTTGAGCATGTCATAGTTTTGTTTATTGGAATAGTTTTCCCTTGAGCTGGGGACCAGACTCCGCTGCATTAGCAAGAAAGGAAGAAGAAGACAGGTTGCCCAATGGGTTAATTATCTTTTCTTCTTTAGATGTGGGCATGTGCCCTGGGCCACATGGATGCAGCTGTTGTGCTGTACAAGTGGGATCGCCGAGCTATCTCCATTCCTGACTCCCTCGGGAGACTGCCACTGGCCATTGCTCGGTCTCGGGGCCATGTGAAGTTGGCAGAGTGCTTGGAGCAGCTACAGCGAGATGAGCAAACTCAGCTTGGGCAAAACCCCAGGGTTCAGTGCCCCTCGAGCACAGACTCCAACACAGAGAGCTGGGTGTCCCAGTGGCACAGTGAGCTTGTTGCCTCTCAGGAGCCTCAGAAGGGAGTCACAGTGATTTCCAGTACAAACACAGGTAAGGCATCCTGGACAGCATGCACTGTTTTGCTGACATTTAATATGTGAAAACATGGGGACAAGAAGCTCACTGGGCAGCAGGTGCCACCTGTAGCCTGCTGTCCATTCTTTTTTTGTGCTCCATACACTTGAATAAGCATCAGGAAGAGGAGTGAATGCCTGCTTTGGAAAGACATGCGTATCTTAGGAGTGGTTGAGACAGTATCCTCCCTGGGTGATTGTTACTCCCTTTGCACATCCTCTCGGGTGTCAACAGGGCATCGCACAAACTTTGGCCTGCAGCTCTGAGGCTGAAGCTGTTAATGTTCCTATAGCAATCATGAGTTGCATGTTTAGTTTTGACCATTGATCTGTTTGTTTACAGAGCTGAGGCGGCCAAGATCAGAACCTTCCAGCTATTACAGCAGTGAGACTCAGAAAGATTACCCTGCACCCAAAAAGCATAAGCTGAGCCCTGAATATTTTCAAGCCCGGCAAGAGAAGCTGCTTTCCACTGCACTGAGCCTGGAACAGCCAAGCATTAGGAAGCAGAACTCCAGCTCCAAGCAATCCTCCACTGAGACAATCAGCCCCAGTGAAGGGCTGAGGGACTATGGCCGGGAGCTCTCCCAGCACATCCCAGAAGTTACTGGGTACCGGGGCTCTGGCAGCCAAGCAGGCATCAAATGGAATCCAAAAGACATTTATATTGGTGTGTCTGCAGTGCAGGTGGCAGGGAGCCAGAAGGGCACTGCCCTGGGGAAGGACGCTGTGGCCCATCGGCTGCGCCAGCGGGAGCAGATGAATGTGTTGATGATGGCCGACAGGGAGATGGTGGATGCAGAACTCTTGTCCTACAGGGACAATGCAGGGGATGAGGACTGTTTACACCACATGGATGAACTGCAGGTAAATTCACCCACAGCACCTAGGTCTGCAGTCTCATACAGTGTGGAGGCTGCACAGAGGATTCTGACTGTAAGAAACTCCTGTGGAGGCCTCTAGAGACTCTGACTTGTGCTTTGAGGAAGGAGATGGTCACACAGCTAATGTATACTTTTTTCCAATTTCAACCCAGACATAAAGACTTGTGGTTAAGATTTAGGGTTGTGCACTGGCATATACTTCAGTGGTGTACAGGATGCACAAAATTGTTTGCAGTTGTGCAAGGAAAAAGGAAAAAGCAGAGCCTCCTGATCACAGCAGTGCATTTGACTCAGGTGGCCCTGTAGTCCTTGGGGAACTGGACAGCAGGCCCTTCAAAGACAAGATGTGAGAGAGGCAGTCCTGTGGTTGCAGGCTGAGTCACTGCACTTGAGAGGGAAGGAGATAAGAGTGGCAAATGGGAGAGACAAAGAGCTTGGGGAAGGAAGCATCCCACAAGGTATGGAATAGAGAAAATCAAAATATAACAGAAGCAGGAGAGACATAGGAGAAGTAGTCACTGGGAGAAATACTGTGGTTGTCTGAGCAAATGGGTAATGGGAACACAGCCTTACCTGAGTGTTCTCCTCAGGCCAGTGTAACACGGGTGAAGCAGAGCATTGCAAAGCAAGAACTGTTTTCTGTTCCCTGTGTTAAACATTCCTATGAAGCTTGCAGAGCTGAGGGATATCATTCAGAAGGATTTCTGACAGTGTGCTCTCCCAAGATTTTTAACTTCTCATGATACGCCTTTATTGTTCTGTTGTGCTCTTACTACACATCACAACAAGAGCAGCAAGGTCACTTTTCCTTTGGAATTAACACACTAGTGACAGCTGTCAGTACGGTATAGAGAGGGCACAGAGAGCTTTCACCAGATCTCTTGGGCTCCCCATAAAGGAAATAAAAGAGGTCTGGGGAATATGAAACCCTGCAGTGCTTTGTCTGAAGAGACAGAAAAGCAAATGAGCATTGGTTAATGGATTTCTCTCCAGTGCTGAGACAAACAGTAGAATCCAGCTTCCACAGGTTTGGGGAAAATGGGGCATTCTGTCTAAAGCTAGGGTGTAACATGGAAGCCCAAGGTACCTTCTACCAGACAGCAAAAGTTTGCTGTTGTTTCCCCCTTGACAGGTGAACATGATGACACTTGCAGAGCACATTATTGAAGCTACGCCTGACAGGATCAAGCGGGAGAATTTTGTGCCAGTGGAATCGCTGCTGGTGGAGAGGACGGACAGTGCTGCCATGAGCACCACCATGAGCTGGCTGGCCAGTTACCTTGCTGATGTTGATCACTTGCCCAGTGCTGCACAGATCAGGTCAGTGAGAGCTGTGACGTTGCTCTGGGTTTTGGCATGGTGTGAATGCTGGACAGCATGTTCTGAGTCTTCAGCCTGCGGGTGCTAGTTCTCAGTGAGACTCAGTTCTGGTCTTGTAGGCCCAAGCACACTCTTGTGCTCAGATGTGTCATTGCCAGCACAGCTACAAATTCATGGAATGGGGGGTTCGCTCCAGTGCCACATCTGTGCAGAGCAGTATGGGCAGGCTCAGGGGTGTGGGATGTTGCTTGGAGAGAGGGAGGGGAGCATAAACTTCTGTCTTTAACTCAGAAATGTTGTCCTTATCTGTGATGCCAGCCCAAGTGCTTTGTAAGCAAATAATTCCTACTGTGATTGGTATTTCAGAAGTCTGTATAGTGAACCCCTGACCCCTTCTTCGAACACCAGCTTGAGCCCTGCAGGCTCACCAATCAGTGAAATAGCTTTTGAGAAACCCAGCCTTCCCTCGGCAGCAGACTGGTCCGAATTTCTGAGTGCATCCACCAGCGAGAAGGTAGAAAATGAGTTTGCACAGTTAACTCTGTCTGATCATGAGCAGAGAGAACTCTATGAAGCCGCCAAACTCGTCCAGACAGTGTTCAGGAAATACAAGGTATGTGGCCCAAACATCCAGCATCTTCCTTAACAAGTGTGTGAGAGACTAATTTGTTACAAACCAAAATGTGGGTAATACCCACTCCTGGGACAAAAATACACTTCTTGTCATAACCGTTTCAATGCTTGTGATGTTTGCTTGTTGATATTTGCCCAACAACTACTGTATGGGGAGTGCATGCCATGCCATGCCATAGCACACCTGCTATGCCAGAGCAAATCCTCAAAATGTACCCCAGAGGTTCTGCTTAGTTGCCCAGTTGGTGTAAAGATGCATTTTGAAGATTAGTTCTTTATGTGAGCTGACAGTAGAGGTGTCTGGGTTGGACCTGGGTCTGGGCTGGACCAGGTAGTGTTGGTAGGAGAGGTTTGCCCTGCAAGCAGCTGGGAGCCACATCACCTGTCCCAGGTTTGGTGCGCTCTGACTGATGCTGCTCCTTTCCTTCTCTACGCAGGGTCGTCCTCTCCGGGAACAGCAGGAGGTGGCTGCTGCTGTTATTCAGCGTTGTTACCGAAAGTACAAACAGGTAATCAAGACAGTGAGATTTTGTGAAGCACATCTAAGTGCCGTGAGCACACCCCTTTGTAGTGGGGATTATCCCACTGTTCCTCTCATATGCTTCTCAGCATGCAGTAATGAAATATCTTGCTTAGGCAAAATTGAAAAGAGAAGGAAATTTGTATTCTGAATCTTAATTTTGGAGGGAATCCTTGAAATTACTTTGTGATAACGCCAGTGTTTTTTGCTCTGAGATAGAGGGCAGTGATGTATTCTATATTGGCCTTTATGCATGCTATAGCCTGAGGAGACTCTTCTCTGACTAGTTGCTTGCCAAATTTCATTGTGAAATTGAAGTTGGTTTTGCCTTTGATAAAGGTGATGATGAAAAATAGTTTGTTTTATTTTGTACATACTAAACTTCTAAACTATGGGAAGTCACATGTTGTAGCTTGATACAAGTTTTTCCAGGACTGAGACTGTTCTCCAGACTCTGGTTGGAGACATGTTTTCAGGCTGAGTTCTCAACCCCAGAAAAAGAAGATACGTTTCCTTTTTAGTTGGGTTTTTGTTGATTTTTTTTTTCTTCTTCCTATTTTTTTTTCTTTTTTTTCTTTTAGTGAAGAGTAGGGCCCACGTCCTTTTTTGCACTCTACCCTGCTAGACACAGTCTGTCTGATGCCTGGCAATACGTTACAGAAAGTGAGGCAAAATGGCTGTGCTCTTTTGCAACCCTCAAAAACATCTATTTGGGAAGTCTTTCTAGTGCTAGGTGACTACATTGTGATTCACATCTAACCCATCACATGGCTTTCATTCTGGAGTGATGCTTCCTGTAGCGGGGAAGCTTAATTCCTTTCAAAAACTGCTTGACATTGGTTTGTCTTGGATCCTGGAATCACTTCTTTTTGAAAGAAGATTGTTTGGGTGTTTTTTGTTGGTTTTTTTTTGTTTGGTTTTTTTTTCATTCTTTATTTGCAGAACTAACATTAACTATGTATTTTTCTGTTTCTCCCCAAGCTTACTTGGATAGCCTTGAAGGTAATACAAATACAAACACTATTTTGGAAAGAGTTCCCCATGGGTCACTAACTTTCACACTCAGTATAAAACAGGAGAGCCTGGCATTTTGAAGAAATGTTTTAATAGTATCCACTAATAAATGCCTGTGGTTGAGAAATCAGACAAACCAGACCTTCTGGGAGTTGTGTAGGGACTGCTGTACTGCAGTTCTCTCAGCTCCCATGAGCAATGATGGGTTGAGCTGCTGGGAGGGTTTTGCAGCCAGTTTCCAGAGGACAGGCTTTTATTTGGTGCTCCTGATCAGCTGTCCCTTGGTGACCTTTGCCTTGGCATTTGGGGAGCACAGAACATTTATCCCACATGTGCAGCCAGTGTCCTCTGCGTTCTGCTTGCCTGCTGAAGTATTTTGATCGTTCATCTTTGAAATGCCTTTATGCTGAATTCCAGAGACCACCATCTCAGTACATTGCTGCTCATGCTGGAGACACAACTGTTGATGTCAATCTTAAACTATTCAGTCAATAATTTTCTGCTGTAAAGATGGGTTTCCCAGCAGTGCAATATCTTGCTCTCATCAGATTCTAGAGTCAGCTGAGCTTTTCTCAGAGCTACCTGAGGGCATGGCAGGCTTTTCCTGGAGACAATGTGTCCTTGGAGTGATCCATCCACAACTTCCCCCTGCCCTGTGGTTTTGTATTTAGCTGAGGACTCTTCTGTCAGCACAAGTGGGTTGAGTTCTGGGCTTGCTGGGGCTCTCCCATTTAGGGAGGAGTTTAGGTACATCTCCACTAATCCCCTTCCCAGAACAAGGGAGCAAGAGGAGGAGAGGGGACAGATAATCAGCTCTTAGGGTTGAATGCAAATGTATTGGGGTCTGGTCTATCCAGTGACTGCTAATTTCTTTTTCACATGCCTTACTCCTCTGATCTGTTACTGCACTGATCAGCGCAGGCTTGTGACTGGATTGGAACAGTCACAGCTCACAGCACAGTTTTGTATTTGAACCCTTCTGTTCAGGGGTTTGTAACTCAGCCACAGAAGTCCCATCTGGGCTAAAAATTTGAAGGAAAACAAAGACCAGCCCATGACTGGACTTGTTTGAAACAGTGAATTTAAAACAACAATCTGATCTATTTAATTACAAAATTTTAGAAAGAAAAAAGAAACAAAAAGTACTATAGAAATTCATAATTGCAAAATATAACTGCTCCTAATGACTGCTTCAATTCCAAAAAGTGAAATTTGGTAAATGGTGGTCTGTGATGGTATTGGAGGGTTTTTTGCTTTGGGTTATGTTGGGAGAGTTGTTTGTTTGCTTTTTAGATTTTTGGTCCCAATAGACAGGAAAATATTGAGATATGTTAGGACATTACCCTGTACAGGGCAGTAGCTGCTACTCATCTGCCTGATAAAGTGGGCAGAAATCAAAGGTGATAAAATATCCAGGAACAATAGACACATCAGTTTTGAAAGTATTAAAACTATTAAAACATATCAAAATAAGATCAGCAAGTGCTGAAAACCTCTGATATAGTGGTATGAGTGCAACTTCTCTATATTATTCTACATTTCCATCTAGAAAGGGCTTAAAAATATGCATGAATGCATATGGTTTTTCTTAACTGATCATTGCCTTGCATGGTGTCAGAGGAAAATTATATAGAACAAAGATTTTCTTTTTAAGAGTTTGTGCCTGCTTTATTTGGAATCACAGGGCTGGAACTAACACAGTGCTAGATGGAATTTGGGAAGTGTGTGACTGCTCATGCAAATTTGTGAGTTCAGTGGATGCTTGTTATGGATTTCTAATGAGATTTAGTTTTGCCTGTGATTTAGGCTCATTATTGGACTTCAGACTGTTGTGTTTTTGGGGGTTGGTTGGGTTTGTTTGGGTTTTTAAGAAAGATGGGGAGAGACTTTTTGGTAGGGCCTGTTGCAATAAGATGAGTGGTAATGGTTTCAAACTAAAAGAGGGTAAATTCCGACTAGATACAAGGAAGAAAGTTTTTATAATGAGGGTGGTGAGTCACTGGCACAGGTTACCCAGAGATGTGGTAAGATGCCCTATGCCTGGAAACATTTAAGGTGAGGCTGGATGGGACTCCAAGCAACCTGATCTACTTGAAGATGCCCCTGTTCATGCTGGGGTGGTCGGACTAGATGACTTTTAAAGGTTCTTCCAATTCAAGCTATTCTATGATCCCAGGAATCCAGTCAAACTATTCCAGCAGCAGCAAATCAGGTGGTTGCTTTCTTGATGTAGATGAAGCTCTGCCCCCAGTCTTACAGTTGTGCCAGTTTGCTGTCACTGTTTTCTCATACAATTCCCAGTCAGGGAACAGATACTCATTTCCTTCTAATCACGTCTTAATGGCTCAAGAGTCTTCACCATAGAAACCTGCTTCTTACTGGCCTTACTGGAATGCCTCAGCTTCTCTTTGTTTCTGTTTTAGTATGCACTTTATAAAAAGATGACGCAAGCTGCCATTCTTATCCAGAGCAAATTCCGAAGTTATTATGAGCAGAAAAAATTCCAGCAGAGCCGACGAGCTGCGATGCTGATCCAGCAGTACTATCGCAGCTACAAAGAGTGTGGGAAGAGGAGGCAAAACCGTCGGGCGGCCACCATCGTACAACAGAAACTCAGGTGAGCCCCGGGGGTGTTGATGCTATTGGGGTCTTTATATGTTGTTTCTGTGCTCTTTGAGGGTGTGCTGTGCTTCACAGACAAAGGCCAGTGGGAAAAGGCCTGTGGTTCATAGGATAATTATTCTTGCATATAGTAGTATTCTCCCCAGTTTTGCCTACACTTCAGTGTTGGGGTTTTTTGTGTTTAGAAGCAGTCTGCTTACCAAGAAGCAGGATCAAGCTGCTCGCAAGATTATGCGGTTTTTACGACGCTGCCGCCACAGGTATGACACTATCTTTTGGTATCTGCCCTTCCTTAGAGCAATGTGACAATATTCAAGTGTGTCTGCAGTGAGTGTAATGTGTGAATGTAGGAGAATCAACTCATTACAGAGCTTTTAATCAAAGAACAAAGCCGAGCTGTTTCCAAGATGCATTATCAAAAATGAAACCTTTAACTTAGGACTGTTCCGGAAAGAGAATTGTGTACAGCTCCATTGCTTATAATGTAAAACAGCCCAGGTTGTTTGACTTTAAAAGCTGGACTTGAGGAAATCTGGAAAAAAAGATTGTTAAATCATAGCTACAGCTTCTGAGTGCTGCACAAAACATTCATGGTATGTGGGACAGTGCAAAATGTGATGACATCTGGTGTGTGCTGGAAATGCCTTTAGTTTGGTCACAGAATCATTTGGTTGGCTCTCCTCAAGTGCGTCTTCGATATGGGTAGGTGGGATGTGGCAGCAGAGCAGCACAGGTCAGTTCACATCAGCCACTCCACAGACACAAAGATGAACCAGCTCCTGCCAGCCTGGGAGCAGCACAGGCTTGCCAGAGTGCTCCCCTGTGGCAGCCAGCACTGCCATACCAGCAGGGTATGGTTTGGTTTTTAGCTGAAAGGATCCCCTGTATGATCAAGTTACAAACTGGGACTTTGCCTAGACAGTGGTGAATTCTGATGTTTCTGACTGCCCCCTCCATTCTCACTACCCATGCATTTCATCCACTCAGGAGCTGGCCACACCTGATGCATTTTGAAGTGTATTTAGTTCAGCCTAGTGACATTTATCAAGGAGAGCTCTCAGAGAGGCATGTGACAGAGTCTTGATTTTAGAAGCAGACTCAGTCCTTGTTGCAGGATTTCAAAGCTGCACTTTGCAGGAGGTCAGTGTGGCTCATGCTGTGGAAGGACATCTTGCCTACAGGTTCAGTGGGAAATAACATGTGCACACAAAAGAGGGCTTTGTAGTTCCCAGGCTGATTCCAAGTGCACTTGAAACAGGCACAGTTATTGATGAAGAAGCACAAGCAACTTCTTGCCTTCAGCAGGGCATATGGAAGAGACCAAAGGGTTTGTTTCATTGTGTTTGTTGTGCAGCAGATCTTGGAGGTTCAGAACTTCTGTATCCTCTCAGATCTGCTTGAGATCCAGGCAGTACCTGGGGGAGTTACACGCCAAGTTTCCACCCATGGAAGCTCTGGGGTCAGCCTGACAAAGGCTCTTGGAGCCGACTCAGACCCAGGCCCAGAGAATGCCTCAGGACTGGCTGTGTCCCTGGGGTTCCCACCAACGTCCAGGGTTTGCCATGCACTCTCCCTGGGCTCGGTTAAGACTGCAGCTGTTGAGTAGCATAGACTCTCCAGGGCTTAAATTGCTCATGATTCCAACAGGTCTTGACTTCAGCTCGTTGCCTTCCTCTTTCTCAGTGTCTGCTCTTCCCTTTGGAGAGAGAGAGAGAGAGAGAGAGAGAGACCCTGCTCATTTGCACCACTGAAGTTTGCAGGCAAGACCCAGAGTCAGTCTCCTCTCTCCAGCAATGCAGTTGCTGCTCTGGGCATCCCTGCAGGATTAATTTAGCTCTTGGGGAGTTCCAGACAGGAATTTAGGCACAGGGGGGATTCACTGTCCTTAGGCTCTCTCTGGCTCACATCATATTGTGCAGTGCTTGAATTTCTGCAGCAGTGCAGTCCTGTTCTTGTCCACAGGCACTTTGTTACCGATTGTGGTTGCTTGGGAATTTATCCGTGGTTCTTGGCTAGGATGCAACAAAAGGAAAAAGTGACTTGCTTCCACTGAAGATGTTAACTGTGTTTCAAAACTGCATTGCTTTTCCTCCTAAAATAAAAATGATCGCAGGGTTGTGGTCACATACTTTCTCCAAGCAATCATAAGAGTTTAAAACTGTGTTAATGTAACTATTATTAGTAATTGACACAGATTTCAACGAAAATGACAAACTATCATTCAGAATGTGCTTGAAAAATACATAAATTTACTTGTGTAAATCACTGTAAAAGAAAATATAACACTGTTAATTGTGCAGATCATCTCCTTAATAGAACAGAGTTTCACTTGCTTCAGCATCTCAGCTCAGACTGACCTGTTTCCTTCTTTGCTCCCTGTCCTGAGGGGCAGATCCCTGCGCTTTCCCTGGCACAGCAATATCCTGGCCAGAGCACCCACTCCCATTCCTTCCCAACGTTGGTTCTGCAGCTCCATTTCTGAGCTGCCTTGTGGTGCAGGTACGCTGGGGTACCAGGTGGAATTGCTTCCTTCTCACCTGCTTTTTCTCAAGCTTTTTGAATTTTCTTTGTGTCTTAGTAATGACATTATTCCTCCGTGCTTGAGTTTTCTTGCTTACCTCTTCCTAAGAATAGGGTAATAAAGCTTAGGATTATAAGTTTCAGATCACTTCCATGTAAACCTCCAAATTATATCCCGTCAGTCTGCCGTGTGTCCAGTATGACACACAGGGTACAGCAGATGAGGATGGGACTGGTACTTGGGTTAAGAGCCCATGCACTCTTTCTGCTTGTTGGAATCCAATCATGGTCTCCTCTTGCAGTGCTCAAAGTTAGCACACTGCTGCCATAAACAAGAAATTAAGAAAGCCCAAGTCTCCAGAAAGAAACACTCCAGCCATCCAAGCTCCTGAACATGCAGGGGTGAGCCATAGCAGCTAATACCTAATGTTAATGCTCTGTAATATAAAAATGGCACTATGAAGCCACTTGTTAAACCATAGTGCCTAGTCAGTGCAAGGGATAGAAATGACAGTTATTTTTGGAAAATATGAGGGAGTGAGAGAAAAGAGAACAGGAACATCAAACAAACAGGATCTTGTAGCAGATTTCTGTCAGCTGATAGAGCTCGAGGAGGAGGCTGAAAAAGCCAGTTGCAGTCTGTTGTAAGGAGAGTGAGCTAAATGAGAAGGCAGTAAATCCGTAAAGTTCAGAAATTCAACCTTCAAAAATTGAATGGTTTAGCCTAGATTTTTGTCCATGAGTAGACTCTCTTGCTGGGCCAAAAAATTACTCTCAAGAGCTTATTCTGTAGCCTTTAGATGAGATGTATTCAGTGTTTCCCCTGGCAGCCATCTGCTTGGTGGGGTTTTTCTCCTGTTTAAAATTGATCAAAGTCTGCTTTAAGCCACTTATGAGAACTCTTTCTCTGCTTGCATTCAGAAGAGCTTAAATGGTCATCTTATCCTATTTTGCTTAATAACTTTCTGGCACAAAGGTTTAATATCTTAAATGTGATTCTGATCATCTTGAGGATCTGATCTCCTGAACTTAATGTTTGTTGCCTGACCAGAAGGTGTGTCAGGTGTTTTGGGAGAGTTAATGAGAGGCTCTGCAGTTGGAGCTCTCAGTAGTCGATGTGTAGATGTTGATGAAAATCAGAAAGGAAATGTAAGTTTTAGTTGAACGTACTCTTAGAGAAGATATTGGAGCTCTAGTGGCTGAGTATCTCAGGTGTCATGGAGACAAAAGGGATCATTCATCAGCAGGAGTCATTTTGACTGTCAGACTTGTATTCTTTCCTTTTGACTGAACAAAACTCCCCCATATTTATCCATCTATTGTCATATTCTCAAAAATCTGGTGAAAAACATGCATCAGCATAACACGGTATCAACATGACTTGTCACAGAAGTGTTATTTGTTGAGAATGAGAAACAGAAACTTCCTGGCCTTCCAGGAGAGCTTCACCCACCTTCCCATGGTGCCCAAATCTGTCAGCTTGGACTGACTTCCAGCCTAAAGCTTGCCCTTAACACCTGTGAGCTGAGCTGCCTCCAGGCTCGCTGTCCTGAGGCAGAACCAAAGCTTTGCATAGTTAATGATTTTGGAAAGACTCCACCTACTTAGTGATCCCCAGATGTGACACATCTAGAGCTGCAAGGAAATCTGGGAGCTCCGAAGTAGGTTTGGATTTGCTGAGCTGAATCGATGTCTGGTACAGTCAGCTTGCACTGAGAAGGTAACCTCCTATTTCCTATTCTTTCTCTGATTTGTAGGAAACTTCTACTCTCCTGGGGGATATCTAGACCACTGCTAAACTGGGATTATGATCTGTGGTGTTTTCTATGGGCTAGCATTTGGAATGAGATAGAAAAGAGATAATTGCCGCAAGGGAAGGCAGGATGCAGCTAGGAATGCCATGGGGATGACAGTGTTGGGTTTATTCTACTTGCTTATAACTTTCTGCCCTAAAGCATCTAAACACAGGACTGCTCTTCCCTGGTAAGGAGGAGTCCCATAGGCAGGAGTGGGAAGGGTTCTTTCTCTCCAGGCAAGCAGAAGTGCTGTCTCCTCCTCCCTGAAGTGAAGCTCTGGGTAAGGTACAGTTGTTGCCATGTGTGTCTAATGGCTCTTTGGTATTGTTTTGCACTCTGAAGCCCTCTGGTGGACCATAGGCTGTACAAAAGGGTGAGTGTAGCTGCCTGCTAGCCAGTTCCTCTCTTCCATTTTAAATATATTTGCTTTCTGCTTGCTTGCATGGGGCTGCGGCCGAGATATGCCAGTAAGTTTCACCTCCATTAATTATATAAAAGAATCCTGTATAAACTAACCCTACTGCAATGACTAACACTGCTGCTTTTGTAACAGGACAGAGCTCTGCAGTAGATGTTACCAGTGCATGAATGTGTGAAAAAGGACATGTGTATTCATCATGGGCATGCTTAGATGGCGTTGTCGGTGGGGTATTTTTTCAGTATCCAAAATGGCTGTGAGTAGATGTTGGAACTCGACAGGGTCTGCACTCACACACACTCAATGAGTTCTGTTGTCATGGACTGCAGCAGCATTCTGGGTAGATCATAGGAAGCTGCAGTCCAGGTGCAGCCTACTCTGGTTGGGTATTTATTTCTGCCTGAGCCAGATGGAAGCAGAAGAGCTCCTCACACTGCTTTTTACACTCAAAGGTGGTTAAGCACCAATGCTTATCTTCTAGAAGTTTGTCTTTGGTAAGTTACACATCTGGTTGCCTTAAAAGGGCCAACTTTTTGACAGCTGTTTCTCTCATTTATTAATCCACATATTGGGAAGGAAAGCCAAAACAATGAAAATGTGTTATAGTAAGTGTCAAGAGAACTTCTCTTGGGAGTCTCGTTCTCAGCATGAAGACTCCACTCAGCTGTGTGCTCAGTCACATTAATGGCTGGTAGGCTGCATGACAGCAGGGTGGGAAGAGGTGGTGTTGCCTGGAATCAGAAGAAGAGCTTTCCAAACCATGAAATTAAAGTGGTAATATAAAGAGCAGTTCTTTAATGAAAGCTTGCAGGTGCACAAAACATAGGTATGCGCATGCATGGCATAGAATTTCTACAGTTTTTATAAGGTTAATTAATTAGTCTACCTAGCAGGTACATCCAATAGGAGAACAGTTGCCCTGTGACCCACCCTTGGGCCTGTCCCTTGGAGTACCCCCCTTTGCCCTGTATCTTGTTTTGACTCTCAAATGCTGGTGCAAAACAAGATGGCCTTGTTAGAAATTCTTTTCTTGAAAATAAGACTAAACAGAACTTCAGGAAAGTGACATAATGTGTTAGAAAGGGTTAGGTGTTGTTCTGAAGTGTAGAAAAGGGTAAGAAGGTGCTAGAAACTATAACACTACATACTAAAAGTGTACAAAGCTATAAATATATGAAAAAGGTAAAAATCTTTAGGCATCGGTGGGAGAATTCCCGTGGCAGGTCTCTCAAGGCATGTGCCTCAGCTGCCAGCAGGCTCTGTTCCATCTCACACCTGAGAGGTTGTTAGGGCAGCAGGTTTTTGTCAAAAACTGCCATCAGAAACATCACTGTTTGTGTGCTTATTACTCCTGTTTTCAGCAAGGGGGGGGTGGCCTGGGCTCCTGCTTCCATGTAACCATCTGAAAAAAAACTGCATTGTTGATCACAGAATTTTATTGACTTGGAATTGCAGAGATCATTGTCAAGACTCAAGAGTGAGGGCATGAATTGGGCTTAAGCCTGCTGGAGACATCATTATTTGTTTAACTATTCAGGCTAACAAAGAAACAGCAGCTAATGACATTTGTTTCCCAGCTATGACTTTTATGCTACCATTTTTTGTTGTATATCCTCAGTTTTTTACAAGTTAAAATCTGGGGTTTTTGCTAATAACAGATAAAGTAAGAATTGGATGAAATGAAGGCAAAGGCCCGAGTATGCCCGAGGGCAGGCTCTTCAGGGGCTGCTGTCAACTGAGACCAGTTGTCAGTATTGGAGGAGAAACAGTTGTTACACTTTTCAGGCTTTGTGTATGTAACAGCATATGACAAATTAGCAGGAAGCAGATTCTGGAAATTTGGTAGCATTTGCAGGTTTTGTCTGGAATGATGTGTGATTGATAGGGAAATGGGGGGGCTTTCTGTCTGGAAAAAGTAAACTGAACTATCTCAAAATGTACTGGCTGCTGTTCTGCCAAAGTAAGTCTGTTATAGCAAAATATTCTTTGCTGCTTTGCATTCTGATAACACCCTGTGTGTGTCTGCTGCTGGTGTGCTCACACACACGAGGAGTATTCCCAGGCCTGCTGATGTGCACAGGCTGACACAGGCCCTCGTGCTGAGGGACTGCCTGCAAATGTGTCTGTCTGTGATACACAAATTGGGTGTTTTCTGTACACTGCTGTTGGAGTGTGCAGATAAATGATCGCAGCATTTGCTCCTGGGTTTTAGTTTTAAAACCTTTCCAAATTTTTTTCTGGATTTATTTGGGTGACATTACACCAGGATCAGTAAAGAGGGAGAGGCAGGAGATTTTACTGGCCAACTCTTGTGAGACAAGACTTGGTATCCTTCTGCAGTAGAAATTAATGTACCTTCTAGGGGGAAAAAACCCCAGCCAGTTGCTGTTGCCTTTAAGTAACAGTTTTCATCTCAAGGAAACTTTTTGTTTTTTTCAGTGGAGGGATTTCAGCTACTCACCATACCCCACTACGCATATGTTTGGCTGCATATCAGTCAGACCATCCGCAGTATCCTCCTGTGAAGGAGAGCTCTGCTCCCAGTCCAGGTGTAGATGAACAAATTGCCCACCTACTTGAAGTGTGACCCTCTCTGCCCTACCCTTGGCAGGAGGTGATCTAGAGCAGATCACAAGGACCGACTCTTCCCCATCACTAGGGGATGACCAGTCAGGCCCTTTCTGCCTAGAGCAAAACTTCTGTCCTCTCTGGGGCTGAACCAGTGCGCTTGTTACCTGTGATCATGGCTAATAAAAACTGTATTCATGCCCCTTTCATGTATAAATAGACCCCTTACCCCACCACATTCTCACAGTTGGATTAAATGCTGCTCTCCAGTTTTGGGGAGTAAGCATGTAGCATCTGAAGTCAGTTCTCTGGTAAGTACAGCTGCATTTCATACCTGAATAAACAACATCTGCTGTGTTTTGTTGTTCCCTGCATACTCTTTCGGCATTTTAGCAACAAACCTTTTCCTATTCCTGTGCATCTAGGACTTGTATTTTTTGTGTGATTTTAATCTGTGCTGTACAGCAGACATTGCACTGAGGTACCTGGTTTCTTGCATCTCTTAGTAAGACTGAGAATGGGGGAAAATTCCAAGGGGTAGGAAAGTCCCGTTTGTTTGAGTTCAGGATGACGTGTGAAAATGCCATAGTGGGATATGCATCGCTGCATCTGCAACAAAAGTTTTCAAAGTAATTTCTTTTTTCATTTACCTCTTGCAGGGGCTGAATGTATTTGGAGCTCAGATATGTATGTTAAATTGCAGACCGCGTGCTCTGGGGTGTCGTTCTTATTGGGCCTTTTTGTCTTTTTTGTTTTGCTGCCTAAATGAGGTATCTGGAAAAAGGCAAGATCTCCCTTGTTTTAAATGTCCCACAGGCTATTTCAGCTCTCAGAGCAACAGGTAACTCACCAGCCAGCCTTCTCTGGCTCCTGCACCCTGTCCTGTAAACAGATCTTCAGCATTCGGACTCATTCAGCATTTCCCTGGCTGGACATTACAAACTCACTCTGATGAAGCAGCTTTGTGTTACGCTTTACCCATGAAGCCATCGTTTGCTGTGACTTTTTCTGAGTAGGGCTGGTTCATTTGCTGACACCCTATACAGGACTGGGGAGGGCACGGGGAGAGGAGCTGCCACTCGCTGGGGCTGTTGCTTTCTACATTGCTTCAGCACATACTGATGCACCCCCTGTACTGTGTCCAAGTGAGCAACACGGTGTGAAGGGCAGAAACTTTGGCTGTCTGGAGCAGTTTGGGAACCAGGACGTATCTCCCGAGAGGAAGGGTTCAAAGCTCATGTTTGAAATCATCTTCTCTTCCCTTTCTGTATGTCAGCACCATGGCTGTGATTTCAGACACCTTAGCAGTGGTCATCTCTATTGCACGTGCTTTTTCCTTCCATCTGCTCTTCAGCACTTGCAAAGGGAATAACTTCGTGCCTTAGCAGCGCTTACTCTCTAGGGAATATGTTATTTGAGGAGATGTTTGTTCAAGTCTTCATCAGTGCAAAAATCAGATGTACAGTCCTTGCAGTTTTGTGCATGGTTTCAGAGCTGCTGGCATAGGATGGTGCTTTTTGTTTGGAGACCTGCAAAAGCCAGGGCCTGTTTCCCGTTCTGGGGTGCTCTGCTTGCAGCTGGGCATCACTTGAGCTGTTCTCACTCCAGCCCCCGTTCAGCTTGAGGCACTCCCAGAAGTGATCCAAGCCAGCGTGACAGTGCTTGCAGACTCCTGGAGAGGTTTGCACTCCATCCAGCAGCACCTGGCCTGCTGCTATCACTTTCAGTGCCCTCATTTCCTCTGTTGTTTAAAAAAAATACGAGTCTCACTGCAAATCTACCAAACTGGATTGAAACATCTTCTCTAAGAACATCCTTTCTGCTGTTCCATTCTATAAATCCCAGTAGTGCTCTTTTTCTTAGAGCAGTTTATTAATGCTTGTAACTGCAAATGCTAAGCTTTGGTCCTCTTCCCCTGTCTCAATTTAAGAGTGGAAAAATGTTAACCAAAGAAGATTGCCTTGTAGCTTGAAGCAAGTGCTATTTTGTTCACTTAAAATCTCTCCTAGCAGCACTTACTCAGAGGATTTCTATTCTCAAGGGTCCTGATTTGTCCACAATTCTTTCCCGGTCAAACTGTATTTTTTAACTGCAGTTGAAAATTTTGAAGGTTTATTACAGTGAGTGTTAATGAAGAGGAGATACCAGCCCCTGCTATTGACATTTTGTATTGTAACCAAATAAAATCAAAGTGACCCTGAGTGAGAAACTCAAGAGAAGAGTTAAGAAAAGACTGAAAGGACTTCTAAGACACAGGAAAAGCTGCAGTGCAGACTATCCAAGAAAGAATTAATTAGTTGAAGGCAATTAGTTTTAGATTCTCTTGACAAGGCATTTCAGATAAAGTAAATGGATTGCCTTGGTCTGATATCTACCTTGATGTGTGCACTGGTTCTGGCACTTCCTGTTTATCATGGTTTGAGGAAGCAGCATGGTGTTCACCGCAGCGCCTCAGTGCTTCCCCAGTGACACTCTGGCCATGGATTGGCTCCATTTTTGGTAAAATTTGGAGGCATTTCACTTCACTCTGGCCTAAGTGTGTAAATGCTGTGGAATGTGGGGTTTGTTTTAAGCCATTACATGCTAAATAGCATCTTTCAGTAATATACCCATGGCAGATTTCAGTCTGTACCTTTAGGGGAACTCTGTACTATGATGTGCCTGTGTTTTTAAGCAGTAATTATTACACCTGCATGTAAATGATATAAATTGCACCTGACCAAGGAAAGTGTTGCAAATGCAAAGCCTTTGACACTGTCCCACATGACATCCTTGTCTCTAAATTGGAGAGACATGGTTTTGAGGATGGACCACTGGGTGGATAAGGAACCGGCTGGATGGCCTCATGCGAAGAGTTGTGTGACCAGTGGCTCATGGTCCACGTGGAAGCCAGTGATGAGTGAGGGTCAGTAGTGGTGCTGATACTGTTCAGCATCTTTGTTAGGGACAGACAGTGGGATCAAGGGCACCCTCAGCAAGTTTGCTGACAGCACTGAGCCTGTGTGGGGCAGTCACACGCTGGAGGGAAGGGATGGATCCCAAGGGACCTGGACAGGCTGGAGATGTGGGACTGTGAAATCCTCACAAAGTTCAACAAAGTAAAGTGCAAGGTCCTACACCTGGATTGGGGCAATCCCAGGCACACAGACAGGTTGGGTGAAGAAGTGATTGAGAACAGGACTGTGGAGAAGGACTTGGGGTCATGGTTGATGAAAACCTCACCATGAACTGGCACTGAGTACTCCCAGCCCAGAAACCAACTGTGTCCTGGGCAGCATCCAAAGGAGCACAGGCAGCAGGGGAGGGAGGGGATTCTCCCCCTCTCCTCTGCTCTTGTCATACCCCACCTGGAGTCCTGCACACAGTTCTGGTGTCCCCAACATAAGAAGGATATGGAACTATTGGAGCAAGCCCAAGGGATGCTGTGAAGTTGATAAGAGGACTGGAGCACCTCCCCTGCAAACACGGGCTGAGAAAGTTGGGGCTGCTCAGCCTGGAGAAGAAAAGGTTTTGTGGAGACCTCATAACACCTTCCAGTGTCTGATGGGTGCTACAGGGAAGCTGAAAGGGGACTCTTCATCAGGAACTGTAGTAATAGGACAAGGAGTAATTGATACAAATTGAAAGGGGAAATTTAGGTTAGATGTTGGGAAGAAATTCTTTACTGTGAGGATGATGAGACACTGGAACAAGTTGCCCAGAGAAGGTGTGGTTGCCCCAGCCCTGTAAGTGTTCAAGGCCCAGATGGATATGGCCAAGTGGAAGTGGGAGGTGTCCCTGCCCATGGCAGGGGAATCGGGACTAGGTAGTCTTTAAGGTCCCTTCCAGCCCTTTACATTCTATGGTTCTCTGTTTCTGAACAGGACCGGTATTAGTGCAAATGCTGAGTGCTGCAGTAATTAACTTCTGTTGGCATGTGTGTTCCAGGCAAACAGATGCAATAGTTCTGCACCAGTACAGATATTGCATGCTGTAGGTTGAAGTTTGCAGCAAAGCATGTCTTGCATTCTTCCAGCAAAAGTGCTTTGTTAGTGTAGCCCTTGCATGTGAAGTGCTAAAGTAAGGAATAGCATGTCTCAGTGAAAGAGCCACCAGCTTATTAAATGTGCATGTTCTCAGTGAGAGATCTATAATAACAGGTTAATTTTACATTGCAGTACTGAAGTGCAACAGAAAACACTTGGAAGTTGCACTGCAAATCATGCATTGATTGATGGTATCTTAAACACAGTTATCTAAGCCTTATGAATTATCCATTGCACAGAGGCACACCACCTTTTCTAGCACAGCACCAGGGATTTTGGCTCTCCTGCTTGTAAATGGGACACTAATAGAAATATTAGTTTATAAATTCAAGGAAGGGAGCAGCTGCTTTTCTGCTGCAAGAAAATAAAACTAGATATACTGAAAATGAGTAGTTTGTTTTTGGCTTACCATGCCAGCCCTTCTATGTTTCCTGCAATGAAAAGGGGACCTGGCCATACCCAGCATGAAGAACCCCAAGAACTTAGGTAGAACTCAGGCTGTCAGCCTGAATAGAGGTTTGTTGCTGCCTTCTGTGCAGTGCTGAAGCCTCCATTCCCTTGATATCAGCAGGTGCTTTTAGACACCAGCTTGTGTAGAGCCAAAATCTTCTGTAGAAGATTTCTCTGCAAAGTCATAGCAGGCATTCAGGCTTGGCATGGCACTGTCCAAGCAGGAACTGAGAACCCCTGGTGCTGTTGGCTGCCTTGTCCCTTTCTCAGCCTGGGGACCAGAGCATTGCTTGGCACCTGACAGAGCCTTCTGGGCTCCTCTGCTGGGCTCAGAGTTCAGGAATGCCAGGGCCCCCTCAGCAACAGTGTTCAGAGTCTGAAAACACTGGGTGCATTTGGACTAGCAGAACCCTTTGTCTTCCCATACATGATATTCTCCAACAGTAGAATTAAGATAATTAGCAAAGGTCTAACCTGAATACTGGTTAGTCTGATTTGACATCTGTTGGCCACATTTCACAAATACTGAGAATGTAGTTGAGTGCTAGAGCTTTGAGTCAGCTAAAACAGAGGTAAAAGCAGCCAGCTCCCTTTTCACTGTGGTTCTGACTAATAGTACATGCAGAAAAATGAATAAATAAAGTGGTGAAATGGAGGTATATTTATAGAGATCAATTTATAGCCTTCATTGTATCCTTATATTAGCAGGCTGGTGCAAGAGCCAAAAGAAGATGTGTGGGTGTAAGTCTACGCACCATAGCTACAAACTGTCACTGCTGCTGCTCAGCTCTCCTGACATGTTTTATTACTTTTATTTACTTGGGCTTTGTTAAATTCTTTCACTTGTAGCTGGCTGCATTACACAGACTTGCATCTCTGACACTATTTTTTGTACTATACTTTTGTTATTTATCCTTTCAAGTTTTTGCAACATCACGTGAGCACTTGAGCATGTACTTGCTTAGCTAAATCACCTTTTTTTTTTTGAGCCGTAATCTGCTCCTTTTGTGGGGGACTTAACCCTTGCAGGAGCAGAGGGAAGACCTGTGGAGGCAGGTGGCAAAGGGATCTCACTGCAGAGGAACTCCTTGCAAGTGGAGGCAGAGCCAGCCCCAAGCACAGCTGGTCACCTTTGGGTTTAGGGGCAGCATGGGAATGCCCCTGGATTTAGTGTGGCTCCTTTGCTGGGAGCCTGCACTGACACACAGACAGGTTCTCAGCCTGAGCAGAGGGTTTGCTGCTGCCCCAGCTCCAATGCAGAGCTCTGTTTCACTTGATGGGATTGAAATGATTCCCTTCTCTTCATCCTTTTAATACAATTTTTGACTTTTTCAGCTTTCAGTGATGGTTTAGTTCTTGTGCTGACAAGTTAGAGGAGGTAACATATGGCACGCATTTGAGAGAGTTGAGAACTGGGGCATCAGGCCACATCTAGGAAGAGTGACTTCCACACTGTAGGTTTGTCTCCCTTGGCACACAGCATCCAGCATCCTGCACTGCTGGGAAAACACACAAATATTCTACCAACAGCATGGTTAAAAAATACAAGGCACCAGCAGCAGGAGTGCTTGTGAAATAAAGTACCTTTCTTCGCACCCATTCTGGTTCTTCTGCTTTCAAATAAACACTTTCTTATGTGAGATGCTGTATTGACACCAGGCTTCCTTCCCAATCTGGACAGACTGATTTTCCCTCACTGTGCTGTCACTGCCTCAGCACCGTGAGGAGCAAAGGGGTCAGCACTGAACAGCCCCTTTGCTGTGACAAATAAGAAGTAGCTGTAGGGTCAGGCAGTGAATAGGTGTCCAGGAAACCCCAAGCAATCAGGCCAACACCAGAAGGAAGCCCAGCTGTAGTTGCCAGTACTGGGGAGAAAGAGTAACGAACCAAGTGTCTCTCTCCAAACTCCAAATGCGTTTGTCTGGGATCTCCAGTGGCCTATTCTTGCGCTTCCAACTGTTTATGGTGTTGGGAAGGTGTTACCCTCCTGTCACATCTCCGGGAGCTGGCTCTTGTGCACGGGAGGTTGGAGTGATGAATCCTTTGATTGTTCTGTCTTTGAGAGATTTGCAATAGAAGTGTTACATGGCTCCTCTTTGTTTTTTCAGAGTGAAAGAATTGAAAAAGGCCAAGGAACTTGAAGATACGCAGCAGCATCCCGTAGCAATGTGACATTGCTTTTCAGACTGTTTTCATTTTCTGTTTTTAGCAGAGACATGCAACAACAACAAAAATACCACTGCAGTCCTGGAAATACCAGCTGCAGGATTTTAACAGTAATGTTTTGGTCATTGCATTTGCACTTTCATGGACAACTTTTAATTTGTTCAGCAAGACATCTTGGAACTCAATCTTCTGTTGGATCGTGGGGAAAACAAGACACCAGGAGGAAATCGTGAGTTGCTTCATTCTCCGAGAAGGAAGGAAGAAGCGATTAATTATCCTTTTCATATAGGGCTGTATTAAACAACATGTGGAACTGTACAAATATTATACCAAAAATATTGTTCAGAAAAGGTGGGAATGCACAAGCAACACAAGAATGCTGTTCCTGCACCTGTCAGTCATCTCCAAGAAACTGAAGCTTTGAGAGTCTCAGTGGAGGGGCTTAGATCAGTACATCTTTATTGGGTCCATGCATCCTCATTTCCTTCGCACTCCTGTCCTTTGTGTTTTATTTAAACCTCTACAGCACACTTAATGCAACTTTTTAAATCTGCAGGTTTTTAATACATCCCGTGGGAACTTACAGGAGGGGTTGGTGTATGAGAGACACGGGTATTGCATGAGGAACGGAGAGAGCAGCTTAAGCAAGTTTTACACTTTTTTTTTTGGTATTTTTACTAGAACCTGCAAACATATCAACTGTCACGTACTTTCTCTCATGTTCAGCACTTTATTTTCTAGCCTTACCTTCATGTACTATTGTTTTAATTAAGTTCTTAAATAATTTGTAAAACATGTAGCTTTTTCTCTTATGTACTTGTCAAACTTCTTGTCATTTTGCAGAGTCACGTACATATGTTGCCTGGACATTTTATGCCACCTAAAGATCAGTGGTGCTGCATTCTGGCCAGTAAATTTCTTATTTTGGCTACTTCATCAAAATCTGGGCAGTTTCTGTATATATAGAAGGTAGAAATGGAAAATGAGAAAAAAATATTTGAAAGGGAATATATTGATTAATTACTAAATATTTTATTCACAAAGGGTCAATAACTTGGCAAGATAAAATTATTATTTGTATAGTTTTGTCTGAATGAACGAGAAGAGTGTGGATGTATTGTTTGTACATATTGTATATATTAAAGAGATATGTGCATGAACTCAAGAAAAAGAAATGAACAAAGCAAAGCATTAGTGGCTATGGTCTGTAAAATGAAACAAAAACTTTATTTCACTATAAGAAACTTTATTTTAAATGTTCTTTAGAAGAACATTTTTGCTAAAGCATGACTAAATGGCAAAAAAAAGAGCTACTGTATTTAGACTTAGGAAAAAAGGCAGAGCAACATTACTTTAAAAAAAAAAAAAAAAAAGAAAAAAAGGATATGTTTACATTTGATTTTGGCTACCAGGAGTTTGGTTCAGTTGGGTTTAATTTATGTATTCCTTCCTTCTTTTTTTTACCCCCGTCTTTTTTTTTTCCTTTTTTTTTTTTTGCCAATGGTGCCAAGTAATGTGAATGCTAATATTGCTTAAGAAAATTAAGTTACTTTTGCAAAGCAGATAATCATAAGAGTACAAAAACCGTATCTAGCTTAACACCATACACTCACTCCAATAAAGAACACTTAGAATGAACATAAAATGAAAAAAAGTAAATAAATAGTACGAAAGTAGAAAATATGTTTCACATTTTCATATCTCCTGCTGGAAGTCAGAAAATGTAATAAAAATTGCACAAAAAATTTTAAAAAATTTAGTAAAACTTAAAAAAAAGATGCAAACTGATCCTGTAGGGGTGTCATGGTATATTGCTATTTCCACATAGTGAGGAGCCAAAGAAATTAGATTTTTTTAAAATTGAACTACTAATTTAAAACTGTCACAGATTCTCAACAATGGGAACCAGTTCTGATCTTCATTACACAGGAATGTAAGGGAAGAAACTCCTGAAGTCCGTGTCATTACTTGTGGGTCACGTACATGTGTCTGAGATCAGAAACTGCTCCTGTCTGTTTGTCTTGCTCGTGGCAGTTTAAAATTTCTGAATGAACTTGTGTAAATTTGAGATTGTTAGTTTTGGAATAGTTGTTCTTGCTTGATCCCGGCCACCAACTGCAATGTTTAAACGCAAGGCTTGTTGTGAAGCCAAAAAATATTCACACGTAAGAAGCTTTGAAACTGGTGTCTTTAAAAGAAGAGTAAAAACAAAGATTGTGGCAAAAAAACTGGGGTCAGTGCTCTTGGTGCCTTTTCTATAATTGTACCTGTTTTTAATTACTTCTTTTCACTGCCAGCATTGAATTACAGTAGATGTGCTATAGCTCATTATCAGAATTCTCTTGTACATTTCTGAACTGCTGCTTTATGACCTGATTCAATTTTAAAAAAAAAAGGGAAAAAGGCAAAACAAATGGCCTGGCGCTCGCACTGTGCCTGTGGGCAGCCTCATAGCCTCGATTTACTGTCTATAATTGGAACCTTAACCATTAAATTTTCCTCTCATGCCAAAACAGAACAGGAGATGCTGAAGAATCTCCTTTGGAATGAATTGGAAATGCTCTGTATTAGTACTGGAGGAACTCTTGACATTTTGAAACTGAAGTATTGCACCCATTAACCAATATGTGACAATATAGAATTGATCTGTTCCTAACAAGAGTAGTGACCTCAGTGGAAATGTTTTAACTCCTTCTCTTTACAGAAAACGATTCAGTAATATACAGAGCTATTTCAAATTACTCTTCCAGATCCATGGGCCTGGTGGTGTATCTACTAATCTAGATCCTGCTTCAGCCAAACGTTTAAGCCTGTACTGGCAGTTAAACATGCAGGCAGTTCTGCAGCACGGCTCCAGGACTCCTGGCATGCTTGAAGCCAAGTACAGCTCCCAAGTGCTTTGTTGTGTCGGGCCGTAACCCTTCAGTGTGTCACTGGGGAGGGAGGAGCGCTCCCCCGCAGTGAAGTGATTCTTCGAACCCTCTTCTTGGTTGTGGAACTTAACATTTTCACCTAAGATAAGTAAGTGCAGCTTTCTAGGAAAATTTAAATTCCCAAGTGCCAGGAGCCAGATCTTCTGTCTTCTGATAATAGAATCGCTCCTTTGTGAAACACATTCGACAGCAGTAATACTGTGTGAAAGAAATACAGAATATAACATGAACCCCCTCTCTGGTTGCACGCTTATGGCAGTTCCACACAATAGCTGGTGCCCAATGGGGGGTCCCCAAGACTTGCATGTAAAACTAGTATAGATGTCTTCTCTTTTGTAAGTTTTATTTTTGTAACTGTGCATGTAAAGCATCACTGAATCAATGGATCTGTTGAAGAACTCAGCTGCTGGAACCATGCAAAATGTTTTGAATTGCCCTTAAAATATGGAAAATGTTTTCTGAATGCTTTATATTCTTTCTGCTGTAAATTAAAAAAGAAAATTTCCCCATACAAAGTGTGTGCCTTCTTCTGAACACGTCTCTTCTATCCTACTTTAAGAGCAGCTTAGTCCTTTAGTCACTGTAAGGAACCATAAAAAAAATGTTTCTGCTCTACATGACCTGCTTTTAAGTATATTGCATCTGATTTTTTACGGGTTGTAGTGCGACAGTCCACACCCTGTCCATGAGCACGTGCAACCCCAGAGCTTTGTTTGCAGTTCCTCTTCAGTGGACAATCACTTCCAGGCTTTTTCATGAGAAACTATATAAACCTGGTAGCAAAATGCTAAATCCTACAGTGTACACAAAGCAGAGTCAAATCTTGGCAAATTTCAAGACGGCTGCTGATGCAGAAACATAAGAGGTTACAGTAGTACAATTAACTGAGACACAGTCATTGCACTGATCAATATGTAACTTACATGAACTGGTCCTCAGGAATGAAACTTGTACCAGACTATAAGGCCAGCCCAGCAGGCAAAACCGGGTTTAATAAATTAATCATCTGATCTGTCAAAGACTTTGTTACCTTTATGAATAAGTTCTTCCAAAACCCAGCTCCACAACAGAAGACAAGATTTCACTAAGAGAGTTTCTTCTTGACTGCAGAGAAAGTTTAATTACATTTCTCTTTAAGAATAAGTCAGCATTTAACTTTCCACATTGCTCTCAGATTCTTCCCCATTTTTTCCATTTTACATGGCTGTTAATTGCTGGGTTCTTCTTTACCATCGTGGCAGGTTGACCTTGTCCTGAAAGCAGACACCTACAAGCTGTGTCCTCACTCCCCCACCTCGTCCCTTATCCCCAGGGGCCTGGGGGAAGAGAACTGGAAGACCACACAAGAGGGGAAAAAATGCCTAGGGTGAGATAAAAGTTCAGTAAGTGTAGGAAAAAAGGAAAACAAAAATCAGAACACGTGGTTCAAAGGCAGCCGGTGCCTCCCTCCCGACCCCGTCACCTCACCAGTGCCTTGCAGAGAGGCCGATGATCCCTGGCGGAGCAGCCCCGAGGCTCCCACGGGGACACCGCCAGCAGCAGCCGCGCGAACCCCGGCGTGTGAGCGGCCCTGCTCTGGTCACCGGCAGCACCAGCAGCGCCGTGCGGGTGCGGGGCGAGCACCGGCTCCAGCCCCGCCGGGACCCGGGGCAGCGAGCCCGGGGGTCCTGGCGGGCGCCCCTGGAGCCAGGGCGGGGGACAAGGACCAGGACACCCCCGGCCCGGCCTCGGGCGCTGCACGGAGCGCGGGGACACGAGTGACAACACGAAACACGCGCGCGTGTGTGCGTGTGTGCGTGCCTTTGTGTCTCTCTATGTCCGTGTCCGTGTGTGTGTCAATGTGTCCCTGTGTGTATCAGTGTGTCTCTGTGTGTATCAGTGTGTCTCTGTGTGTATCAGTGTGTCTCTGTGTGTATCAGTGTGTCTCTGTGTGTATCAGTGTGTCTCTGTGTGTATCAGTGTGTCTCTGTGTGTATCAGTGTGTCTCTGTGTGTGCCTGTGTGTCTCAGTGTGTCCCTGTGTGTCCCTGTGTGTCTCTGTGCGTGTCAGTGTGTCTCTGTGTGTCCCTGTGTGTGTCAGTGTGTCTCTGTGTGTGTCCGTGTCTGTCTGTGTGTGTCACTGTGTGTCTCTGTGTGTACCTGTGTGT
>VZTX01021562.1:109295-158793 GCA_013400915.1 Pardalotus punctatus | reverse complement strand
AGCGGCCCCGGCGGGACCGAGCTGCACAGCCCCGAGTCCAGCGGCGGCTCGGCCGCCGGCAAAGCCAACAGGTACTGGGGCAGCGCGCGGGGATGCGCTCGGCGGGGGCTGTGGCGGGGCCGGGCGGGGAGCGGGACCCCCGAGCGCTGCTCGGGCCCTGTCGCTGCGGGACCCCTGCGGGTCACGGGCCGCGGCGTGTGCAGGTGAGCGGAGCGTGGAGCTGCTCGCCGCTCCCGTAAGCTCTGTCTCATTCTGAGAGCGGCTGAGCCGCGTACGTCAGCGACCCTTGGGTAGCTTATATCTGTACTTCAGCTAAAGAGTATTTAGGAGCACCAAAGCAGAAGTTACTGAAGTAACATTTTTGGTGAAAGTTCAGAAATTGAGTGAGGTGGGAGTTTATTTTTTGATTATAGCTCTTGAACTTTTTTTTTTTTTAATGTATGCAGCGTTGAACAGGCTTGTAAAGTTACCATGCAATACTTATATTTATGTAATACTTTATATAGTAAGAGTATGATACTAACGACAGTGTCAAATGAACAAATGTTATTTAAAAAATGGTTTTCGTATTTTACCTGTAAGATTAGAATCTGTGATTTGAAGATATTGACTGCTTATTTTCAATCAGTGAAATAAGCAAATGTAAGAAGAGGCAGATTTTACCTGTTAACAGTTCTGCAGCTTTTGAAGTCAACAGCTGAAAACGATGATGAAGACTCTGAAGTCATGTGAGGAATGAAATCTTTGCATCAGGTGTATTTTGAGGACCTCATGGTTCCCTGAGATGCTTATAATCAGGTGCAGCCTTCAAGGCTAGCAAAACTTACACAGATCAAGAATTACCATCTGTTAATGATTTTAATACCAGTGATATTTAGAAAGTCTAGAGTAAACATCAGTGTATTTTTAGTTGCTAAGCATCTTAGCAAGCAGAGTGGTTTTGATGTGACTTTGCCATCTATTACATTGAAGTTGGAAAGAAGGAAGGTAGAGGAGAAAAGCTTCGATAGCAAAGGGAGAAAGATACAACAGGAAATTTAGTGAATGAGCATTAGGACATTTCTGGGTATTGCGTGACTCTGCAGACATTCCCATAAAATGTTAATTGAGGAAATAGTTTAAATTGGGTGATAGAAAAACAATCTCCTATACCAGAATTCTCTGGTAAAGTTTAACCTGTGTTTTACAGTGAGCAGCTGAATTGGAGCCAGTCCCACAGAGATATGATGATGATGATTCAAGAAATGAAAAGGTGTTTGCCTGAAGAGAAAAGGAGTTCCAACAAGCCCAGTACCATCAGTGCTCTCAACTATGCCTTGCAGTGTGTCCAGCAGGTCCAAGGTACGTGTGGAGAAAAACTGGAAGAACAGCAGCATGGTTTGAATAGATGTGTCTAGCAATAAATGGCATTAAAAAAATGCATTCCAGTTATCCTGCAAAGAATTGACTTTCTGAAGCACTGTGGTTTTGTTGCTATTTTTTTTGTTAAACAATCATGTTATCTTTTCTATTGAAATACCCCCCTATTGCTTTTCTAGAGTCCCATAGCTAAGAGATGCCTAATGGTAACTTTCTATGTCTATTGAGAAAACAGTAATCCCATCTCACTTTGAAAGATTACTGGATAGTTTGTTTTCCAACAGAACTAAGTAGCTAAAATTGTACTACTTCCTCATGCTTGTTTTCTGTAACAAAATGAGGTTACTCCAGTAGTATAATCAGTATTCCTTTTCCCTTTGTCACTACACAGACCTTCCTCATCTCACCTTGGACTTCACCAAAAAGATGACAAAAGTACAAGGGCTGTAAGAAATACTTTAAAAGTAGTCTCCTTACTGACTTCCTTGTGTTTGTTTTGCTTTTTCTGTTTTTTTTTTTTTTTCCAATTAGCAAACAATGACTTTTTCCAGGCTCTGAATGACCGAAGAGTGTTTCAGACAGATGTGGTGACATACAGCATAGAAGAGTTGGTGGCAGTTGCATCTGAACACACTCCAAAAAACACTGTAAGAATTCAGGCACACTCCAGGAGTTCTTTCAGTTTCACTAAATTTAGTCTCCTAACATTGTTTTGTGGAAATAGAATGTGTAAAATTGAGAGGCCTTTAAGTTTTAGCCAGGCAGACCTTCAAGTTTTTAGAGATAAATCATGACTGCTTCTTATCTGTGCTGTGTCAGAGTACCCAACGATAGTGAGTGAAGAAATACTAATTTTTCTTGGGGTTTTTTTCTGGATTTTTTTTGGCCAGAAGCAACAAATAGGTCTTTGAGAATTCATTTACAGCAGAGTAATCTCTTGAGACAGCAGAAAGTTTTTAAAACCAATCAGATCCATAGTTGTGAGGGACTTTTGGTTTCTATTTGTACTCTGCATTTAATTTTTTTTCTGGTTTTGCAATATATGTCATGCTTTCTGGCTCTGTTTTAAAGAAAAGAGTGTTTCTTGAAATTCAGTACTGTTGGATGCTGCATCAAAAATATTGCAAATGCTTGAAAAAATACAAAAAAATACTGAAACACTCTCAGAATGTTTTTGTGTGTGGAACTGTGATGAATCCTCTGAGATTTGTGGAGGAGTGTGTGGAGTGATAACCAGTCATTCTGAGCAAAGGCAAACATTAATCTGTTCTGAAAAGACTAATACAGTCTTACTAGCATTTATAAATCTTGAATATACTGCTGTAGCACTGGAGAGTGTAGTAGATCACACACTACCTAACAGATTTTTAAACCTCAGCCTGAGGTTGTGGTGTGTGGTGGTTTGGGGTTGGTTGGTTTGTTTTGGGGTTGTTTTGCTTTTTACCTTTATATCATCACTACCATGTTTCAGGTGACGATTGCCATTAATGGTTGTTTTCCAGGACACATTTGTGGCTATATTTTCTTTGCTGTCTGGACGCATAGTGCATATTTCTGAGCAGGCAGCATCTATTCTGAACTGTAAGAAGAAAGTGTTGGACTCTTCCCGGTTTGTGGAATTGCTTGTCCCTCAGGATGTGAGTGTGTTCTACACGCACACTGATCAGTCTCACCTGCCCCTTTGGAACATGGAAAATCAAACAGGTGGGGCTTGGCAATGCTCTTAAATGCTCTGTGTGTCTTTCTGTCTTTGCAGAATGAGGATAGAGTAGTAGTTCAATTGAAATGCTTATGCCAGCAAAATCAGCGTCATTTGTTCCTTTCCACTTTGAAAAGTGGAGTGGCTGTGGGACTAGCCCTGCCTAGTCTCCTAAAGGCTTGACTTTTACTTAGGGTAAATAAAAGGCAAATACTTCATTGTTTCATGTACCATCTTACTCATTGCAAATACTGCTGCTTTTTGAAAAGAAAGTAATGGTCTGATTGTGTGTTTAAAGTTGTTTAATCTATACCTTATAGTTGCTTAGGTGCTTTGTCTTTATGGTCCACTCGCTGCCTGCTGTGAACGTAGCTCACCAAACCCAAGTTTTAGGCTGATTTGCTATTTAGTGCTGGATGTGTCTAAACTGTGACTTTTGAGTCCTGTGTTATTTGTGAGCAATTCAAATGTAGCTTGCAGGGCAAAGCTGTATCTTTTGCCCGTCTAGACATGGGGCTGTTCTGGCATCAGATCTCAGAAGTCCAAAGTCCTTGGTATCAAAGGATGTGAGAAATCTGAAGGTTGTGAATGCCAGGGATTCCACAACTTGGATGCCAGTGATGTGCCTACCCAGCAGAGCGGTGGCACCCCAGTGGAGTTGTGGTTTTCTTGTCTATATAGTTTTTGGTACTTGGCTCATAAAGCCAGGAAATACCACCTTTCCTTTTCATTGTGATGCATTAGAGAAAGTTTTTTGGTGGTTTTTTTTTTAGGTCATGTGCATTTTCTCTGAATTTAGTTCCAGGTCAGCCATTTCCCTTAAGAGTGAGTGGACTAGAGAGGAGAAATAACATTTGAGGTGGGAGTAGACTGTTGAACAGACAATTCAGTAGCTAATAAAGTGTAGGTTGTGAGACCTCAGTCTTGCTCAGAAAGTCTGGAGAATGGAGAATTTAAAATAGCTCTGATAGGTGTGACCTTTTGAAGGATATTAACTGCTGCTTTCAATGTGTTCATCTTATTAGCTTCTCCATATGAATACGCCCAGGTGAAATCCTTTTTCTGCAGAATCAGGTAAGTACATTATTATAGTTTTATTTTTGTGAAGGCTGACATGGGGTACAGTACTAGGCAGAAACTCTTCTATTGTTATAGCTGACCAGTGTGAGATCGTGAAAATCCATTACAAAATGGGCTTACTGTATTTAATATTGGCATCCAGTAGGATATTTTGAGTGTCTTCCCCAGAGTGATGGAAAAACTTGTGCGGGGACAGAAGGAAAATGGTGACACATTTGTCTCTTGGACCTATCAGTTTCCTTCAGTGCTGTCATACAGGAGAATGATCTTGTGAAAAGTTGCTGCTCCCCCTTTTACTGTTTGAGAGTGGAGGCAAAGAGTGTTTTGCTTGATATTAGGATTGCTTGAGAGTTTGGGACAGAAGCTTTAACAGAAACTCAGGTCACCTGAGTCCCAGTGTGAAGCCTGAGACTTGTGAAGCCTGACTTGCTGCCTCTATGAATGCTGTTTGTTGCTTAGTACCTGGCTAATCTTAGGGCTAAAAGAGTTAAAAAAAATTGAGATTGGCCTTCAGTCTTCAGTGTGGTTCTGTTCCAGACCCAGGTGATCTCTTGATTTTAGTAAGTACTGTTTGCTTCTGAGCGTATACGACACTTTCTCTGTCTCTCAGTTGGTCATTGATTCATTCATGTGTTTCAAAAACCTGAACTCTAAAATCACCTTTGTCTCTTGAGTTGTGTAAGGGCACCTGGAATAAATATAGCAGGACAGACAGCAATGTTAGACTGGGGGAACTGTTTGTTGGATACATAAACATTTTACAACAGTTTTTCTCCATGCTTTTGTGCAACATCTGCCTTTACTTCCCTTATGTAACAGATCTTTTGATTATGTTGGCTTTATAAATAAAAATATTTTTTCACAAACACACACTCTAGGTTTAAGTAAGGAAATGTTTCTTTGTGAGTTAGACTTCTGCTGTATTCAATTTCCATGTGTATCTTTTGTTCTCCAAAAGGCAGAAATGTCAGAAGTAGTTTTTTTGATGCGTGCTTCTCTCTAGAAACATTTTACAAAACTAAGTGTAGAATAAGAAAGATACTTTTAGTGTAAGTGATAATCTCCAAAAATTTATCTCAATTCTTTCTGTAAGAGCTGGGTAAACTACTGAAATTATAACAGGTGGAAAAGCACCTGCAACAGAAATGGGTGATCATTATTGCAGCTGTTGCAAAGCCATGGTTAAGATTTCATAGTTAAGAATGTTGTGTGCTGCTACTGTTCACTCATGTTCTAGGAAAAAAAATTCTTATGGAGGACTCAAAGAACAACAACAGTGAACCAAGGCTGGGAGGGTCTTACTTAAATAGGTGTGAAAACTAAACTTGCTGGAGACAGATTTTAATTTTTTTTTCCCTAAAAATGGTACAGAATAAACAAGCAGAAGAACTATTTATCTTGAAGAAGAGCACAAAATCCAATGAGTGTTTCTCGTGAATACATTTGGACTGAGAATTAGTAGATAGTCTTTAACCATAAGAGTAATAGTATTTCTAGACAGCCTCTGAATGCAAACATTGGAGACAAAACACCTACTTGATTTTAACAGAAGGGAGGTCAGTATTGCTGAGTGCAATATAACCAATATAGTTGACCTTGGATCTGAAGGGAGTATATGTAGGACCTGATTATTTGGGTTTGTGTGCTCAGCATAACTTCTCTGTGGAGGCCTCTTGGCCCTGGCACACAGTGTGTGAGTCTTGAAACCGGTGTGTTAATCCCTTTTGCTTTTCCTCAGGGGTGGCAAAGATCAAGAACAAGAAGCACGTTGTTACCCCTTCCGAATCACCCCATACTTGGTCCATGTGTGTACTTCTGTCCGTGTGGATGCAGAGTCCTGCTGCTTAGCTTTGGCTGAGAAAATCCACTCTGGATATGAAGGCAAGTCAGGAAGCTCCAGTGGAAAAAAAATCCAATCCAGTAGAAAAATGCACAGTATGAAAGTCGTCTTCCTTTGTTTAGAACTTGCACTTGGGTAGTCTCACCTGTGTAATGTGCAACTTGTGTGTGCATGCATGTGAATCCAGAATATCTGTGCTGCCTTTGCCAGGACCTGAAACATTTGACCTCTCCTTGTTATTTTTATTTTTGAGAGAAGTCTGTAGTACTTAAAAATCTATAATGTTTCTGTGAGTTGCTGGTCAGAAAGCAGTGAGTAATAGTAAAGTTCAGGAGCCAGTAAATATTATAAGCAAAAGTAATGCCCAAGTTTTCTGTCTTAGTGCATATTTTGTTTCTATTAGCTCCTCGAATTCCTATGGATAAAAGAATATTCACCACCACACACACCCCTGGATGTGTTTTTCTGGACATAGATGACAGGTGAGAGATTTGAATTCTTAAGACCTGTGAGGTATGTATGGAGAAAGATAATTTGGTGATGCAGCTGGAGACCCAAGTAAAGTTACTATATAATTGGCAGTAGTTAATGAAACAAAACAGTCTTGTGTTAGTTTGCTTATGTAAAATATCTCACACTCCGTGGATGTAATCTCCTTTTTTGGATTAAAACACATGTTAAACAGAACTGCGGTCAGTTTTCCTTACCCAGGGCAATGGGGAGCTGTGGCAGCACCAACAGTAGAAAGCGAGCATAATTACTGACATTTTGCCTATGACCCGTTGTCTTCATTACACCCTTTTTTTCCCTTTGTGTATCGATAAGCGTAAAACTGCCTGCAAATGTGAATATCTGTTAGATCTCCAGGCACAGGAATGTTTGTCATGGGTATTTGTGTGTCTGTATTACAGTGCAGGATTGTGAGGTGGGTTGGGTAATGTTCTGTAGCCTTAGTTCATTCCATTGTAGATCGTGCATGGTCACCTCACTGAGAAGCCAAGGGTTAAGGATGTAAGTAGTCAAAACTATATTATAATCTGTGATAATGTGTTTGGGTTTCAGAGCAGTGCCTTTGTTGGGTTACTTACCTCAGGATTTAATTGGAACATCCATACTGATGTATTTGCACCCAGAAGATCGTCCTTTGATGATCACTATTCACCGGAAAAGTAAGAGCTGCTTTTAGAGGAATTTCTGTTGGTTTTACAAGTCTTTCCTTATTGTATTGCTTGACATGTGACTGATCTGCAGCCTAGGCAAAAATTAACTAATTAACTAATGCAGTCAGTTTGAGATCAAAGCAAATTCAATCTCAGAGTTCTAAGAACCCCAGTCATTAGTGTTTGTGCTTGCTCTGCTGTGTCATAATGTAAGCTAAACCTTGTTTCTTGATTGTGTTTTTCTTTCAGTACTGAAATTTGCTGGCCAACCCCCTTTTGAACATTTACCTATTAGATTTTGTACTCAAAATGGAGATTATGTCATACTGGACACCAGCTGGTCCAGTTTTGTGAATCCTTGGAGCAGGAAAGTTGTGTTCATCATTGGCCGACACAAAGTCCGGACGTAAGTCAGCTGTAGAATTGATCAAATAAAGTGCTTTTCATTGATTACTCTACAAGCAAAACAGTCTAAGTACTGAACTAGAGACATAATGTTGCTCTTGCCGATGTGACAACTGCCTAACATCTGTCTTCAGCCCATTCCTTCAAAACAGCATTAGTCTTGTTTAATAAGTATGAAAATAAGTGAGTTGCTTTGAAGTAAAAGACAAAGCCTGCTTTTTATTTTAGCAGATTTTTGCATGGTTGGTGTCCAAATACTGTGACAATGGACATGTCTAAATTAAAGTACCAGTTCTAGATGAGTAAAATCTGAAAAGTAATATAAAATTAGATCACTTTAACAAACAATTACTTAAAATTCATTCGTGGTTGACTCACCAAAAGACTCCAATTAACTGACCTGGCATGTTTCCTTCTGGAATGTTTACTTGATACAGAATCTAAATACTTACCAAGGTAATGTATTTTAAAAATGCAGTTAGTTTTGAATGTGCAAGTTAATTTTTCAGGTGTTTCTTCTTAGTTTTCAAGAGATTTGAAGATACGACTGATGGCCTTCTTCTTACCTGGTTTCTCTTATAGGAAATGGCTTTTGGGGATGGCCTTCTGACTTTTCAAAGTGATCTTTTATACAAGGTTTTTTGGCATATGAATTTGTCTTCTGAGTGAAGGAGACAGATGGGTAGATGCTTGTCAGCCTTAACTCGTGTCTCTGCTGGTGTACTGACTTCCCTGGAGCTTCCCTGCTTTCTTAGCACTGCCTCACTACCCCAGCAGGGAAACTGTTGGGACAGATGACATTCCTTTGTGTTGAGTCAGCAGAACAGTCAAAATAAAATAATGGTCATAAATGTTTGTAGCTATCTTTTCTTCATCAAATGAAAATGAAATAGTGAAATATTGTTGGCTCTCTCCAGAAGCCCTCTGAATGAAGATGTGTTTGCCCCAAGGAGTAAAGAAACGAGCAGTGTGGAGAAAGAGATAAGAGAATTGCAAGGACAAATTTACAAACTGCTTCTGCAGGTAAAGAAGACAAAAGAATTTCAGAACACTGGTTGGCCTTCTGAGTGGGAGGCTAAAGAAACTTGAGTCTGCTTAGGTGGCTGTTTTGAGGATGGTCTTCTAAAAAGTCTGAAAGGAAAGTTCTAAATGGACACAGGCCCAGCTCATTACAAAAAATATTTTGTTGACATTTTTGCCGAATCTGTATGTTGAAAGGTAAATCTGCATCCTGAAACAGTTTGAAGCATGGTAGAGAATTCTTTGTAAGCAAGTGGTAGAGCCCAGACAAATACTGACTTTTCACTTGGTTTTCTTTGTTTACTTGAAGTTCTGTATTCTAAATTATGTTGGTTCCTTCATTTTGTTCTCTCTGAGGTTGAGAGGATGATTTTTTAATTTTTTTTTTCCTCTCATACAGCCAGTTCACAGCAATGTTTCCAGTGGTTATGGAAGCCTTGGAAGCAGTGGCTCTTATGAACACTATATCAGCATAGCATCTTCAAGTGATTCCAATGGAAACTGTGCAGAGGAGATACAGGAACCAGTAAGTCTATAAATAAGTCACTGCCTGCAGAGTAGTGAAAATACACCTGTAAAAATGAAAATGTGTACATATACACTTCTCGTCATGAATTTTACTGAAGAGGGAAGAATAAAGCCATGTTCAAGCTAAACTGGTCAATTATAGAGTGCTGGCTTTTGGTTTTTGCTCTTTATTTTGCTGACTGCTTCAGAAGGGAGTGGAAGCAGTGCTGTCCTAAAACAAGCATTGCAATTGCCTAATTTCCTTGTGAGGCTCCTGGGTAAGTCATCAGATTATTCCCACTCTCAAGGCCTGGCATCAGCATGAAAACATTCAAATTCTGAGGCTGTTTGGGCTTTATCATAGTTAATTTACTTAAATTAACCATGATAACTGGATTAATTAAATTTACAAGTACCAATAGATATCAGGCTTAGGCTGACAGTCTACTCCCTTTCAATTTGAAGAATACAAGAGCCCAAGTCAGCTCCTGTGACCTCCTTGTACTCATTTTATTCTGACTTCACGTTTTCTGCATGTCTCAAGATGACATTGCAACAAGTTTGTGCAGATGTCAACCGAATAAAGAACTTGGGGCAGCAACTGTACATTGCATCAAGGAGCAAGCCACAGAATGGAAATGAACAGGCTGTGAGCTCAGAAGTGCTGGGAGGTAAGTTCATGTAGTTATGTAGTTAACCTTGAGGTAACACAAACTCTTGTAGATCTGTAGCCATGAGTTTGGCTACCTGGTGTTATGCTGAAGAACTTTAGATAGCATTTTAGCATGGCTTAAACATGGGAAGAGGTTTGTTTTAAAACCCAAAGAAACAAAAAACCCCCCAAACTCACCCATAAAAATAACCTCAGCAGGTGCAATAACTTTTTAACTCCTTCGTGAAATATGGAGGACTTTTAACCTCTTTCTAGGTTTACAGACATGTACTTTTTTATATTTTAACATTCTCTAGTGAAAATGCACGTGTGCTTGTAGCACTGTGGAAGCTCCCCTTGGTTACTTTATGTGCACTCTTAGAAATGATCATAGGCTGGACAATATGGCCCCACTTCCCACTGAAGTAGGGGTTTAGTTACTGAGTGCTTGATATTATCCTAATGCACATTATTTGCAGTTCGTACCTAGCAGAAATATATGGAGAAACCTGGATGCTCCCTTAAATATCATAGGAATCAGTATTAAAACATTTTGCACTGTGGTAGTCTCTGTTAAAGTTGCTGGTGTTGTCTTAGAGGACTGTACTGTCAATATTGATGTGAGTCTGGATAGTGTATCCATGATATACAAAACTGTGAATTACTGTTAAATAATGTAACATTAATTAAATAATGGATTGGATTCTGTGATGTATAAATTGAAAGAAGGGTGATATTAATTTTAGCTTTATTTACAATTTAAATGCAGGGGTTTTTATATATTGTTTTCTTTATGTTTGCTGTTTTTTTGAATGGATGTTTAATGTGCTGTGTGGGGTTTCGATTTTTCTTCAGGTGTACTTTCCCCTTCTCCTTCCCTTGCCTCAAAACATATAAATTGAGATGAAAATGCAGAATAACTTTGTAATGAGAGCTATGCTGTCATAGGCCATATGTCCTTGTATCATATATATGGATTCCAGTATATATATGTGTGTGTGTGTGTGTGTGTATTTTTATGTGTGTGTCTTGGTGAGGGTAGCGTTCAGATGCCCTTGAGAGGAATTTTTGAAGGTTTCCTCTGTTCCAGGGAAGAGGCACACTGCTTCGTGTTTCCTTCAGACACTGAGAGGTGGCAGCACAGATGAACCAGGCAACGCATTTTATGATGATCCAAAGAAGACTCCACATGTTCCTTCCTACCAGCAAATCAATTGTGTTGATAGTATCATCAGGTAATAAACTATGAAACCATTTTAGTAATGCAATTCTAAGATGAATTGGTGGAAAGTAAAGAGCCAGGCAGTTTGCATTGGCCTTAAACTGTCTAGGGTTTGAGTTGTGAGATAAAGTTGGGATTGTTTGTAAAATTTTCTGCCTCTCTGAGCATTGGGATGGATTGCCCAATCTGAATTGCACAGTAACAAAGAATTTAGGACCTAAGATTCTGTTTGCAACTATTTATTGACATCTGCCGTTGGCGTGATAGGAATTTAAGTGAATTTTGATGGTTATAATATGTCAGTGTCTTCTCATTATGCACTCTGAGAACACCCATATAAAACAGAAAGCTGATATAATTTATAAAATGTCAGTATTTTTTTACCCAGTGGATAATATAATCTTTTTTCTTTTTTCTTTTTTTTTTTTTCCCCTCAAAGAGTGATAGATTTTGTTTAAAATACTCCTTGGAAAGCAGATACGTGTCCAGAACTTCCTGCAGTGAATTTAAAATACTAGTTAACAACCTCTGGATCTCCAGTTTGGATTGTTCAAATGTTTGTATCTCCAAATGGAGAAAAAACCCCCACAAAGTAGAGAGAGCTTCCTGTGATATGCTTTCATTTCAGATATCTAGAGAGCTGCAGTATTCCAGCATTGAAAAGGAAATGTAAATCTTCTGCAAATACATCATCGTCATCTTCAGAAGATGACAAACAAGTCCAGCAAAGTCAGCAGGAAGTCAGGGCATTGGAAGGTAACACGAAGTGTACTGACAATCATATTAGAACCACAAAAACTGATTTATTTTTTTTATGTGTCACTGTTGTATGTTCCAAGGTTTGTCCACTTTTTGAAGTGTTGTGTTGCTAACAATACTTCAGTAAATATTTGGTAAATATTTCCTTACCTTGCCTAGATCTCCCAATTAAGCATAAGCTAAAGTGTTAAGTCTTTGAACACAGAATGCATCAAAAGAACTATTGCTTGTTGTTAAATGAACCTTCTGTTGCTCACTCATTTTATGCCACATTTAGTATGTGCTGACATTGCACTGGCATGTAAATGTTCTTCTAATATATAAGAGTGTCTTATTTAATAGCCTGAATAGTTAATAGTTTTTTCTGAACCAGTGAGACTCGATGAATCGGGAGCATAGTGCTTGGAATGGAATTCCATGTAGAAACTTTGTCATTTGCCAATAGATACTGCTATGCTGTCAGCAGTTGAGTCCCACACGCCAATATCTGCTGGTCTGGAAGAGACGTTGAAAGACCAGACAACTGCAGGCATGGTGGGAGCTCCTCTGGCAGACCTGACCCTGTCCAGCAAGGCTCCAAGTGTCATGTCTGTCACCAGCCAGTGCAGCTACAGCAGCACTATAGTGCATGTCCCACACCCTGAATCAGGTACTGTTCACACTCACAGAACACTGACTGATATTTGAATTTACGCAATGTTTCCAGCCTGAAGTACACGGTGAGAAAGTTTTGTCCGTTTAAATATGTCCTCAATGAATGTGAATTCTGAAATATTAAGGTGCTACTCAGGGCGCTGTGAAGAAAAACTTGAGCCTGGAAGTTTTTAGAGTATTTATAGTAATATAGTTTTAACAGACTGCACTCTTTCCTTCCCCCTTGAATTTCACTGCATATACCTCAAACACAGCAATGTGCTTTTGGCCACTGAGGATTAAAATAGAAATTGCTACTGGGCCAATGTTACTTCCTTTTAATGCAGAAAGAAGCAAAAAACCAAGTATGTAGCTGCTGTTGTACTAAGAAAATATGAAGAAAGAAGTGCCTCTAACTTCAAAGCGAATTTGAAGTTTTCCGGACCATGCAAAGTAATTTGCTCAGTTGATGTTAGTGTAACTATATTTGAATGTAAAGGGTGTATTCTCCCCCTGCCTCTGCTCAGTAGCTCAGACGAGGTTGTTTTCTGTGTAATGCTCTGGGTGTCGTGGGAGTTGACACCAGAAGGGCAGAGCAAAGAGTGATTGTTTTTCTTCCCTCTTCAAAGAAGTGACTACAATGGAAGATGCTGCTGTTGGAAGTGAACAAATTGAGATGCCTCCTGCGAATGCTCAGAGTCTTGCAGTGCTGCCTGAGGACTTAAAGCCAGTTGGGCTAACAAAAGAGACGTTGTCAGCCCACACTCAAAAGGAGGAGCAGAACTATGTTGACAAGTTCCGACAGAGGGTCTTGCTCTCTCCATTTAGGACTTACCTTCAACAAGGAAGCAGAAGTAACAACAGACATTCCTGTGGCCAAGGTAGGCAGGAGCTTTGAGAGATAAAGACTTGTTAGATGACTTTCAAAGAACAACCTAGCCATGGAGTCTGGTGCTCCTTTGTATAATTTAGTGTCTTACTGTGGCTGCAAACAGAATGCGTCCTTTGGATTGCCAAGATTTGACAGCGACATTGCCCACACAGAAGGTCTGGTCCATCTTGGCTCTTCTTATCTTAGACTTTCCACAAAACAGCTAGTTGTTGCAATAAACCCTGCAAATCCCAGGTAGTTTGTTGCCTCCCCTTGAAAGAATGTAAAAGATCTGATTGGGATGAGGCAAAGTGATCGATAAGAAAATTGATGACATGAAGGAAAATATCATAGATATGTCAGCAAATCCATCACTGGTTTATGGAAGAATTACCCGGAGGAAAGTCAGCTCTCTGAATAAGCCACACTCATTTATCTAGGTTTTTTTTTTGTTTGTTTATTTTTTGAGTTTTCTGTTGTTTTTGTTTTGGTTTTGTTTTTTGGGTTGGTTTTTTTTGGGGGGTGGGTATTTTTTGGTTTTTTGTTTGGGTTTTTTTTTTTCTGCTTTTGCTTTTTTTCTTTCCCTAGGTCTGTCATTTCAGTGAATATGTTTATTTTTCTTCCTCCTTAGGAGAGTCCCCTTCAAAGCAGATGAGCCCAGCTAGCTGTAAAAAAGGAAAACATGGAAAATTCAAGCGCCAGAAACCTCAGAGACAGTGCTCAGATAGCCACTCTTCTAGTAAAAATAGAAATAGTCTTCCATGTGAGAAGAGTGCAAATCAGAAACAGTTGTTCTCTCCCTCAGAAGTATCCTATCTGAGCTCCTCCAGTCTGAATGTCCATCCTCCTGTGGGATTTCCTATCTCTTCAAATCCAGTGTCTACTTTTCCAGCCTCTTGTGGAGGAGAGGAGCTTGCTCTTTGCTCATTACAACCTCAGTCCGTGTCCTCTTCACAGCTATGCTGTGGAACACAGTCATATCCAGTCTTTTATCCCCAAAACATTGGCACATTTATGGCTGTGTTTTTTCAGGGTTTCCCCATGTATGCTCCGATGCCTCAACATGCCTTTCTCCCTAGCCCTCAGTGTGTTTATCCCCCCTCTTCATATCTATGCACCACACTACCTCCAGCCCCCCCTCCTTGTGCTTCATCACCGGTAGTATCACACTCTGTGGATCAGCCCTTTCCATCCTCTCCTCACACATCCGTGGAAGAGCAGCAAGAGGGCCAGTGTGACCAGGCCCTACTGCTGAGCAGCTCACGGAGCAGCTCCCCACTTCAGCTGAATTTGCTTCAAGAAGAGCTGCCAAAACCTATGGAGCTTTCCATTAATGCCGATGTTAAGCCACATGCAGAAAATAAATGCGTAAGTAACGAAGATTTTTCATGTAGAGGAGAAACTTGACTTTCACAATGTCCTGTCACCAAAACCAGTGGTGATGATCTGTGTGCCAGGGACACAGATTTTGTTAGCTGCTTTTTCTGTTGGCTGTGCTATGTAGGCTGCAGGTCGCCAATAGCACAGGAGGTAGAAAAAGCAGTTTATACTTGTGCTTATGGGAGCTTGTACCAGTACAGTGTTGGCACTTAGTAAGTGACAGAAATGTGAGATCTTCTAGTCTAGGCTGCCACAAGCTGCTTCTGCTCAGCATTTTGGCAGCAGCCTCAGCTAGAATTTGGGGTTTGGGGCTTTTATGCATGTGGAACTTGGTTAGTGCTGTGCAATTTGCATCCTTTTTCACCCAGTCCCACAGTCTCTGTGGAGAACCAAAACAAAGGGAAGATACTTTTCTAATTACTCCCTCTGTCTCCCAGGGATGCAGCTAATGAAAGAAGAACAGGGATCCGTGTGGGTCGGTTTCCATACATGGGCATAGAAAAGGCCTCTCCAACTTCCGCGGTAAACTCAGAGGCAGGAGTCTGAGCTCTGCAGGCAAGGAAAAAAATGTTGCCTCCTGAATCCAGATTGGGCTGGAAAGGCTGGATCAGCTGAAACTGCAGGGTAGGGTCCTGAAAGGGGAGCTGGTGTACCTGGAGCTGCTGAAGCAGTTGCTTCGCATAGTGAATCAGGGGAAGACTCTCTCATTTTCCCTGTAGTGCACCTTTGCTTGATGTGTATGGCTGCTTCATGCCATCTAACAGGATGTGAAGGGAACTGACTCCTTCCCTTGTCAGCAGAAAATGTTAACTTTATGCAACAGTACAATATCCTGACAAAGTGGGGAAGGATCTACAACAGAAACCAGTAATCTACAGTTCAGATGCTTGTTGATTTTCACCTATGAAGAGCGTTAGCCTGAGTTCTAAACCACCACTCATTTTCAGAGCTAGAAAACTTCAAACCTGTTGAATTGATATGAGAACTTGGTCAACGTGTGACAAATGCAGTAACTGCATGAATTTCCTTTTGCATACTTAAATGTAACTTCTGTGGATGTGTTGGATCTGCTTTTTGTCTCCAGGATAATGATCCAGAAGACAGTGGTAACAGTGCTGCTCTTGAATTTCCTGACCGCTTGTTGTATGAGGACTCACAGTTGGGTTCAGGTTCAGCAGCATCAGGCAGTGGATCAGCTTTATCTGGTTCTTTAGGCTCTAGCTTCAACGAGACTTCTGGCCATGGCACAGGTAGGGAAGTCCAAGATTTAGGTATTTGGTGCTAGATGGCTTGCTAATTAATAGCAAGATACTGTAATGGGAATGGGAAATCCATGTAAGAGGGTCCATGGCCTTTACTTTTCACCAACTTTCAGTGTTTGAAGCCAGGTTTGTTTCAGCCACTGTAGTTGGAAATGTGAGTTTAAGAAGCTATTCCTTTAACCTGGAAGTCAATCCTTCATTTTGCTCATCATCACTTTTCTCTGCATGAGACACTGGTTTACATCTTACTTGACTAAAGGTAAATCTGCCTCGAGCAGGACCTCTCAGAAGCAGAGAAGTTGAGCCAATTAATTCTGGGAAAAGTGAATAGAGCTTTGGAGATCTTGAATAACTTGAGGGAATGCACTCTATCTTTAAATTTTCAATAGGTAGTAATTGCCAGAGCCATCATCTGAGAGAACCTGTGTTTGTACTACAGAACTAACTTGCAAGAATACACTGGTGGCATTTTACTTTTTGTGCTGAATTACTGGGATTTTCCAGGCATCTGCCTTTTTTTTTTTTTTCCCCCATGGTCATTCTCAGCAGGTAGTGGGAAAAGCAGCAAGTATTTTGCCAGTAATTATTCTTCAGAAACTTCCAAAGAAGAGAAGAATCAGGAAGCAGAAGAAAAAGGGACAGCTTATAAATCGAAACATGAGTCATCCTGGGTGATGATGGATCACACACCTGAGCGAGTTCTAATGAATTACCAAATGCCAAACAGGTTGGAAAACATCAACAATTTCTGACATGTTGTTTGGAATTGTGCATGGAACTCTAGGATTAAAGTGAGAGAGTGGAAACAGTGCACTATACCAATGAAACTTCAGGAAGGTGTATTAGTTTACTTCTGTGCAGTTTAGGCCTGGTTATTTACTTACTTTTGTCTCTTTTTTTCGCATTCCCCCCATCAGTTGAAATAAGGTAACATGTAGCCTTTTTTGCTGATATATTAATGGGACTGGTTATAGTCCTGTACTTGGAATGCGTAAAGGGGTAAAAGTACAGGTTATTTGCAATTAGCTTACATATAGTTTGTAATTGGATTCCGCATTAAAAAAGCACCACAGAAAGCCATAAAACAAAACAAAAAACCTGCACACCAATCAACCAGAAACTCCCAACAAAACCAACATCAAACAATCCCCTGACTGTTAGCCCAGTATTGAAAGCAGCCTTGCCAAGCAAATAAGGTACAAAGTACAGTTCCCTTTAAACAGCTGGTGCTGTCTGGGCTTCAGCCATAATGGTGGTGAAGAGACTCTGACAGTGTCAGTGCCTGCCTTTGTGTAGCTCAGCTGTGCTCACGGGTGTCTCCTACCTGCAGAATCAAAGAGGAAGTTCTAAAGCAGGATCTGGAGAAGCTGGCAGTCATGCAAAAGCAGCAGCCTTGGTTTACAGATGGGCAGAAGAAGGAGCTTGCAGAGGTGCACACGTGGATCCGGACCCAGACTGTCCCCCTGCAAATCAGCACCCAGGTGAGCAGTGGAAAAGGACTCATTCCATTTCTAACCAGGGCCATCTTACAGTGCTGGGTTATGGATGTTAGGATGAGCAGGAAATGAGCTCAGTCACACTAGCCAGAAGAGAAATGCCGACATACAGGTCTTGCCATTGTATTGCTTTTTGGGGCTTTTTTTGCAAGATATACAAACTCTATATAGGAGCCACCAGCAGTAAAGTAACTTCAGTCACAGTGTTGGATGAATGGAAATAGTGTCATGATCTTATGTAAGATATCTAGAGTTGTTTTTTTTCTGTTGGTATTAAGCCTTTTGCTCTTTTTTTTATAAAATTGTTGCTATAATTGAATAGCATATAACACTGGGATATCAGTGAAGATTAGAGCAAGTGTGTTAGAACAAGCAAATTAGAACTAGCAAATGCTCAGTAACAGGAGGGTCAGGTGTTCTGTAAGAAACACAAAAATAGCCATTTCTCTGTAGGTGTATTCGTTCATTCAATCTTATACTTGATTATTTTAGCTGGTATAACTCTTGGGCACTCTACTAAACTGTTTCTAATTTGTATTAGTGTGTGTTAGAGAATGTCCTATCAGTTTAAAGTGTTGCCAGATGCTATGGAGAAGAGCAAGGCAGTTTTAGTCCCACAAAGACCTAGAGCTTCAATGTTGACTTGTACAGAAAATTTTAAGGCTGTGTTCATGTACTTGTGCAGCAGAAAAATCTTATTTCTGTTTTGGCACAGCATACTGGGCTAGGATTGTCAGATGTGGTATTCTGAGATGAGGTATTTATCCTCAGAGAAGAAAAACTAAGATATGTATGTCCTTCTATGGAACAAGACCAGAAAATTTATTTTTTGTTTTCCTAATACCTCACTGATAAAAATCATGTGTCCTGTTGTGGTTGGGACACTGTGTTTGATTCAGATAGCAAAATGATGTCAGTGATCTTGTAGAAAATTCTGTTGAATGTTTATGTCTCAAATGTTAGGAAGTGTATTCCTATGGAAATATCAATATTTTCTAAGGTCCTGAAACTGTTCTTAAGTGCAGATTGTGATTTTGCAAATACAGACAGGCTTACGATAGTAGCAAGGAGTACAGGACTTCTGTTTGGATACTTTATTTGGATATTGTACTGTTTCTCAAGGACAAGAAAAACCTGGTCTATCAATACACTCAGGCATTTCAGCTATTTATGTTGGTCAGTATTGTTGCTCTTCAGGCTGCAGTCCAAATCTTCAATAAGGAGCTTGCTTATAAAGCTGAATGATAAGTTCTTCCCATTCAAGAAAGTCACATGCCTTTTTATCTCAAAGGTAGAACTGTATGTTCCACTAACCAAACGAATTAATCTCTGAGAAAGGTAAGCTGCGGGTGTAAGGTATCTGCTTCTGAAAATAAGATATCTGTGTAGTTTCTGCTTTTAGAGAGATCTCAGCCCATTGGTGAGAAGTTTCAAGTGATTGCAATGTATCATTCCATAGGATTTGACCCTTTGAAATATACTCATAAAAAGAAGAATTTGAATTACTATTTCTTTCTCCTTTTGAAAGGGCTGTGTTACATGTGACAGCAGGGAAGCAAGTTGTGAGGCTGCAGTGGCTGATGACAGCATGGAAAACAAGGGAGAACCACCTCCAGTGCTGCAACGCTGAGGACAGCAGCACCTGTGTCAGTGCAACTGCTTGGTGTAATTCCCATCCTCTTTCCCTCTGGCTTTGCTCCATAGCAGCAGTGAATCCACGTGGCCATCTCTTACCAACATCAGCAGCGACACGTGAAACTCAATTTTCCTCTGTTACCCCTCCACTCCTGGCATGACTCTGAAGACAATCTTTCAGTGGGAGGCTGTTTCACTTTCTGACCTCACAGACTTGACACAGAATGGGTTATGTTTGTAACCTTTAACTGCTCAATGATGAGCAAAATACAAAGATTTTTTTGGTTTGGGTGTTTGGTTTTTTTGAAGTTGGCAAGTAAGTCTGAAAAGTGCAGTGTTTAAGAACCTGTGGTGATGAACCTACTGATCAGAGCATGTTTACTCTCCAAGTAAGGTGGATGTATTGAAACCAAGCTACAGCAGAGTAATCTTCATTTTTGTTCAATATTTAAAGGACTAAACTAAAGATGTAAATACTCTGGGGCTCTGAAATCACTGTAGCTGGTTTGAGAATCCAATAGGCTTTTTTTAAAGAGCAGCTGAAACTGGCCAGGTTATTCTGCATCAAATGCCTTTTGCCAGCTTGTGCCCATTGAGAAAAAATTAACTGAAGTGAAAAGAAGCAAATCTTTTCCCTGTTTTTTTTGGTGATGCATGTTTTGGAGTCACGTTGTTTTACAGCTTTTGATTTTAAAGCTGTGTTTATCAAGACAGATACATAAATTAATTGAGAATAACTGGTTTGCAAATCCAGCAGAGATTAAATTACATACAGCAATCAAAGAAACAACCAACCCAAAAGTATCAATCCACAGGTTCTGCTTTTTAAAAACAGACCCATGGAAAATTTTCCCTATCAAGGCAAGTAGTTATCAATTAAACTAGTTACATGCAGTCTTTTATCTTATGTTGCTACTGCTCGGGAAGGTGTGTTTGTATCTTAATGTTTTTGTTGAGTGGTTAGAGGACTTGAATCCAGATGTAGCAAATAGGAAATTATTTAAGCAATTTTTCTGATTTGTTTTTGTTGTGGTGATGCCAAAACCAAAAAGATTTAATTTCATTTCTTCTGCTTTCAAAACTCACATGTTGTGGAGCCAAATTTGAACATCAAACCACATATTCATTATTTCTTAGCAGTGTTGACTTCCTGCACAAGATTAAACCTCTTTGTAATGGAGTCTCTGGCTGTTGAAGTCCTTGGGTGAAAAAGGAGTTGTGATTCAGAAAGTGGTAACCACTTTCAGTATGTAAAAGGACTTGTTCTCATGAATGTCTCAAAGTGCTCTTCAAACAGGACACGCTTGGCTAAAACCTGGCAAATTTTTTCTGATTTCCCCTCTGTTTATCAAAAAACTGATGTAATCAGATTTTCCTTGTGTTGTTATTAATCATGTTAGCTTTCTCAGCAAAGAGTTTCAGAATGTAACACACCATTTACCCTTTTGTTCTGTATAATTCTTCTGCTGCTTTGTGAAATATTTTCATTTCTCTAGTTTCTGTTACTGGAAAGCTTCAAGTTGTTAAGTTGAAAATACTGTGATCTGCAGGTCATTGAAGGAAAACTGTATTTATCTAAAGGTTTCTTTACTTGTAAAAGTCAATCCAGTAACAATCTTTCTTGTTAAAGTTAATTTTTAAGGAAAGCTATTTTTAAAGAATTTTGAGTTTTCAAGGCTAATTTGACTCAGGCAGCATTCTTTTTATGGTTTTAGGGTTTTTTCAGTGTTTTTACCTGCTCTGTATATATCTATTGGTTTATATTTATTCTTAAGCCGCATTTCTTTGTCTTTCCATTTTTTCAGCTTGAACTTGTTTTTTTCTTGTGTTGTAAATCAGCAGAGGTCCACACATCCTCAGTACTGCTTGTGTTCAAACTTCAGGCACCTCTAAAAATAAGAGACTTCAATAGGTGTTTACATGTAGCAGGTTATGTATTCAAGTAGGAAGATGTGGGCAGTATTTTACACCTTTCCTAGTCTTTTTACAGAATTTTCCAGATACGGTACTCTGCTTTTTAACCACACTGCCTAAAATATTTGCTCTGAATCATGTAATAAGATACTTTGTGTGTAGGTTCTTTCTTGATTGGGAAGCTTCTTAATTAACTTATCTGTCAAATTAGACTTACGCACTAGAATCCATTCTACTTGGCTGTGCTTAAATTAAAATGATTGCTTCAATGCATTTTGAGACTTAGTGAAATAGATTAAATTGAATATTTCAGGTAAGGACAGCTGTCTTCTTCTAAGTAGTTTGGAACTCTAAGCCAGAAGGAAAGTTGAGATAACAGTCAACTCTTTTGTGTACATTGTTTTTATTTCCTGAAAGTGTTTATTTCCCAAGTATGAAAATGAGCTGATTGGCAATGTCTTAGCAAGCAGACATGTCATCTTTCTTGTAAAAAAGTGACACTTGGTGCAGGAGAATGGCAATATGTACCTAACACTTGAATAATGCTTTTCATCCATAGGTCTGTGAACATGTCAAAAAGATGACTTTAAAAGTCATTATCTAAAAGATATTATCCCAGTTGTACAAAAAGAGGCAGGGACACAGAGGACTTGCACAGGTGCATACCCCCAGTTCATTCCAAATTCAGCAGTAAAATTTGGGAATCTTCACTTGCTGTCTCCTGTGCTGTCTTTGCCACAGGTGATCAAGGTTGACATGCATGTAGACACCCAATAATGTTACCTGTGTTTCTTTTTTGGAGATATTAACCCTTCTTCTACCCCGTACTGCTGTGAAATTGTGCCCAGTAGAATTGTTGAGCAAGAGAAAACCCAGACCAGACAGTTTTTGAATTGCTGTGAATACCATAGGCCCTCTGGCCACATACAATGAAAATTCATGTGCCTAGGAGTTTGAATTCCACGTTTGTAATCCTGGCTAAACCTTAGGTGCAGGATTCCTTCTCTGGGACTACACAAGTCCTGTGTTATGGAAAAAAATTTCCTGTGGGAGTAGAATATAAGAGGAATGAAGAGATGAATCAGTGCCCTGTGTGATGATGGGACAATTACATGCCCAAAAATCAATTTGGCTGCAAAATCAGGCTTAGGATAAAAAAAGCCCCAAACTTTCCCAAGGTACTCTTTACCCTGCTAGAACCACAACTTCATCTTGCGATGAAATGCCTTATCAAGCCTTTGACCTCATTTCCGTAAGTTTTCAGGAACTGGCAGTTTTTTCTTCAGCTTGTACTTATCTTTCAGTCCTTGTAGTGTGCTGGAGTGATCACAGCAAGATGCAGTTCTGATCAGAAAGGCCGATGGAGTGAGTGTTGCAGCCGGATTTGCACCTGCTGTTTCGTTTCTGTGGCTTTTTTTTGCCTGGCAAAATGTTGCAGACAGTTTAGAGCTGCTTGGAAGGTCACTTATTTGGTGATCAGAGGGAAAACATGCTGGTACAGCACTGATGCAGTTTCTACCCCCTGTGGGGGTGTCAGCAGTTTGGAAACCCTTGGAGGATTTCGCTGGCAATTTTTTTTTCATTGTTGTTGTATTCATAAATGTAGAATTATGTTTTTAAAAGATGAGTTGATGTGCAGATATTTTCATGGCATTGCTATGAACAGAAGGGACCCTCATGTATTTTTACAGTGTGGTAAATACTTGCTGAATGAGTAATGTATTGGTAAGTTTATCTTCCAGCTGAATCAAGTTTTGAATCAAAAGTGAATGAATTTTTACATCAGTTGATAGGAATATTTTATTGAAATAATATTCAGCTGTGGTTGAATTTACAGTTGTGACTTTAACTGTACACTTTAAAGGAGCATCTGATTTTATAAATAAAACTGAAAAATATGCTGCAAAGAACTGTTTCAAATGTGTGTTTGCTTTTGTTCTTGGTAATGGGTAAAAAATAAACTTTTAAGGAAATACTCAGTATATTTTTCTGATAGTACATGGGTTAGGGTACAGTGTCCATGGGGTTGTGGATAGAGTGAAAATGTAGTGACCATTTATGCTGTTTTGTTGAGGGGTTTTGTAGATATTGGTTTTTTTCAGTCATACTTCACCTTGCCCACTCCAGGATATATTCTTTCTCTTCTAACTGTATCCCACAAGGGCAAGCAATTTTTGAATGTGAAATGTTATATCTGGATTTCTAAACTGTTGGAATTTGGCATGCAGGGTTTAAAGCTTCTCTCTGTGCTGACTTTGTTAGAAAATTTTTGTTCTAGAGGAAGTACAGAGAAAAAACTCAAAGGTTTAGTTCATGAGTGTGTCTCATAGATCAAGGAAGTTCTTAACGAATTGCAGAGGAACAATTTGTTCACCTTTTCTTGCTTTAAGGGACTTAACAGAGAGATGTGATCGATAGTGCTTAAAGAAGCCTGCAGGAGAAAGGCAAAATCACTGCAGGGAGCAGCGGTACACAAGGTACAGAAGGTACAGAACAAAAGTAGCATCATACTGAAATTGGAAAAGAAAGAAGTAATCTTAGATGAGTATGTAACTGAAAGTGCTTCTGATAAGGAAAGTGATGCAGTTCCTTGAAATAGAGGCATCTTGGAAGTATTGGATATATCATTGCTGAAGGTTTATTGATTATTTTTTTGTTGTTAAAGGGTTAGTTGGTTATTTTAAGCATTCTTAAAAATGTGAGTCAAGTCATCTATCTATTCCAAAAAATGAAGATAAATGAATAGGATTGTGAAATGAAAAAAGTCCAGGGTGGTTCTATGTTTTTATTCAGAGGATCTAGGCACTGTCAGCCTATCTACGTTCCTGCTTTGTCAATAGGAGTCATCCTGGCAGCTGTGGTTCTGCTCACAGCTGAACACCTGTAGCTCACACCTTGGTGTGTGTGTCAGAGGTGAGCTGTGATGTACTGCTGCACTGTTGGCAGATGGTGAGTAGTAAGTATTGGACCTGTTGTGCTTAATCATCCCATTCTCAGAAGTGATGGGCCTGTATTTTCTGTAGTAGGTTTACTTCACAGCAGCATTATCTCCCTCAGGACGTTCATTACATGGTCTCCTGTCAGGACATTCGTTACACACTTTCCTGTCAGGATATTTGTTACATGCTCTCCTGTCAGGATATTCGTTACACACTTTCCTGTCAGGGTATTCGTTACACACTTTCCTGTCAGGGTATTCGTTACACACTTTCCTGTCAGGGTATTTGTTACACTCTTACTCCCCAGCTCTGACTGGGATCTGCCCGCTCGGCTCCCAGCTGCTGCTCCAGTTTGCTCTGGTACCAGTACGGGGGGGCTCAGGGTGCTGCTGGCTGACTTTCCCAGCCACACTTTCTGATGGAAATGCAAACCTGCCTCGCTTCCAAACTCTTTCTGTGCTCTTGTTTGTTCTCTGTGGCAGTTCCAGCCCTGTCTCTGGCCTGCAGGAGTGAGGAAAAGGTCTGAGCTGGAAGCTGGCAGGAGCTGTAGGTCACAGCAGGATGGGGAAGAAGTGGAATTTGCCCTCCTGTGTCATGAACTGGCCAGGTCTCTGCTCCTGGGCCGTGGGACTGAGTTTATCTGGCAGCTGCCAGGAATGTCCTTCAGGAAGGAAGCTCTTGGGTGCTCAACAGTGTCTTGAACAGTTGTCTTTTTGAGAATTACTGGTGCTGTCCAAAGACAGTCTGAACTCCTTTCCAGGGGCAAGGACTGTGACTGACAAAATTTCAGTCTCTGATGAAATTCTGGTAGATTAGAATTAACTGAATTCCCCCTCAGCCCTGCTGCTGTGAGCTGGCCTAGCTGGAACAATAAATTGATTAAGTATTGCTTCTTCAGATGCCAGAAATTATAGCAAGTATTTTTGCAGTTTTAAAAGCTAAAAATTCAGTATTTATAGCTCCATTACCTTGTCTGGACTCCATCCTCAACACCTGACAGCTCTTCCTTTCTTTACTCTCTTAGGTAGAGGGCTAGTGAACTTTTTAATACTTGTGATATTTTTTCTGTTATCATTCATTCTGGTTTTATTTATTTGGCTTTATTCTTGCAATTTTTGAATTTTTTTTTTCCCAAGTCTTCTTAGGCTCTACACATCTCCCTGTCTATATGTCTATCTTAGCTGGTTATTCATTTAGACAAATTTAAAGTCTTTTCTGACAGGTTTTTATTGGCTGATGAGGTAGCAGAAAAAGAGTAATTTCTGGAGAGGTACTGACTTGCTCCACTAAGAGAAGGATGAACGTTCAGAAGATTTCAAAGAGCTGCACAGTGCATCCCGCTGCTCTGACTTTGAGGACATTTTTCTCTGTTCTAGCTGGCACCTTCTGTCTTTTATCATTTATGTGATGTGAACAAGCTGTTTCAAGCCTGTAGGCTTTGTTTAAACAGCAGTCAGAGATTTATGACGAGTACTGTTGAGATCAATGTAGCCTGTGTATCACTGTCAGGTGAGTTTACTTCCAGCTTTCTGTGAGCCTGGATTGGCGTGATGTTAACATGGAGTGTGGACTGAGCAGGGGTTCACAGCTCAGGCAGTTTGTGCTTATTATCCACAATGGCATCCCCCAGAGACAACTCCTGACTGTTTAGCTCCATTCCTTGTGGTTGCTATCAGAAAGTACCCAGGACTGAGTCTGGTGATACTCTGCATACAAAGGAGTCAGACTCGGAGCTTTTTGCAGCTGCTGTTTTGTCCTCTCTTTATTTATGTTACATGCCAAGATACAGCAGCGTTATCAGTGAGTGGGAGCTCAGGGGAACAAATCTCACCACCCCTGGGGGCCCAAGCAGGAGGTGGCTGGCCCTGGTAACACAGATTATCGATGTCCATGTATTACCTCCCTGCACCTCTGTGTGCAGCCACATCAGTGCAGGGCACAGCCACAGAATCTTTCAAATGATGTCATTCCTGCCTCTACTGTCCAAACCTGGGTGTAAAGCCTTGATACTGACAACCACGTTACCCTTCCATACTGTGCTTGATGATAATTACACACAATCCTTAAAGCCTGTGGTGTGCACAGGCAGCCCTGTTGTCATGGGTAGCTGGGGGCTGGGAAAAGTGCAGAGAAATAGATTTGTGGGTATTTTTATGAGTGACCAAGAGAAACGGTCATCTCCAGCAGCAGTGGGAGCCGATCTTGACATGTGCTTGTTGTTTTTATGGTGCCTTGGGGATGGCAGGAGGGGACTGCACCTTGCTAACTGCCATCCCTTACCTGCTCAACATCATCAGGGAATGCAGCAATGACCTTTTGTTCCTGGCACCTCAGTCTACATCCAGTGACAAAATCCCCTTGCCCCTGGACTTAGACACAGTTGAACTCCTCTGGGAGGTTTCACAGGACCCCATGGGAAATCTCGCTTCCCCTGCCCGAGTTCTTTGTTTTGGGTATTTATCTCTTTGTCCCATTATTTTCTTCCTGTTGTGCTGAGCTCTAAGGAAATACTACATTGGTCACAACATAATTGCAAAACATCAAGAATTTATTCATCTCCAAGTAGCATAGAGTCTGAAGTCAGGCGCTGCCTTCGTGTTTCTTCATTCTCATTTTAAATCAAGCGAATCTATATACATGTTTTCAGACATATGTATAAATTATGCAACCAGTCAGGGAGTTTCCTGTTTACACACAGTATTTCCAGAAGCACTCAGAAAGATTCCCACGTTTCTTGTACTGTTTCCTGTCCTTGGTCAAGAAGCGTCCCAGCAAAACAATTCGAGGATGATTCCCATAAAAAGTCTGAAACAAAACAGCATTAGGGAGGTTACTGGTGGATGGCACCTGTTCCCAGTGGGAAAGTTCACTCTTCACTGGCCCAGCCCTGTGTTCTGACTGGGGGTATGAGAGGTCGCTGCCCAATGTGCCCTCTGCTTTAGATGTGGCACCCAAACTCATCCCTGTCTTCTGCATTTACATTTAATTCAGCAGGAAGTGGACAGGAATGATGTTCTCTGTGTACCTAATGGTTTATAACAAATCTGATAATGCTGTGTAGCCTGTGCTTGGGGAGGTGGGGAGCGGGGTGGGAAATGCTGGTACCTGGGCTGATGAAGCTGGAAATTGGCCTTTACTTAGCTGTTTTTCTGGGGGGGGTGGTTTAGAATTAACTTAAAATAGAAGTGGAGGGTTTAGAATTAAATGGTCTGGATTACTCTCTGTCTTTTTTTCTTTTTTTTTTCTTTTCTCCATTTTCCCCCCTCCCCTGCCTATCTAACTGCTAAGTGATTCCAACTTCAATAACATTGTCACATACTACTTTTGTCTATACTGTTCATGAAGTCTGTGGATCTGGAATGATGTCTCGGTAACGATTCTGTGCAGTTTTAAATGTGGAGTCTTATTTTTCTTGTCCCGGTGGCAGATGGTCATTTACTTACCTCTTTGATATTTTCCCCTGGGTTGTAGTTGCTGGGAGTAAGACCTATTAGAGTGGAGACACAATGAAATGTTTTACCATTTCAAAATTATGAACTTAGGCAAGTAATTTTCATGTGTCATAATGCTGTAACTGGCAGAAGTCTTGAACTAGAATGTTCATGGGTAACGTCTGTCACTTCCCAAACCATCCATTGCTATTGATTCTGCACTTGCTGCAAGTATTGATGTTTTGTAAGACTGCTGTTTCCTTTTGTCTGCCAGCTCCTCTTCGGCAAATCGTCTCCTTGCCCTGGTTTTGCTGTTTGGAGGTTTTGCAAAACTCATTTGGAGACTTTACCAGGCTGAGCTGAGCTGCCTGCATGACTGCTCAGCAGGTTTCCCCAAGGTCACAGTTAAGCAGGTGACAGCTGCTGGTTGCCTGTGCACAATGTTGTATTTCAGCAAACACATGGGAGTAGGGTACAATATCTGGGAAAAGCTGGAGGTGCAAACCATGGGCACCTCCCACTGCTGTGGTAAATCCTCACCTGCTTTGCTGTCCTCGGTCAGGGTGCCCAGGAGCTCTGGCAGGAGCTGGAGCAGGGAGGTGCTTCCAAGGCTGCCCAACCTCTCCACGTTTAACCTCGCATCTTCATCAGCTGCAAAGGGAAGGTGACAGAAACAGGCACACGGTGAGTCTTTGGCTTGGAATCCCTGTTTCAGTCTCCAGTGATTTCTGGTCCAGTCTGTTGGCCCCACCTGTTGAAGATTTTCATGAAAGCACCAATCATCCATCCATTATTTAATGATTATAATAGGGGATAGTTGGTTTTGTGTTTTTTCCTTCCAAATCTTTGAGAGCGGATACTTTCCTGATGTTAATCTCAGATTCTCATTTCTCTGGCCAATGTTTTATTAGGAAAGTTCTTGACCAACAGCAGCTCCTCCTATCACTTGAGGTACTCAACCTCATCCTTCCAGTACATGGCTGAGGCTTGTATATAATTTTTTAAACTTTATTTTAGTCTATTTCTTTATAACAAGTTCCTATGCTGGAGCTTTTCTATGAATAAAGACAAAACTTCCTGTTCAAGACATAGGTACCCACTCAGTTTCCCAATTATTAAATGCAATAAAAGGGGTGGAAGGGTAGGAATAAAAGTAGGAAAACTTGCAACTTATTTTAGCAGCTGCACTTCTCAGTGCATTTCAGTCATCTCTCATTTAATGTATGTACCAGTACATATGCTACTACTTTTTCCAAAACATCAGCTTGCTAGTAGCTGATAGAATTAATTTGTCTATGCATTGAGAATTTAGAATTCTGTGGCTAGACTGTGGCCCGTGGCAGGTTGTCAACAGAAGCCCTTAGCAGTGCTATATTCCAGGTAACCTGTTTTTTTTTGTAATCTGAGCAGTAAATTTCATCTTTGCTAATATATAGCAGACATCCAAAGTTGTGGGGGAAAAGAGGGTGTCATTTTCAAACACTGTCTGTATAGATGAATATCATTTTGCATTTGTTCTTGTGGGTGACACTGTGGAGTTTCAGTTGCTCTGATCTGCAGGGATGGGTGTGACTGTGTAGCTCCTCACAGGGAATATATAAAAGAAAATAAACTGCTGATAATAATCTCCCAACACTTCAAAAACTTGCACAAAGATCAAAAACTTGAAGACCTTGGACACCCATGGCATTAGTTTGTTCACTGGATGAAAGGACCATTGCAAAGGACAGAGGGCATTTCATTGAAAAACTCAGAATAAGGTAAATTCTCAGTGCTATGTGGAGACAATCCTTATCTCTGGCCTTGGATTATTCTTAAATCAGAAGAGTGCTAGCACGTAAATTTCCTTTGAGATTTAAAAAAAAAATAGAAAACAAAAACCAAAACCAACCCTCTTTAAGAGAGTTCCTCTTCTATCTCACCAGTCCTAGAGACTCTTTATATTAGCAAGGAAGATTTAAGAAGCATAATGTCTTGAAACTAATGCAATAATGGTTCGAGCCAGCTTGTTCACCCTGTGATGTGACAGATATTACTCATATTGAGTCAGGGCTACCTGTAAATGCAGCTTACATAGTGGAAGTATGAGAAGATGCTGGCTTAGTGAATCCAAGATTTTCAAAACAAACTGGCGACTGCTGATACCCACAAACCAGCAAAAGAGCAGTTGCACCAGCAAAGCAGGTAAGAACAGCCCCTTTTTGATAGGCAGCTTTATGCAATAACTTTTAGGTTGATTTGCCTGTTCTTTCAGAACTCATTTCAGGAAGTCTTCCAGTACAAGTCAGGTCTGATGACAGTAACCTTCCAGATTCTGCTGAGCATTTTTACTGAGCCATTTCAAACTTTGAGGACCGATTTTTCAAGCAAAGTTTTATTCTTTTCCTGTGCTGAACAGAATCTGAATTAGTGCAAAAAGCTAGCATGTTCAATACATAGGAGCGGAAGACAGACTTGCCTGTTCTTGATGTTTGCAATGGGTTTCCCATTTTTAAATACAAAATAGTTCATTTCAAAGGGTGGAAAGAGGAGACACCATACAGCCAAGCTCCTTTAAGTTACCCAATGCTCAGACACTGAATAGCAGCTCCCATTCACTGCTGTAAGGCTCAGATACCTTTTTCTCCTCTTTTGTTTCCTGGGTCTCAAAGCAGCAGGGATAAACATTGAGGGCACCCAACCTCCCCACTGTACAAGACCAGCACCCACTGATGTGTTCCTCGTGCTGCTGAAGGCGTCCCTGCTTTTCCTACAGCTGGGCAGCACAGATTGAGGCCCCTTGGAAAGCAGACCTGCTTCTTTTCTGGTTTTACTGCTCCAGCCCCTGCTTTACAACGATTAAAATCAAAAGACTCTTACCTGGGAGTTGGTAAGACATCTCACTGGCATTGAGGATGGGGAGAGACAGGAGAGGACAGGAGAAGCTGACGATAATGAGACAGCAGAGTATCAGTTTATGCATCGTTGCTGTGTTGGATGTTCGTTTTGGCTAATCCTGTAACTCAGAACTCCTGTCTGACTGTAGCCTCAGCTCCCAGTTTCACCCATTATATAGCCACTCATGACCTCATAAACATCATCATGTTCTCTCCCCCCCTTCAAAAAAAAAAAATCCAATGAATTTATTGCCCATTGATTCTAAATGGAAACCACTTTGCATTGATGTAATTTTTCAAGGTAACAGTTCATAGACAATAAATTTACTGTCTTATAGCTTAGTGTACAAAATTGATATTATATCAAACCAAGCACAGTAAAGTTTATAAATCTGGCATTAAAAAAAAAGTAACTTTCAGTTATAAATCATGAGTTATCAAAAGGGTCAGACGTTGGTTGAAATGACCAGGGCAATAAGACAGCTGATTTATGAGCCTTAGCAGCCTTGACGCAAAGCATCTGATATGAAATGCACTTTTTTTCTTTTTCTCTTTTTGTGAGATGGATGAATGTGTTGTGTTTTATTTGGGGCTCTTATGCCAGAAAAGGTGAAAAAAGAGGGAGTTAAAAAATCTTGTTAACTTATGAACATAATATTAGGGGGCTTCAATTTTTATATTTGTTTTGCTCCCCTTTCAGAATTCCACATCTGTTTATTTGGGAAGACCTCATCCAATGGTGCCTTAGAGAATTTTCTTGGCAGAGAACGCTCAGCTTCCATCTGGAGACTTCTTGGTACATATAAACTACTTCGGTTGATATTAAACACAGCTCCCCCAGTAGACTGGAAGACCCTTTTCCATTTCACTTACCTCCTCTTTCAATTGGAACTAACTACTTCATTCTGAGTGTGTTAGCAAGGTTTTTCCCCTGCTTGGCTTTTGCTTTTGCCTAATGCTAACACAGGAGTTGCCTTATGTAATCTCATCACTATAGTCCTTATTTCCCCTCCATCTGGCATATTTTGTCTTCTCTACTTACAATTTCATTTTTCAGATCACAGAGCAAGGACTGACTGGACTGGTCCCTCACCTCCATTCTCTGTGAAGTGTCATATCCAACTGTATAGAGCCTTGAAAATAATAGAAAAGGTGAATTTATGGCAATATTCTTTCCTTTTAATGGTGAGAAGATAATGCCTGTTCATAACAAATTGAGGTTCTTTACTGTTCTGTCTCTCTACTCAAATGTTTTTGTCTTCAAATGTTCAAAATACTGTAAATTCCATCTAATGTTACTAAAGCTGTTTCCTTCTGTTGAATTTTGTGATAATTTTAAGTTGCAAAAGGCATTAACTTATCTGCTTCTCATCTTTTTCCTTTATTAGCATTTCCTGTTGAAGATTAATTTTTACATTGTACATCCTGTGGCTTCTAAGACTAGTTTCAAGTTAGCTACATCAGTCATATAGAACAGAAGTATTTCTGCTGCAGGTCTAACTCAAAAGGAGCGGGTCCCCCCTGGTGGGTTAACAGGGTGCCCAGAAACACAGTGGGCTCTGAGAGAGGGGTTGAGGTTGGAAGGCACCTCTGGAAGTTCCCTGGTCTGATGTCCCTGCTTCAAGGAGGGTCAGCCAGAAGAGTTTGTCCAGGAGCCTGTCTAGTCAGGTTTGCATAGATTCAGGGGTGGAATGGGGCAGAATTTCAAAACTAAGCTTGATAAGGCCCTTGGCATCCCCTCTTATGTTCAAAAGCTCTGATTTTAGCAACAGGTGGGGTGTGGGAGAGGTGGGAAAGGACCTGCAGAGGTCCTGCCAGCCCAAACCTTTCTAAAGTTCCCTGTGTGCACAGAGAGGGCTGCTATTTGACTTGCCTGGACTACTGAACATACACTTCAGGTGTCTGAACTACAAATTCTGTTCTCTGGGCTTCTCTTTGCTGAACCGCGTGTTTACAACAGAAGAATTTCTCTACAGAATTGACCTAACACGTTTTATCCCTCCCTTTCTCTGTGCTTCCCTATGAAAGAAATAAGCTGCAAGAGAGGAATTCTCTCTCCTCATCTGAGTCATGCAGCTCTTCGTTCCAAAACTGCAGACAGCAATTAGGTCTGATTTGATGCATGACCTCACTGTTGGTGCTGGATGCTCTGTACAAATGCTTCTCCTTCAGTGAACTATCAATGACAATGGTATTATCAATATTCACTCTAAGCATCCTCCAAGGAAAGCTAATGAAGCACTCTTACCAGCTACTGCTGTCCTTTGTCTTTTCTCAAGGAAGACTCAGCCCCTCAGAGCCATCATGAAGTGCGTCATGCTCAGGTTGGGCAACTTGCCCACAGCTTATTGCCTCTGCTCACATCTGAAGTTGTCACTTGGACACTCTTTCCTCCACCAAAATGTCAAAGGCATCTCCCCCGGGTGACAGTGCCAACGTCATCGTGCAAAGCAAAGAAACAGCTCATCCGAAACAAAGGTACAAAGCCCGGGATCCATGGGCGAGGGAAGGCAGTGGGAATGGCACTTTGAAAACTTGGAAATTGATTTGCAACTTTTTTTTTGCAATATTTTGTAGGGAAAGTTTTCAAAGTTCTTATTTATTCTTTCAAGGGCCTCAGGGCAGCAGTAGATAGATAAATTACGGTAGTAGGGTTAGATAAATTACTGAGAAAATTCTACACATTAAATATATGTTAACCTACCATAAAAAATTATCCTTCATTATCAGGAGAAACAACAATTTTTGGTTTAATATGATGAGTTGTGAAGAAAAAGTTGCTACTGAAGCCAAGACAACTTTGAAAAGAAATAAAAATAAGACACGATGAAATTAATCAAAAGTGTCCCCAAAAATTATCTACTTCTGTGTAAAATAGTAAGGATGAAATCTAATCTATAAATGCAACAGTTCTTTCCTGGTTTTAAGTGCTTTATGGAAAGTAAGCCAGAGCTGTTGTTAGTCAAATACAAATACTTGGCAAAACCAGGAATTTCAGAGGTGGTGTGATCTACCAGTAGCATTTGTATGAGGGACTTCTTCAGAGGATACAAATTCTGGTGTAAAATTTTGGCTTGAATTTAGTTTACAAGAAGAGAGATGTGCAGTAGAATGGTTTTGTATTGGCACTGTAATTGCAGATGAACTTGTTATTGTATAAATACTCAGCTCTTCTTTGAATTTTACTACCATTTTTAACATCTTTTTTCAATGAGTTATACATGTTGGCTGGTGTGACAAAAACATTTGCACTGCTATTTATTTTTCTGATAGGGTCTTTTGTATAGAGGTTTGGGCGTTTTTGCTTTGCTGTCACTGCTTGTTTAGCAGATATCTGTCCTCATTAACACCTAAAAAGTTCATTTGTACTTAAAATTTACCACTTTAGCTGATTATTCAGCTTCATAACGTGATTATGAGATCTATTTCGCATACTGAAATAACTGTCTCATGAGGTCATATCTGTAATAATGTGGTTTTTTCTTCTACTGGATTGCATTGCCTTATTTATACTCTGCATTTTAATATGTACTGAAAATAGCCTGTTTGGAGAATAAGGAAACCAAAGCAAAAAACTAACCTTAACCTGGGCACTTGCTGTTAACTTTCTTTTTGAAGAGGCCTCCTCAGTTCTCTGTGTGTGAGCTGTAGTGCAGCACACGCAAGGTATGTTCTCCATAACCACACAGCACTGCAGGACATATTTGGGTGTGCAGAGGAGTATTTAATTGTCTGAATTTCTTTCAGTGTTTTGTAATACCTCTGAGACATTCTGACCCAGGCTCTCGTGTTCTGTGGTGGGCTGAAGGTGCGTAGGTGAGTAAGGGCTTGCCTGGACACACACCCCTGTGTGATGAAGATGAGGGGTCCTTAGGCCTCTCTGAAGATATTTTATTTTTCTACAGAATTGGCAACGTCTAAAAGCTTTTGAGCACAGGGTCACAGTTGCCCAAACACTGCTCCTTTGCAGTATAGTTTCCACCAGTTTGAGGGGAAAAAACTCTCTTGCTCTTTGGCCCTGCTGGGCTGGCCCACTGCAGCCCGGGTATATTCTCCAAGTGAAGCTTGACAAGCTGGTCCCTAATTCCCCTGTCCTCTCAGCACTGCAGAATTACCAACCTGAACCTTCACGCTGTTTGACGTGAAGGAAAGTAAACCTGGCATGACTGAGGCTTGGAAATCCAGCACATCAATATCTTATGGGAATTGAATTCTGGATAACGCAGCCACAAACAGAGGAGCAGAGACCAGCTCTTAAAATAAAGTTTCTTTCACAAAAAAAAAAAAATAAAAGTAATGGAACTAACTATGCAATTACAGTTTATTTTTAAAACTGAAATTATGACAGCACAGTGTGTAAGGAAAGAGAGGAACACATCTGCAGCAAGGCTGGAAATTCTCAGTACCTTTCTGCTGCTATTGCAAGGTATCCCAAATAACCTGTTCAGCTCTAATAAGAAATTATGATCTGGATAAAAGCAAAATAAAAACTTCTTTATTTCATTTTTCTGGTCATTGCACTGGTCATCACAGAAAGTACAAAACAGTCTTGCTGAAAGGCACAGACTGTATTTAAGCTCTGTCCATCCTTCTCATTTCATCAGTCCCAGCGGTAGAGCAGCCTTGGGCTCATTTCGTGGGAGATGCACAGGTTTCTGTAACACTGCTGCACTTGGAGCTGGTAAAAGTTTCCACTTTGGGTTTCTTTGTCGCAGGGAACTCTGTTATGAAGACATTTTCAAGGCAAACTACTGGATTTTTAGAAATCTGTCAGTAATGTGGAGTAGCCCAAATCAGCTCCGAGCTACACAGAACTCCAGTCCTTCCTTCCTGAGGCAGGGAGTGTGGAGGCAGAGCAGTGTGGGGAAGCACAGGGACCCGTGAGCTCGGTTTTGTGCCCGGGTTTGTGCCATGGTTTGTGCCCGGGTTTGTGCCCGGGTTTGTGCCATGGTTTGTGCCCGGGTTTGTGCCCGGGGTTTGTGCCAGGATTTGTGCCAGGATTTGTGCCCGGGGTTTGTGCCCGGGTTTGTGCCAGAGTTTGTGCCCGGGGTTTGTGCCCGGGTTTGTGCCCGGGGTTTGTGCCCGGGGTTTGNATGGTTTTGTGCCCGGGTGTTGTGCCCGGGTTTGTGCCATGGTTTTGTGCCCGGGTTTGTGCCCGGGTTTGTGCCAGCGTTTGTGCCCGGGTTTGTGCCCGGGTTTGTGCCAGGGTTTTGTGCCCGGGTTTGTGCCCGGGTTTGTGCCATGGTTTTGTGCCCGGGTGTTGTGCCCGGGTTTGTGCCATGGTTTTGTGCCCGGGTGTTGTGCCCGGGTTTGTGTCCGGGTTTGTGCTCGGGTTTTGTTCCCGGGTTTGTGCCATGGTTTGTGCCCGGGTTTGTTCCCGGGTTTTTGCCATGGTTTGTGCCCGGGGCTGTGCGGGCTCGGGGGCGCTGAGCCCCGGGAGCGGCCCCGTGCCAGGAGGTGGCGCTGCGGAGCCTCCGCGGGACCTGCGCGGGGCTGGGGTTGGGTTTGGGAAGGGTCGCGGGTCGGTGTTTGTGTTTGGCTGGTTTTGGGGGGGTCCGTGTTTGCGTTTGGCTGGGTTTGGGGAGTCGGTGTGTATGTGTTTGGGTTTGCAGGGTTGGGGGATGTGTGTTTGGGTTTGGGGAGTCGGTGTGCGTGTGTTTGTGTGTATTTCTTTTTGGGGGTTCGGTGTGTGTGTTTGGTTGTGTTTGAGGCTGTTGTGTTTGAGGGTCTCGGCAGTGTTTGGGTTTGAGAGCATCAGGGTGTGTGTGTTTGGGTTTGGGGGGGTTAATGTGTGTGGTTAGATTGGGGGGTCAGTGTGTTTGTGTGTTTCGTTGGGCTTTTGGGTGTTGGTGTGTTTGTGTTGGAGGGGTTGATGTGTGTTTGGGATTGGAGAGGTTGGTGTTTGTGTTTGGTTGGGTTTGGAGAGGGTCCGTGTGGTTTTGTGTGTGTTTGGTTGGGTTTGGGAAGGGTCCGTGTGGTTTTGTGTGTGTTTGGGGGTGTTGGTGTGTTTGTGTTAGAGAGGTTGATGTGTGTGGGTTTGGGGAAGTTGGTGTTTGTGTGTGGTTGGGTTTGGGGAGGTGTTTGGGTTTGGGACTATTGGCATGTTTCTGTTTGGGGGGTCAGTGTGTGTGTCTGGCTGGATTTGGGGGAGTTGGGGTATGTGTATATTTATGTTGAGAGATGGGTGTGTGTGTTTGGTTGGCTTTTCAAGGGGTCAGTGTGTGTTGGGTTGGTTTGGGGGGGTTGGTGTGTGTTTGGGTTTGTTTGGGTCTGGGGATGTCAGTGTGTGTGTTTGGGGGAGTCAGTGTGTTTGTGCAGTTGGGTTTGAAGGGGTTGGGTGTGTTTCTGTTTGGTTGGTCTCAGGTTTTATTTTTCTCTTGTGAAAAAGGTTTTTCTCTGTTCCCTTCTTGCATATGTGCACATGGGAACTCTTACCTGCTTTATTGAAGAATGATTTAGTAAGAGATCAAGAGACTTTTTACTGCAGAGGAAGTACCCATGCCATGTATTCCTTAGGCCTTGGTTTTTCTGGAGTAGCTTTGCTGGTAGCAGTCAGCATCACTGCAGGCACTGGAACTGTATTGGAGGCTCAGCCCACGAAGGAGCTCCCCCCAGTGCGTGGATCAAAGTGAAGCAGACAGGTCAGGACAGAGTCCTTATCCAGGAATGGGTCTTGCAGGAAGATTGGTGTGATCTGCGCTGCTTTCTGATTTACTATGATCGTCTTCCTTCTCCTGTCACTTTTGCTGCTTGGGTATATCTAGAAGCAGTCAAGGCTTGTTCTCATGTCAAGAGGCTTGAAAGGCCTGCCTTTTTTATGATTTAAATCTCTGAAATAATGGCTAAAGCATTTTGTGCAGGATTTTTGCCTTCATGGGCTTTTATGTAGCATCCCCTTTGTTTTTCCTTTCTTATGCCTCATATGTACTAATTTACCTTTCCTCTCTCTTCCTCCTGAGCTCCTGCTTCATCTCAGAGTGTCACCTGCACCACTGTTGTGCAGGGTTGGTGCCAGTTCACTGCCTCTTGCTTTGGGCTCCCAGTACCCAGAGCTCACCCTCGCACACCAAGCTGTCTGCACTAAATGTATTCAACACTTTTATCAGAAGTCCATGCTGTATTTCTCTTTTTACAACAATAGCACAGTCTTCCTGAGGTTTAATTTAGATTGTAATAAAAAGTTGTCAAGCTAATCCTGCTGCAGAGATAGGTGTGATTGCTGCATACTGTGATGTTTTTCACTCTTTGTTCTGTTCTTAAACTTAGACCATTCATTATTTTTAAAGTAGAGTATTGAGGGGTTTTCCAAACAAATCAGTGTCCTGGAACCTGCCTACACAGACATCTATTCACAGATGCAGATTTGAAGGAATGAATTCCAGCTTAACCCTTCTGTCTCCTCAGGCTGCAAATGCAATTTAAAAAAAAAACAAACTAATACTGCTAATGTCAAAAAGGGAAGCAGCAACACCCTGCTGATTATTTTTTTTGTAGTTTGGATGAAGAGGTGGGCAAGCCAGACTGTTGTCTTGTACTTTCTGTGGCTTAAAGTGAAGTGCAGAAATAGTAAAACAGCAAATTGTAAGAGATGGATGAGGCGTATGAATCGTCTTCCAGATTTCCTTGCTTGAGATTTCATACTCTGTTAATTGCCTGCTGCTCTGCCTCCTTAGTCTCTTACTACAAACCATTTTATTGGAAACTTACTACGATTTTGCTGTCCTTTAAGACTATGCCCTGTCATTGTCTAAAAGAGCTAGAGGACAAGGACTTTAATCTACAGTGGTGGTCGAACAAAACAATTCTGTCAGAGGTGTCCTTGTGCTTTTTTATTAATTTTTCTATCTAGCTTTTTACATTTGGTGTACACATGTTCTTCCTGTTTTTATCACAGAGGCTTAGGATCACTTATCACTTCAATATCCATAGCTGATATCAGAGGACAAATTTCAGGTAGTTCTGTTGAAGTTCAGTGTGTGGGCAGGAGCCACTGACTAATTAAGAGAAATGCTAATAATCGTTGGCATTTAGCTGTCGTCCGCTTAGCGTAGGCAGTAAATGAATGGCTCACAAAAGCAGACTTTAATTTTTTTACTTTGCTTTCTGACTGCATAATCCCTTTAATCCTTTGCTATCAGAGTTTTTTTATTAATTAAATGGAATCTCTGCAGGCTCAGTGATTCACATTTCAGGGCAAATACGTGTCTTTAACGGGGGAGGGTTGGCATAGGTCTCACTGGGCAACTTGAGGTTTTAAACAGTTCTTTCAAGGTTATTTTGTAAATGAATGTATGTTCCTTGGCAGTCAGCCGTGTAGTATCTTCACTGTTTAAGAGCTGAACTCCAGTTTAGCAAAGAATTCCTGCTGCAAGAGTTAACTGATTTCTCTGTGATGACTGACTGATCCTGACTGGGGTGGAAAGCTGTCCCTGGCAATGGGAGAGACCAACAGGAGTAGGAATTAGCAAAGGTGAAGGCAGCAGATACCAGATCTTTGTCTTCTGATGTGGCAAGCTGAATGGTTTTTCCTGTAATGGGAACAGAATCCTCTTTCCTGCGAAAATTCGCAAGGCATTTTTATGATATAAGAAGGTTCTGAAGAGCTGTCAGTATTTAGTTGGGTGCTCTTATTCTTTTGCTATGTGTGCATTTTATGAGTAAAAAGGATTGTAACAGACAGGAGCAAGCAGTTACTTCTGAGCAGAGTCTGCAGAAGAGATTTGTAAATAAGGAAGATCCACATGTGCACAGAAGCATACATTTTCCATGCTTGGAAGAGTGGAATTAGGACATGTATTACCAGGAAAGGATATGTCTAATGAGTTCGTTCTAGCACAGTCCTGTGTTTTCTCTTTATGCTCTTGCTGCCAGCTGTGCTGCTCCTTTCCTGAAATGTGTGGAAGAACTGTATTCTAGTGAAGGAGAAAAAATGCTGCAGATCTTTGCAAAGAGCAACAGTCCAAGTAGTTTTTAGATGCCCTTTGTGATATTAAAGGTCTTTTCCAACCTGAATGATTCTATAATTCCTGCTCTTGTGGCATCCATATCTCCACTTGTGAAAATCCTCCTACTTAAGCTGAAGAGCGTGGTGGGGAGGTGTTTCTGGCTCTTTGTAAATCCTCAGGTCTATTCTTGGGCTTTTCAGCTGAGGAAGCGAATTGATTTGCAAAGCCTAGACCATGTACTATCCCATCCCAGCATCCATGCAGCTTTTCTAAAAATCCTCTACAGGACAATCAAGATTTATGCTTAGAAAGATATAATCCATAGCCAAGCACCATATGTGGAAACAGGATAAAGTAGGAAGCCTCCAAAGCTACTTTCATTTACTCGTTGTTTCTGCCACCATATTCATGTTTTATTTATATGATGATCTCTTCATGTGTCCTTAGGAATGACTGGAAGAAGGTGCAAAAAGTTATATAAGGTCAGCTAATTAGTGCTGCCTCAGCATGGTAAATATTTTTCCTCTTCTGTAATTCCCTGAGGCAGATATAATCACTCTTGAAAAGCACACAGTGTTACATGTTACAGCCTCACTGTTCCATGTGAGAAGTATTCTGATCATAGCCCACCCTACTGAGGAGTGCACAGTGAGATGCAATGACAAGAGAATATGTTGCTGTTGTATCCACTGGATTCCTGAGCACAGTGCTGGTTCAGATTCCTAAATCCTTTATCCTTTGACTCTCAAGTTAAAGAGCAGCTTCCTTTTCTCTTGTTAGAGCTCTTCAGTTTGAGGGAACCACCAAGAATTTCCTGCGCTTACACTTCTACTTCTCTAAGGGAATACAGGTACTGAGGGGCACCACAGGTATTGAGGGGCACCACAGGTATTGAGGGGCACCACAGGTATTGAGGGGTACCACAGGTACTGAGGGGTACCACAGGTATTGAGGGGTACCACAGGTACTGAGGGGTACCACAGCAAGTAAAAAAGTTGCATTAGTAAGGATGCCTGTAACACCAGTAATGTTAATGGGGGCATGGGATTTTGGATGTCTTTGCCCTTCTGATGAGATTGTAGCTTAAAAAGACAACTGCAGTGTTGAACTGCAATGTGCAGCTTCTCTGAAGTGAATCCCACCACTCCTTTAATATACCTGATCACTGTATTTTCAATTCTGGTTTAAGAAAAATACATTATGCTTTAGATACTCCAGTAAATGTTGGTTTAGGCATGTATCTACATTTACATTAGAATTGTGTTCCTTTTCAAAGTTGCTCTGAAGTTTGTATAAAGATGTATTGACTAAAAGTAGTGCTATACCTTGTTTCTTCTTTTTGCCTTTTTGCTTGCCTACAGGCCTGGTTATTGTTCTCTTCAGGTTAAATCGTTTATGTTTGTTGCAAATGGACAGTATCAAAATATCAATGCTGTGAATACTAGAAGGATTTTTTAAAATTTGTCTCTCAAGTCTATAGTGTTGTAACTAAAGGCAAACTGTCTCTCACCTCTCCATGTATCTTCCTCTTTTTTTTTCCTAAAATTGTGGTTGTTCTAAACCTGCTGAAATGCTTGTATGAAGGAGAAAAGTGAGCTAAAGTAACCTAAGGTTTAGCTTAAAATGGACTTAAATGGGTAACTAAGATATTTTATTTCAGTTTTGAATGTCTTGTTTCAGTTTGGGTTATGTAAACTGAGAGTAGGTATAATACGTTTAAGATCCACTATGATAAGTCATCCTTAAATTGTCTTTGTATGCAATGTTCCATTTGCTAAATCAAATAAAACTTGATTCATTTTCTTAAAGCAAGTAGGTTAGAGCAGGAGAGATCTTCCCTGGTTTCAGTGTGTGTTCAGGAGCTGATTTTCGTTTAAGTACAATCCAGTTTGGTTCAGAGTATCAGAGGAATAGTCTGATACTTGACCTGGCAAACACCCAGGATCTAGAAGGTGAAAGCAAACACAGTAGGTGATATCATCACAAACTTCTGCCAAATGGGTGTTAGAGGGAAATTCCATTTCCTTTGTGGATTGTATTTAATTTTCTTTGTTACAATGAGGGCAATGACAATATCCAGCAGCTGTTACGCTCAGCTCTCTGTTCCTGAGGCACAGCTAACACAGAACCTGTGGGGTGGAGAACCTCTTCTTACAGCCCCTGAAGACTCCCAGTATCAGGGAAGGCTTTTTTTTAGCTGAGGGAGGAAACAAGGTGACATTTGGTAATAAAATAAGACTTTGTATAATTTTAAGAATGAAACTTCCCTTGACTTTTAAACAGGTGACAAGAAGTCAAGTGAAGTGGTACAAGTTAATATTTCCTGTGTGTTAAGTCTCGTCTGAGCAGACCATCCCCTAGGAAGGTTTTTGCAGCATTGGTGTTAGTGTCAGAATGGCTGTCAGGTGACACTGCACTTCTATCCTATGAAGGAGCTGATAGAAGGACTGAAAATAAGAAATCATGGTCTGCTTTTAAAAAATTATGTGATGTTGACATGTTTTAGAGGAGCCAGTGCAGTTTCAGTCTCTATCATCCAGAAGTGTCAGGCACAGAAACACCTGTTTCTGCAGGTGGAGAGGGAGGTGAGAAACAGAAGCCCTTTTGTTATGAACCCTCTACTTTCCTTAGCCACAGAACTCTTCACAAGAAATTATGAAGCCAAGATGTGTGATGAACATGATTTTAATTACAGGTGCCTCTAACTATGCCAGGAAATGGTGCTGGTTCTGGAAGCAATAAAAAGCCAGCCTGAACCCCTGCTTATACTTAATCTTTAAAGAGAATTTGTCTCCTTCTTCCATGCCTTCAGAACTCTGCCTGGCATCACTTGTGCCTCTGCATGTGGTCTGGCTAAGAGGACATTTTCTGACTTCCAAGAAAAGCAAATGGAAATTCAAAAAGCTTGCATCTGGCCTGTTACCTCATCCTTGGCCACCTGGGCTGCTTGAGAGTCATCAGGGCATTCCCAGTTCCATTTTCCTTGCTATATAATAAATTAAATGACTGTCAAAAAAAGAGACATGCACAGAAGGCAGACAGCATTTAGTGCTCAAAGAGTTATCACAGAATTGCAGAATGATTTGGGGTGGAAGGAACTTTAAAGACCATCTAGTTCCACTCCCCTGCCATGGGCAGGGATGTTACCAATAGATCAGGTTGCTTCAAGTCCCATCCAACCTGGCCTTGAGTAATTCCAGGGATGGGGCAGGCACAGCTTCTCTGGGCAATCACCACTCTTTTAAGTAAAGCATTTCTTTCTTAACGTCTGATCTAAATCTCTTCTCTTTTAGTTTAAAACCATTCCCCCTTGTTCTATCACTATCAGCCCATGTACTAAGTCCCTCTCCCTCTTTTTATAAGCTCCCTTTAAGTCCTGAAAGGTTTCATTCTCCCTGGAGCCTTCTCTTCTCCAGGCTGGACACCCCCAGCTTGTCTTCAGACCAGAGATGCTCCAGCCCTTGGAGCATCTTTGTGGTCTCCTCTGGACCTGCTCCAACAGCTTCACATTTGTCTTGTGCTGAGGACCCCAGACCTGGACCCAGCACTGCAGGCAGGGTCTCGAGGGCAGAGTGGAGGGGGAGAATCCCCTCCCTCGATCTGCTGCCACTCCTCTTTCCCTGCAGCCTGGGATGTGCTTGGTCTTCTGGACCAGCCAGGTAGAAGGACTGATGTGAATTACTTGTCCATGAACTGGGGTGCTGGTTTTAACACCAGCAAGGAACTAAGCTGCACATAAGCCACTCTCTTTCCCCCACCCCTTCCTGGGAGGAAGGGACAAAAAAGGAGCAATTATGGGTTGAAATAACAATTTCCTAAAAGCATTAAGCAGTGGAATGAGACACACACACAATAACAACAGCTGTATTAATAGCAAAAGTTTCTTCTGAGAAGTTTCTTCAGATATTAAACAATCTGTGTGTTCAATAAAAGCCCCCTGTGAAGCCAAGATGCACATAATCTATCAACTACTTGTATTTTCACAGTCCCTGTTCTGAATTATGGACAGCCAGGCTTTACTGCTTCCTTCTGCTTTAATCACCAATAGTAAAAGATACACAGTGCAGTTTCTTCCCATTCACCCTTGGTGGACAAAGGATTTTTTTACTGCTCCACATGCAGGCAAAGAAGGCTTCTATCCTCTGTGTTAAGGAACAAGTTCAGCCACAAATTCTATTCAGGAAATCTAGTAGTGTTTTAATTATGATGACAGTGTTTCTTTTAATCTAGTCACTGATGATCCCTAAATATTACATGCAACACTTTTTGACAGAACAAAGTATTTTAAAAAATTGCATGTGACATCCTGAATGATGTCAGATACTGACACCACTTCTGCTTCTCTGGTTTGCACAGTAGCCACTTGTCTAGCTTTGACTGAAGTTTTACTACCTCTATGCTATGGATTTCTTCTTCAGAAGATGAAAGGAAAAAAGGAAGGTACAGATATGTGGCTTTTTTGCAAACTTCCTAACAAACTTAATTGATGAGTCTGCTTATTGCATTTTCATACCATACTGCCAGAAGTGGTTTTACAGCTGTTTGCTACAAACATAATGAAAAGGAAGATTTAAGCACATGCTCAAGTACTTTTGCATAAAATACTTAGTTATGAGTGGTCTAGAATGGGAGCAAGCTACATTTGTTCTATGTGATCACAGTGAAGACAAGAATAAATTATGTTCAAGAAAGTGCATGATTCTATGGCTGTAATTTGAATTTTTTATAGAAAGCCACAATTCATAGAATTTGAACATTGCATAAACCTGCAAACAGCTAAACACTCCAGCTATCTTGGTATTTGTAGTGGTGCTCTTGTTATGAATTGGAATGTCCTGCTCGGGTTCTTGGTGGCAAAACAGATGAATTCACCTGTATTTATTTTCAGTTCTGTGAGGACCACATGAAATAAAGCTCTGCTGCCAAAGATTTTGGGGAGCGAGCAAGCACTGCACACTGTGAAGTGCCCTGGATCTTCCCTTTGCAATTGTACCCCAATTTAGTTCACTTTTCAAAATATGATATCTTCCAGTCTTGGCTTGGTTCTGTATTTATAAATGTGTTTGCTTTTGGTATTTGAAGTGTTTCACAGAAGTACAAATTAGCCAATCTCTTGTGCTGCTCCCGTTGCCAGGTGATGTGAATCGTTGTGAAATGCATGTGTATCATCTGCACACATTTGACAAGAGATGTTTGTGCCAACAAAATCTATTTATCATTAATTCAGGCCTCAGTACTCTCAAATGACAGAAGTAAGATTATCCACATAATTCTTTGATTATGTTCAAAAGATTGTTCCTAACATTTTATTCAGAATGTACCTTCTTTTATGAATGACTATTCCCTGGAACAGTCCAGAACTCCAATTTTGGTATAGATACATCCTCATTGGTCAGTAAGTAATTTATTTCTGCTTCAAGTACAGACAAGAAAAATAAGGGGTTTGCAATGTATTTGAAGCATTTCAAAATATATTTTGACATGTGTACAGAATGCACTAACAACGTGTAAAATTCCATCTGATATCACTTTTCTTCCAAGGAGAAATGTTTTGAGTTGTTACAGAACATGTATATTGATTCTCTACCTTATGTTTATCACAAGCAGAACTATTCTTTTTATCTTGTTCTAAGATATAGTCAACGGTGGCTAGATATAGTCAATGATGCAAAGGTCACTCTTCGATTTATAAATAGATACATCTTAGATTTATAAATAGTTTGGTGGCTTTTCATCCCTCCTGTTCACACCTTCAAGTTTGTGATCTTGATGTAATAGTAATTTTAGTTCTCATAGCTGAAATTACTAATAAAGAGAAGACTTGAGCTAGAGATAAAATAAAAACTTCACATTTGAGGCTTTTTTATGCCATTTATTTTCTCACTATATAAAACTCACTTTTATATTTACTTGTACATAAGTTTATCAAAATGTGTAAGTGTGGCTTGGTGAAAATCTGCTATTGTAACCTTCTGCTGAATGAAGAGGTGAGCTGTCATTATTCAAATGCAAAGTAGTTTTCTCTTGCGTTGAAATCCAAGAGGGGAAAATCACCCTTAACCCACATATCGGTGGGTTTTTCTATTTTTTGAATAACATTTACTGAAGAAATAAAATAAGTGAGCTTTGTAAATGGTTAAAAATTGTGCTGCGAACACCATGACTCAAACAGGCGCCTTCTTTTTTCTCAAGACCAAAGTAGCAATATTCGATCAGAGAGACAGATACAGTGTCTGATGTTAAAATCTTTCCAACCTCAGGCACAAAAATAGTACCACAAAGTTATCACATGTACAGCTGCAAGGTACATAAAGTTTACATGACGTAGAAGATCAAAGCTGAACGATGCAGCACTGAAGGTGGTGCAGTCCAGCTGCAAAGTAACAGCTATTTCTAAGTTCAAGTCAACCACAGCTTCTCAGTGTTTCCACTGCCTCCCTCAAGCCAATCAGCGCAACACTACAGCACATGCTGCTGTGGAACACTTTGCAGCTCAAGATTTTTATGGCTTCTTTTCCCCAACATGTAAGGAGGGGTGCAGTGGTGAGGCCAGGGATCTGTTTCCAGGACTGATGGGATCCAATGAACTCCATCTGTATTTGCACACAAACCCCAAGACTGCTGGGTTTGAGCCAAGCTTTTGGAGGAGCTGCAGCTCCAGACTCAAGAGGATGGCTGGTAGTAAGAGACCATGAGTGTCACCAGTGACTCTACAATGTGTTACAGATCTCCATTTTTAGGTTCAAATGCTTTTGGACTGCATGTAAGTTATGGCTCAGGTACCATTAATGAGGGACAAGAAAACTATTCTGCATGTCCATTAGAGCTTTTAGGTGCTGTACTTCTTTCTACATGCAGATCAGGAACCACTTCTTAGAAATATTCATAGTCCTAGAGGAAGAAAGTCAGTAAACTGGGTTTTTGTTGTTTTTTTTTAATTTATTTTTTTAAGAAATATAAAAAAAGCATTTTTCCTCAGTGGCTGGGCTATTTAGCGCTCTAGCATTCACAGGTGCTGACACCCTCTCTAACTTACATAAACAGGTTCTGTGTTCCAAAAGAAAACTCAAATCTGGTTGCCTCAGACAGTCCAATTTCTAGTTCACCAAAAGATCCCTGAATTCTGTGGATTTACCACGGTCCTGACATTCACCTTGCTCTTCCTCGGGGAAGTGGCAGCTGCAGGCATCATCTTCCTGAATTGACTGCTCAGTTGTGTGCACTGAAGAAAAAGAACAGAATCACGGAATCAATTAGGTTGGAAAAGACCTCTGAGATCATTTAGTCCAACCTTTGACCATACACCACCTCATCAAGCAGACCAGAGCTCGGAGTGCCACGTCCAGTTGTTTCTTGAACACCTCCAGGGACAGTGACTCCATCACCTCCCTCAATAGCCTGTTCCAATCTCTAACAATCCTTTTTGGGAAGAAATTCCTCCTGATCTCCAGCCTAAACCTCCCCTGGTGTAGCTTAAGGCTGTGTCCTCTTGTCCTGTCACTGTTACCTGGGAGAAGAGACTGACCCCACCTGGCTGCGCCCTCCTGTCAGGGAGTTGAGAGGGCAAGAAGATCTCCCCTGACCCTCCTTTTCTCCAGGCTAAAGAACCCCAGCTCCCTCAGCTGCTCCTCACAGGCTTACAGTCTAGATCCTTCCCCGGCTTTACTGCCTTTCTCTGGACTCACTCCAGCACCTCAATGTTTCTTGAAGTGAGTGGCCCAGAACTGGACAAATGTCCTCTTTCTGTTTTGTTTATTCAACCATCTTATTTCACCATTCCTCAGTCACAAGTGCAGGAAGTCTGGAAGAAAAAAGTCTTCCAAGTTATTCTGTAGTCTGAAACTGTTCCTCTACAGCATGTACATCAGGTAAAACTAAGTGATCACACTTTTTTTTCCTTAATTCGGCAGGGCCTCTAGCGTTCTGTTTGTCATAGCAATGAAAGGGAGATCAACATGAAGGAATTAGATTTTTGGACTGCTATGGTCTTCTGTATTTAGAGTTACACTAGAAAATTCAGACCTTATCCCTAGGACAGGGGAAAAGAATAGAGAAAGGGACAGAGAAGCCCCCAAAAAACCAAACAAACCAACTATAAACTACATTGAATGGAATTAGCTTCATCTTTGTGCTGAACTCTTGAGCTTGGCCAGGGCTTATGAGCTCTCAGAGGGCAGTGCTGGACTTAGGCTGACCTGTTCCCTGTGTAGCAGTACATCCTGACTGATATCCCCTCTTCTACCGCAGCCAGAGTTCTGAGACACTCACTGCAGGCCCTGGGCACAGTCTCTGAGCAGACAGAACTTGAAAGTGTTACAGCCACACAGGCCAAGGATGATGCTTGGAAGTAATGAACTGAACTGGCCTTTAACTGGAGCAGCAAAGCCCAGATGAGCTTTTTCACCTCTCACAAATACTTCATTTCTAAGGATAAAAACGCACTTGACCTAACACCCACAGTGCTTTTGGCAATAAAAATTCCAAAAATGTTTCCCTTTCAGTTGCTTCTGACTTACAAGGCCAAAAAAAGGAAGCTATTGCAACTATCTTTGAAAGACACTTAACCTGGATTCCTGACCTCTGTCTAGTTTCAAAAAGAAGAACTGAAGAGTGTATTTATCTTACTTTTCTTGAAAACAGCATGTAGTTTCTTTTTCTGCCAGACACTGAAGCAGATACACAAAGGCAGCAGAAACACTATGCATGACAGCCCAGCCACAGCGAGAGAAATCCTGATCACATCTGTGTGGACATCCTTCCCTAGAAAATAAACAACATTCTCTAAGAACATTAACAGAACAAAATTCTACTTCCCTTGAATTAGCTGAAAACTGTGTCTCCCACTCTGCTTCTGGATAAGACTGCAACACCGGAAAGGCACAGAAGAAAGGACTTTTGCTTTAAATGGAAAATGAATGAGTTATTGCATATTTAAGTAGGTAAATTCTTTACCTCTATAAGCAATATTATACAATGACTCACCTGTCACAGTGATAGAAAATGGAATTTCAAGAGATGTGGTAGGTAGAGTAGTGGCTAAAGTGGGATTAACTGAAGCGTGTTTGCAAATGACATCTTTTGTTGGAGTTCCAGGCTCCAGGACCTGGTTTCCAGAACACCTGAAAGATATTTACAGCACAACAGGGAACAGAAAAGATTTTTTTTTAATCCAGTCAAGTGTAATAGCTGTAGCCTTTTTTTTTTAGTTTACTTACTTTGTCCAGTTTTTGCACGAGCCATTGGGCTGATCATTAAATGTTCCATAGTGGCAAGTCTTGCAACCTTCAACAGACAAGGATAGGTAAAGTTGTACAAGATAAGCATTTAAAACACACGTGAAAGATTATTTTTGCCTGCTTGTACAATGACAGAATTACTATTTCATAAGCTGCTCTGAGTATGCAAGGCAAGTCTTTCCCTGTCAGCACAGACCAGTACAATACTTGGCTACAAAGCCCGTTTATTTGGCACAAAATGCCACAAAACTCCAGAGCTCCCAATTCAGTTTCCCTCATGCTGGCAATCAAAGAGCTGCCATGCAAAGGGAACTAACTAGGGCACAATGTGAGCTGTAGTGGGGCTCAGAGTGTGGTGGGTTTCTCTGCTGCTGTGCACACCATGCAAAGTGTTTAGCAGCAGTGGCAGCTTTTATCTTCTGAGGTCCTTCCTCTATCTGCTTCTGCACTGTGCAAGAGGCAATGCACTGAGTCTGGTGCAGGAAGCAGAGGGGCTTTCAGCTGCAGGGGAAAGGTGCCCCTACCGTTCCCGGTGCTCTCCTGACCCACGCCACAGCTTCGGGCACAGTAGGTGCAGCCATCGCCGCCGCAGCGATAGCCCTCCTTGCACGTGCATTCAGCATCACTTGTTGAGGAACAGCGTTTTGAATACTGAAGTAATCCTGCAAGAGGAAAATGAGTCTTAGGTTACGGCATATCCAGCGTGATGCAGCAAAGGCTCAGACCTTCGCTCTCACAAAAATCACGCTGGAGGCTTCAGCGCGAAGCCCCGCAGACACGTAGCGTTACTTGGCCAGTGTCCCTGCTGGCGTCCCCCCGGGCCGGTGCCAGCCAGGGTACGTCGTGGCCACGGGAGGTCACAGAAGGGCTGGTGCCATCGCCACCGGTACCTTCGCACTTCCGACACATGCTGCAGCCCTCGCGTCCCGCCACGCTGGAGAAGGTGTCGGGCGGGCAAGGCCGGCAGGACACGCTCGCTCCCCATCTGCAGTCCGCGCTCGCCACGTACGTACCTGCGGGCCGAGACACAGCGGTCACCGGGGGCCGCACCCGGCGCACGGGGCCCCGGTCCAGCCAGGCCCTTCTTACCCGCCGGGCAGTCAGGGATGCAGGGCAGCGCGGCCGCGGGCCCCGGGCTCAGCGCCAGCGCCAGCAGCGCCGCGGGCAGCAGCGCCCG
>VZTX01021562.1:77880-109259 GCA_013400915.1 Pardalotus punctatus | reverse complement strand
CAGCGCCCGGCCGGGAGCCATGGGTCGGAGCGGGGCAGCGCGGCCGGCGGGACTGCGCGCGGGGCCCCGAACGCCGGCCCTTAGCGGCCGCCCCCGGGGGGTCTGGCTGCGTCATCCCGGGGCGGCGGGGAAACCCCGGCCCGGCGGGGCTTTCCGGACCCTCCCAGCGGCGCGACCCCTCAGCTCTGCCGGGCAACGCCCGCAGAGCTCTCTCAGCGATGCCGGTCAGTGGTCGCCCTTTTCACCACCGGGGCTTCCCGGTGAGTGGCGCCCGGAATCCCCGGGAGGCGAAGGGTGAGAGGCGGGGCCGGCAGTGGAGATGCTGCAACCGCATGTGCACAACAGGGACACGCAGGAACGGCGGAGCGCCGCGCTCTGGCCGTGAGTGTGCGGAATCCCTCCCGTCCCAGGGAGCGCGCACCGGCCGGGACAGGAACGGCGCGATCCCGGCTGCATGGCCCCGCCCCCTGCACCTCCCCGCAGCCAATCGCAGGGCCTGTTCCCGCCCCCTGCGCCTCCCCGCAGCCAATCCCCGGCCGCGGCCTTGCTCATCCGCCGGTCCCGGAGCGCGGCGGGGAGAGCGGGCAGGAGCGGACAGCGCTGGGAAGTTGAGTGTTGAGTTGTAACTCAGGAGAGAAAGCATTTTCTGTGTGTGCGTGCCCGGTACGCGGGCAGGCAGAGCAAGGACCAAGATGTCCAGGGTTCTGAGCGGAGCCCGCTGTAGGCAGCATACAAAGTGCCCCGTACCGGGAGCTGAATCCCGCACCGATCCCAGGAGAGCCCTCAGCAAAGTCCTTCCCTATGACCGGCTCTCCTCACCTGGACTTGAGCTGCTCTGCCGGAGGTCTCGTGAGCCCGGCAGCAGGGAGCCAGACCAGGTCTGCCAGCACCTCCGAGCGGGGGTTTTACACCGCAGGGCTTTGCAGTTCTAAAGGGCCGCGGTAATAGCTCTGTCTGTCCTTCAAAACACCGAAACTCTCTAGAACCAGGGGCAACATCGTCCCTGAGCCACGGCTATTCCCTGTGCACCGTGAACCTCGGGAAACAGAAGTGTGGGGCGGACGCTTCGGGCAGAGCGCGGAGAAGAGCAGGGCTCGGTTCTGCTCGGTGCGTGCGGGGCTGCCCGAGGAGAAGCAGCAGCAGCAGCAGCAGCCCGGTTCGCGGTCGCGCTGCTGACACCGTCACGGTGGCGGCACGGGAGCGCTCTCAGCGTTCCGAGGTACCGTAAGAAAAGCGGAGCGCGTTGGAAACAGAAAGGCAGCACGGGCGAGCGGCGGGGAGGTGCCGGGGCCGAGCGCGGGCGGGGCCGGGGCGGAGCCTCCCAGAGCCGCCCGCGGCCCCGCTGAGGTGAGTTGTGGCTGCCGCCGCTGCGGCCCCCGCGGGCCCGACCCAGAGAGCCCCGCAGGCGACGGGCGGAGGGTGTCGGTGTGGGCGGGGGGTTCGGCGGCCGGGCGGGGTTGCGGTGCCCGGGTGTCCATATTCCGAGGCCAGACCCCCCCGCCGTGCCCGTGAGGCGGCCTCGGCCCGGGCACGGCCTTGTGCTGTCTCTGCGGCGTGGAATGGCGTCCTGTCCCAGAAGGAACAGATGAAAACGTAGGGATGCGGCCTTTCCACCCGGGCTGGCTGAGCTGCTGAGCCTTCAGCCGTCCCGTGCCTGTGGTAGCGCGCTCTGAGGTCGGGGCTCTGTGAAGGGAGTGATTTGTTTTCAAAGCCACCTTTCATCGAGTTTCTGATTCAACACAAGTCACCAGTTTCCAGAAAGGCACGTGTACCCACGCAGGGAAATACATTTGGCTGATAGGTTTGAGGCGGCCTTTGCTGGCACTGAGGAGCAAATGGGAGACTGGCATTTACTGTGTGTAGCTAGTTTTTTAAATGAAGTGGCTGTTAGGTCTGTGTAACTTAGTTCTGCCTTCTCAAAAACTGTCTTTCCATAGTAGTGGGTCAGCTGCACCCACACTAAAAATTACTAATGCTCAAAAATTTGGCAGTGTTTTACAATAAATGTCTGAAGGCGTTATGGAGAGACTGCATTTTGCTAAACCAGGAGAAAGAGTAAAGGTTTAAGGATCAGGTGCTTGTTGCCAGCTAAAGAACTAGTGAAAGACAGAGGTACAAACTCTGATCTAGACTGTTTTTTTTCAATAAAAAGCAAATGGACTATTTTTGTGTTGTGGCTATTTAGGTAGTCTTTTGCTAGTTAGTCAAATTCATATGAAAATTTTGCAGAATCAAAGTTAATAACTTCAGGACAAGTTATTAAGAAGCTCTAGGTTGTCCTGAAGTTATTACTAATACCTGTGATTTGAGTGTGTTTGGTCAATTGGCGTTGCATGGACAGTACACAAAGCTGCCCTAAAAGTAGGATTTGACACAGTGAATTCTTCTGCTTGGGCTGGGTCAGCATGCTGCAGGATGTTGTACTGTATATTACTGCATTCTAGAAATAACATCATTCTTAAGGAGGCTAGCAGTAAGGGAGCAAACCTGAAAACAGATGAAATCGCAGCAGGGTGGGGATGGCTTTCTTTTGTGTAGGCACCTAAATGTGCATCACATTTTATGAGCAGCTCCCAGGTACTGTGTGCATTTCTGGATGCAAGGTTCATAGGACAAAATTCTCTAATCTGTGAAATGCCTTCTCACACCACAGATGCTTTCACAGGCTTCTCTCAGACCTGTATGAGTTAGTGGGTATTTTACATGATATAAAGTTACTTTAACTTAACCTTCAAATGGAAATTTGGCCATTCACCTAAACTTAAATGTAAAAGCTAAAAAAAAAAAAAGTCTTAAGCCTGGTTTGTTCAATTTGCTAAATCCTGTGGTCTGCTCCCCCATCACACATGTGCAGATGTGTTTCTTCCCCCACAAAATTGTGAAATAACCCAGAAAATCTATTGGTGAGATTTTGCAGGGGCACTGGTCGAGTCATTATTAAGTCACAGGAAACTCTTCATGAAGCATGCTGTGTGGAAACTAAAAACCAGACATGAGGTCAAAGCTCGTGCAAGCCCTTTTTGTAAGTGCTGACCTGGGTAGGAGTCAATCGTCTCGGAATGAATGAGGGTGTGCGAATTGAAAACAGCTCTGCCACCCACCCTGAACCCCCCCTCTCTGGCAGACTCAGGTCGTGTAAGGTCTTGATTAGGCCGAGCTGCTTCCTCTTCTGGTGCTGATGTGCTGTGCTTCCCACTGCACAAGTGCCTTAATCTTTTAATATCATAATGCATTATTTTTAAAAGCTCTTTAGTTAAACAGGATTGCTATGAATATTGATTAAAGCTAGTGAACCATTTTGAGGTGGTTTAAATGAAAGAACATGCAAAACTACAAATTACACACTGTTAAATTTTAACATCAGGAAGGATTTGTACGAGGGGATTTGCCTTCTAACCACATTGTGTCTTTCTACCCCCCTCAGCCCCTTCCTTCACAACCATCTCTCCCTAATAGCAGCCCCTCAAGATATGGCCTCGAAGAGAGCATTGGTGATTCTGGCAAAAGGGGCAGAGGAGATGGAAACTGTCATCCCCACTGACGTTATGAGAAGGGCTGGGGTGAGTATGCAGACAGTGAAAAATCTCTTAGTGAGTGCACAGTCATGGGAAAATCTTTGCTTCAAGTTGATCTTCATTGCTAGGAATTGAGTGTGATATGCTGTGTGAAGTGAAAATTCACCCTTACCATCTTATTGGTTAACAAATATTTGTCCCATGCACCTAATGAGCATGCCTGACAACTGACATTTATTGGTAACCTTTCAAAAAAGGTAACGTTTCGAAATACATGTCTCATGTGGACTAGAGCAAATGTTTCAGGTAAATCCTACTCTGTCAGTTGGCTACTTCCATGCATAGTAACTGGAAGTGCCTCTTCTGTAGGGGTCTGAACAGCTCATCACATTGCATAGCTTTTCTTGAGCTACTTTGGAAATTCAGTTAACTACAGTTCTGGCTGTTGGCATTCCTCATGCTGTTTGTTACTCCTGCAGTTGTAGCAGTACACTATTATCATCTCATTAATAATGAAAATAAATGAATACACCAACTTCACTTGTATAGAATTGACGAAAATAAAAATTAGTTCTCCCAACACCTTTGTCATTCCTTCACTGTGCTCGGCATTTTGGCTGTTGTAAGAGGAACAAGCTTTCAGTAGTGCTTTGCTTGTTCTGTGTACTACTTAAGAACTAACATATAAGAAAAATGCCCAAAATTCTTGATTTGTAATGATACATTTTTTCTCCTTTTAGATCAAGGTGACTGTTGCAGGCCTAACGGGAAAAGAACCAGTGCAGTGCAGTCGAGATGTCTTCATTTGTCCTGATGCCAGTCTTGAAGATGCCAGAAAAGAGGTTGGTCATCACCCTGTTCTGAAATAATGGCCAACATAGCCTTTTTTCAGTTTCTGAGGTGAATTTGGAAAGTTTATGCATTACCTCGAGACATCTGTTACATGTTGTGTTAGCTCTATGTAGCAGTGAATTAGGGAACTGCACATCCCACTGTGCTCCCCTTCAGTGTTCTACTTTATAGCATGCTAGGTTCAGACAAATTTCTTAATTCTGCACCGGTATTTGCTTTTGCAATGCATCTGTCATAGAGCTTTATTTTTCCTGTTAGTTGGCCCAACAAAATCCTGTGATTTGGGCCAACTCAAAAGTTCTGATGGGAAGCTAAACAATGTTATAGTTAGACCTGTACAGAAAGGTTGGAGCAAAACCCTTTGTCTTTACAACACAAGAACTGCCACTTGCTTGCTGAAGCTTTGAAGTGCACTAGGCTTAAAAGTTAGTTCTGTGAGAGACTTTATTGATAATAGGCTTTTCCTGGAACAGGAAATAGCATTTTTTTACATAATTGGAATTGGTTCTCTGATCATAAAGTGTTGTTCAGTGAAAGATAAGGTAGATGTTTTTGCTTATCACTTGAAGCAGCTGCAGTGGTCTTCAAACAGTGAAATGTGTGTATCAGACTCTCTTCAACAGAACAGTTTTATCTTCTCTTTGTTTAGGGGCCGTATGATGTCGTGGTCCTACCTGGGGGTAACCTTGGAGCTCAAAACTTATCTGAGGTAAAGTTCTGGCATTTTAAAAATCCATGGGCATCCTTATGAGTAGTGGGGTGGTCAGGACTTGCCTAGTAATCCTGTAGATTCAGTTCAGCACCTAAAAATTCTTTTCTGAACAAATCAGTAAACTAATTGTTAATGGTCTTAAGCCTTTTTTGTGACTTTATAGGTGGGACAACTGGGTAAGTTCTTGGACTTGAGTAGCTAGTAAATGGAAGGGTGTTGTGCACTGTGGGAAGATCTCTGTTCATATTCATATGAAGATGAAACAGTTGCCAATGAAGATTTAATTCCCTGAGACACAAAACTGTCCAAACCCAAGGGACTCTGCTGCTTTGCAGAATTCTATCTCTGGTGCAAAACTGTTGCAGTGGTGGTATAAATTCCTCCTGGAAGGCAGACAGACAAATTGATCTATCAAATAGGATTTTGATGGTATCACAGAGTTTGTAAGCCCTGGAATATGAGACAAATATCCCATATAAATCTTCTTGAGAATGACAGAGACCGTCTGGAGGTATCTTATGAATATTTGTCCTGTGAAGTTTTCAAACAGCTTTCTATGGCTGTGGGTTAACCAGCTTTTATGTGGGTCAGGTACTTGTTGCAGTTCCTTCTGATTTCCTTCCTCTTTCATTGTGGAGCAAGTATGTCTTGGTTTCAGTTTTTCTCCTTCTTGATGGAGAAGTTCTCTTATTGTTCTGTGTCCTGAGGCACGGTGGGGAGATGCCACTTGCTTTTCTGGGTAAAACATGGTTTGTTTCACAGAATTTTCAGTGGAAACTGTTTCAACTGTGCTTCAAATAACCAAGTCCAAACAATGACTTGTGATGTTTCTTCATACAGTCTGCTGCTGTGAAAGACATTTTGAAGGACCAGGAAAGCAGAAAAGGCCTGATTGCTGCAATATGTGCAGGTGGGTTAATAAAGTGTCTAGCTTTGTAAAGCATTTGGATATTTTGAAGGAGCATGAAGACAAGAAACTGTCTTAGAAATCTGTGTTCCTGTAATTTAGTAGCAGGGATTTGTTCCTGCAAATATATACATACATACATATATATATATATATATATATATATACACACACACCTTTCAGTATCTGATTTTTTTGTAAATTTAATAACAGGGAGATCTCTAAAGTAATTGTGAACACTTATCCTGCAATCTCTGCTTGTTACCCAGTTCCTTCCAAGCAGTCTTATTACTGTCTTTAAAAAGTGAAAGGTAGTGTGCTAGGATGGTTTTTTTAAAAGTATGTATTTATTAAAAAGTATTCTAGTGGTCTTTCTAGAAGTGCACTGCACTGGCAGAATGTCATTGCTGTAAATTTATCTCCCATAACCACTCCTGCCCTTTAGCTTCAGAAAGAAGGCCAGAAATATAGAATTACAGTCTCACCCTTCCTGAGTTGCAGCAAAAAAAGGACTTGGTTTGAGGAGAGGTTTATCTGCTGAGTTATTCTGCACAGCTTGGCATCCAGATCATTAACTTTGTAAGATTTGTATTTTAAAAAGCAAGATGAACAATTGCCAGCACTCCAGCTGAAGGTTGGTCTAGGGACCCAAAGCTGAGAGTGAGGAAAGAGATGATGAGTGCATTAAAGGGAGTCATTGTGTTCTAGGAGGGGATTTTCACTTTTGTTTCCTGGTATGTTGCTGGGGTTTTTTTGTAGCTTTTCTTCGTCATTTAGGTGATAGGCACACAGAGCTGTGAACATTCTTGAACTTGGCAATGATAGTCTTCTGCTTCTTTACCCTTGCCCAGTAAAGGCCTTTGCTTGTAATGAGGATGACTCTTAGAGCTCATTCCAACTGAATGCAGAAGTGGTTATTTCCTGTACTAAATCCAGGAGTAAACGAATGCACAGAAATGAAACTCAGGCAAATCCTGCCTTCAGTTTCTTTTGGAATTTCCATAAGGATTTCTTGTCTGATGACCCAGCACTTCTTGACACAAACTCCTTCCTCAACTCAGGCTAAGGAGGAAGTACAAAAAGAAAAGAGAAACTCTTGAAACCCAAAACTGAACAGTTAGCTCATGATCTGTCCAAAATTCCGCTTGGCACACAACAACATGTAAAGACTTACTCAAATGAAATTCTATCTGTTAAGTCTGTAAATTCAAGGGTTAACAGGGTTGTAAAGTAATTTTAGGTAGTTAATGTTTGGATTGAAATGCAGACCTTTTGTTTCTTAGTGTCAGGCAGTTTTAAATAAAATGTATTATCTGGAAATGGATTGTTCTCCACTCCTTCAAAGACAGCACAGTCATGGCTAGGACATCTATGTGAACTGTAATGTGAGAGATTGCACAGCTGTGTTCTTTTTGAAGCTTCTTGCCTCAGAGATAGGGCTGGCATCAGTTTTTGTAAAAAGTAGTCTGTCCACAGTGAGCTTTGGCCCTTGGAGGTCCCAGTGCCCAAATGTCTGGTCTTAGAAATGTTTGTAGCAGAAGGCAGTTCCTCACTGGTGCAACTTTGTGTTGTTACAGGTCCTACAGCCCTTTTGGCACATGGGATAGGGTATGGAAGCAAAGTCACAACACATCCTTTGGCCAAAGACAAAATGATGAATGGAGGTATGTTTGTGTCCAAACCATTCTCAGATTTTCTTTTTTTTTTTTTTTTTTTGTTTACCTGAACCCATAATTTAAAGAAAGGAAAAGAGCTTTTTTTATCTTATAGACTCAATTCAGAGGGACAAAATATCCCTGGAAAACAGAGGGCTGTATTAACATTCTCATCCTTGGGCAAATTCTGCTGCTGCTGTCATGTTAGGAGCATTTATTGCCTTACCCTCTTGAGGCTGAGCCATCTCTTGCCCTTTTGGTTCTTTGCCTCAGTGGTCTCAACAGCAAACTCTGGGAGCACCTTTCCTGCTCTCCTGTGAGTAGTGCTTTGGTTCTGTGAGCAGCTCATGGCTCCACACTTCTTTGTCCTACCGTAGGGAAGTGATGGTGAAACGCTAGAAGTCATTCTGTGAACATTAATGAGTCTGGAGGTGAGCAGGAGATGGGTTCCCCCAATTCTTCTGCACACATTTGGAAAAAAAGAAATTTGTGAACAGCTCCACAAAAGCAGTCTGACTTCCAAAAGTAACCTCACAGGAGCTGACAGGCTCAGTGAGTGCTTCTTGAGGAGCTTTTAGAGTCAGAGGGGCATTCCCATACCTTGGGAACGAGACCCCTGCGGGCCCTGTTCTTCCCCGAGGACAGCAGGCAGGGCTGAGCTGCTCGGAGGTGGTGCTGAGGTCATTGTGCCCTCTGTGGCAGCTGTGCTGGACACTGACCCTCTTCCTGTTGTGTGTTCCCCCAAGCACACTACTCCTACTCGGAGAGCCGCGTGGAGAAGGACGGGAACATCCTCACCAGCCGTGGGCCTGGCACCAGCTTTGAGTTTGGGTTGGCTATTGTGGAAACGCTGCTGGGGAAGGAAGTGGCTGAACAGGTGAAGGCACCTCTAATACTGAAAGAGTGAAATCCTGGTGTGGGATAGGGACTAGGACAAATTTAGATAGAGAGTCTTACCCTTTGTAGAATAACTGTAATGTGCACTGTTGTAAATACACTTTAATTGTGAGTGAAATTAGCAACTGTACTTACCTGCAGTGGGATACCTTAAAAAGCCAAAGGTCTTTATTTCCAGAAAAAGATCCTGTTAGCAAAAAGCTTCATCACAAAAATGCAGCCAGCATCTAATAATCCTAGTTAGTTCTTGGATGGCATTTAAAAATCTTGTGGAAGAATGTTTGCTGAATAAATAAAAATTAAGCATCCCTGCTGGTGTGTTCTTCCTTTGTGTGTTTTCTCCCAGCCCAGACCCATGAAATCCTTTTTACCACCATGTACTATACAAAACAACATCTGTTTAGATTCTCACACAGTTCTTCTGAAGTCTGAGCTGAAATGAGAAGGTGGTCAAGCACTGGAACAAGCTTCCTTGGGAGGTGGTCATGGCCCCAGGCCTGCCAGCTTTCAAAAAGTGTTTGGACAACACTTCTCTTGGCTGTATGGTTTTACTTTTAGGTTGCCCTGTGTGGAATCAGGAGTTGGTTTTGGTGACCTTCATGAGTGTCTTCCAACTCAGGATATTCTCTGTTTCTATGACATAGATGATTAAATTGTAACCCAGAATTAGTTAAAACAATGTTTAATTCCTTGTGTACAAATAAGGCAAATAACTTGTATTAATTTTCAGACAGTGTGGAACTAAATTAAAAGTGTGAATATTCATACCTTGTCAAACACTCCAAGGTTCCTGCAGATTGGACGTGATACTTTGAAATTTATCTTCTGCATTAAATGATTGCACATCCATTGAACTATTTGGGCAGCTAATAATCAGCATAAAGCAGGTTTGGATTTGGTAGCATGCCACCAGTAGCAGTGCTTGTCACTGCTTACTGTAAATTGGAAGTTGCTACAAGCCTGACTGAAGTGAGCTTATGTCAGGTTAGAGGAGTTGCAGGACAGGTCTCTGGAGGAAGTAGTGGAGCTGTATTCCCATGAGAATTAAGAATTTGGCATCAATTTCCATCTTTGCTACCTTTCTTTCACCAAATAATTGTGGTGTTACCTGGCTCTGTCAGCAGTCGTGCTTAAGGATGGCACCTCACTGGATTCTGAAGTTACTGCAGCATCTGGAGATATGGTTCTGCATACATCTGAAGTGCATAGTCTGAACTTTAGAAAATTACTGCATAGGAGCCTTTATGATTGCATATTTTAATGGGAAACAAGTTCATTCTCAATTACTGCATTTTAGTAATGAAATACATGGATACTTTTGCAAATTTAGAATTAAGAAATGTCTCTGTGTTGTTAATATCTACTGGAAGAACTGCTTCAGCTGTATGCTCTGTCTCTTAATTTGTTTAGGAAATATTTCATATGTTCTTCTAGCTTTGAAATATGCTCAAGATATGCAAAAGTTGTAATCTATGTAAGATTTGACATGTTTGTGTGGTAAATCTGCACGTCTAACTGGTATTGCCATGCAAATGTAAACCAAATGATGGAAAGATTCTTTGTCCTAGAATCTGGAATAATTACTTGGTTTGTAAATGGGCATGATTCAGAATACAGGAAAAGCTCTGCATTCCTGGGTGGCAGTACTGCTTTGTAGGATTAGAAGGAAAATATTTCCATGCTTGTATTGTTTTTAGTCTTGCAGAAATATTTTAATACAAAGCATTAGCAAAGTGGCCATAAATTTTATTATAAATTATTATTTTTTTATTCCAAGGCTCAGGGAATTCAATTTACAGAAATGAGGTTTTCAATGTGTATATTTGGGCTTTCCCACTCCCATTAAAATGGTAATAGGAAAAACACTCAGAAGAATGAGCCTAGAGCCCATGGATGTATCTGCTTAACTTGCAGATTCTTCCACCGTGTTCAGCAGAGGACGTGGTAAATGAAATATGGTAGTGCTGCTTGCATCACAGTTCCCTTCATAAAGCTGACCCTGTTCTCAACCTTTTACGTTGCAGATGTCCAGCAAACATGAATTTACTTGGGTTCTTTTTCTGCCAAGGTGTCATTAACTTGGTCTTTCAGTTAGGGTAAGTTTATGAACTACGATTAGGCTCATTTTCCTCTTAGGGTAAATGTTAAGAAGGAATTTGCTGATTTAAGGGGAAAAAAGGTTGCCTTCCAGTTAGTGAAATACTTCTTTCCTCACTTTTCAGTATCTCTTTTCCTAAAATCCTCTTTCATGTGCTGCTGAAAGATGAGTTGAGGTACTTTTCTGCTCATTGTTTCATGTGCACTAGAAAGTTTGCCTTTTTCTATTGGCATGCTTTAGTTTTAGAACCTGTGGTGGTAATTGGGTATCTTGCTGCCACCGACCTCATCTTAAGCTGAAGTGAAGGCATCCACTCCTCTCTGTCTAATATTTAGCATTTTGTTCCCTGGCAGCTGGAGGGTTTGGGGGTTCGTTGTTTTCCTGATGAGAAGGCAGTCAGTTGCCATCTGCTGTACGCCTCAGATCATCTCTCAGGAATAATGTGGGTTTTTTTTTCTCTTTATTCTGATTGTTCTGCAGGCTTGAATGCATCATTGAGAATGAGTTCTCTTAGAGAACTGAGATGTATTATATGGCTTAGGAGCAGGAATGAACACAAGATGGCAGAGATGCTAGTGCCATCAGTGAATACTTGCAGTGATGACAAATATTTTCATTCAGACTGACAGAGCTTTTGAATGAAGAAGAGGTTCTGAACCAGAAGAAACAACATGTGGAGAGTGAACAGTCTGGTTATGTTGCAGTTCTTTGCAAGTTTCTTTCCGAAAGGGGAAGGTGAAGTACACAGCACTGTACTGTCAGCAGGAGCTAATCCTGTCTCAGGAATATGTCCCTCTGAGTTTTTCTAGAGACACAAAGGTTTTACTTTTGAAATGGGTGGAGACAAACAGAGCCATAGTGGATGCAAACCAGCCTGCACACTAGTACTTAAAGCTGTAAAAGCACACAAGGGAATATGCTTCATCCAGTAATTACAAACCTTGGACAGCTTGTTAGCCATTTCTGTAGATGCTTGCTATTTGGTATGAAACCCACAGTGACTGTCAGAGCAAGGAATGGTTACTTAATCAGATTATTTTGTTTGTTCTTTCAACAAAAAGATGCATCATGATGCAAACATAAGCAGTGATCTCCAAATGATAAAAAATACCTGTCTTCCAGCAGCCTGGATGACCCTTGACTTGGATGGAAAGGTAAGTATGGGACAGAGAAGTAGGAAGGTGCCAGCTACAGAAATAATCACTAGCACTGCATCCATACTGTCATTCATATACTCTGCCTCTAGAAGAAAGGATGCATTGCTGTTAGATGGGGGCTAAATTTTAGTAGGGCATGGGATGCAACATTTAAAGTTAGAAAAATCAACAGCAAAACACTGTGTGAATTAATAAATGGTTGCCCAAAATTGTAAATAATCTTTTAGCATGGTCTTGCATGTGGTATGGAAAGAAAGCAAAATATGTAAAATGAGAGCTGATGTGCCTCCCTGCTGCCCTCATTTGTCAGCTGACAGCCTGGCTCTGACAACATTCCCTAGCTCTGAACTTCCATGGATGTTCTACAGTTCTTGCAGCATTGTCACTTGGCAGGAAATCAAAAGCTTTCTGGGAAGAACAGCAAAGAGGGACAGGCTGTCCTTGCGGACACAATTTATCTGGCTGTCAGCCTCTTCCTGCCATCTCTTGAGAAGCATCCAGGGAAGGGCAGAGGCGAGGAGCAGGTTGCAGGAATCGCTGCAGTGGTGCTGCCTCAGACACTGGCCCAGCTCCTTCAGTCTGCATCCCATGTGCAAGGGGTCCCAGGGCAGACCTCACTCAACCTTGCCTTCCAGGAGCAACCGTGGGCACTGGGCAGAGCTCTGTGGGCAGAGCAGGCCCAGCCACACAGCCCAGATGGGAGGGAAGTGAACCTGGGTCTCTGTATCCTGAGTACACTCACAGTAATTATTATTTAAGGGACTAGGCAGCATTTCTGGCTTGTCTTTTTAGGGCCACACTTTGGGAAGCAGTGCTGATACACGTGATGGGCTCCAGAACCGATTTCAGACCTGTGAAAACCAGAATCCTGCGTTTTAGGTAACTCAATTCTTCCATGTTGTTGAGGTACATTGAGGGCTGCTCTGGGTGGTGCAGCAGTTAGGGGTTGCTCTGTGTCACACTCAGTCTCTGGAGCAGCTCTAGGAGCCTTTTTGCTCTCTACAAGATTGTTCTGTGTGCTAGAAGGTATCACAGATTGAGAGGAAGCTTTTATACTTGGGCTTGTTCATTTGCTTTACTTCATTCAACAGCTTCTAATTATACCCTTTGTACAACCTTAAATAATTCCTCGCTACATAGGGTTTATGGCCCTTCGAGTCATGTAGATACTTCTGTACTTTTACAATTTAATTCAAGGCCATTCCACTAATGGTAGAGGGAGGAAGAAGTAAAGTTGTCTGAAGATCTCATGCAAGCACTTGTACTCTAAAGAGCATGGTTGGGTCTTGTGAGATGTGTGACATTGGTCATGCTGAAGTCTTCCTCAGCTGATGGAAGTTTCCCAGCAGGACTAGGGACATTTCTTTGTAAATCCTTCTGATTTCTAAATATTGATGATGTAGCTATTTTTACAGCTTACAGTGGCAGCACCTCTGAGCCACAGCCAGAACTTGCCAGCAGTTCAGGTGTGTACTCAGTTCAAGAAAGCTCTAAAGCACTGGAGCCATCCTCTCCTCATTGATGGTTATAGTAGAATTTCCTTTGGGATTCTCACTGTTCCTTGCAATTTTGTAGTTGCTGTTCTGAATCAAAGGAACCCTCTGAATACAAATGGCAGTGTTTCTGCAGCTGTTTTTCCAATTAAAATTTTGTCTGCTTTGTGTTGAATAGAGGATTTCTTCCACTGTTAACTGTGTAGTTTAACTAACTATGGCCCAGATACTTCAAGATCTTTGTTTTTCAGCAGAGTATAAATTGAAAGTGTAATTTTGTAACTTCAACCATCCAGTCTTGTAGCAAATAGAATTTTATTTAATTCTGCGTTTTTATTTGCTGTTCAAGACTTAGTGAATGAAAAGTAAGATGATGCCTTTCTAAGCATCAGTGATGTTCCCCACTGATAGCTCTCCTGTATTCTGACCATGAATTCCCAGAGTCAATTTTCAGGGTTTTGATAGGAACTTTCAAAGTTAAATGTATCACGTGCTCCAGACAAACTGCTTTCAGCTTCAGGATCCCTGAAGTGTTGGCCTAAATTTGCTGTCAGTTCCTAATGAAAATTTTCTTGAGCAGTGACCATCATTCCTTCAAACAACATGGAAACTGTTTTTTCCAGGGTTGAGCAGCAGCTGTGGGCACTGAGAGCCCATCATGGCCAGTCTCACCTGGGCCTCCTCTGCACTCTCCACCCATGGCCCAGGAGCTCCACAGAAGCTAGGGCTTGGGCTTAGTTCTGATCTTTGATGAGCCTGACTTCCTGAGGAGGCTTTCTGGTCTGATTTTGGACTTGCCCCTTTGTGTCAGAGCTGCTGGATATTGATCACTGGAGTGCTGGTTGGAACTTTGCTTTCCTCTATTGTCAGACATTGGAACAGGTTCCTCACTGAATTTGTGTACGCCCCATCTTTGCAAGTAGAAGGAATAGAATGGAAATGGCCTCAACTTGCACCAGGGGTGGTCTAGATTAGATTTTAGGAATTTCTTTTTCACAGAAGGGGTTGTGAGGCATTGGGAATAACTTCCCAGGGACTGTGGTGGAGTCACAATCCCTGGAAGTGTTCAAAAAACGCATGGATATTGCATTTGAGGATGTGGTTTAATGGTGAATGTGATGATGGGTTGACAGTTGGACTTGATCTTAGAGATCTTTTCCAACCTTAATGATTCCATGATTCTGTGAATCCACAGGACCTGCTCAGCTCTCCTTGTTCAGGTCCTGCAGAGCTGTGCCCATCACTGGTGCAGGGTCCTGCTTTAGCTGACCATCACCAGTGCTTTTGGATTTCCTTTGCTGCTGGGGAGAAGCTGCTGCTGTTGCTCCCTGCCAGCCAGTCCTACTGTTTGCTCCTGAAGAGTATGGGATTTGGTGCTGGGAAATACAGCATCATCTACTGGCTCTAAACCTGGCAACGAGGATAATTCCTGCACTGTAGTTTAGTTGGAAGCACCTTGGTTCTTAAAGACTCTGTTCAGAGCTTTTGCTTCCAGAATTTAGGGTTTTCCAAATTTCTGTACTGTGAAGAGCCATCTTTTTGTTGATGTTTTTGCAGCTACAGTTCTTCTTTAAAGTAGGTGTTTGGTTTCTCTGTGCTGTTAAATTTCAATGAGTTATGCTGTCAGACTGGTCTCTATGTCATTTCAGAACCACTTTTTTAAGTTGCACACATTCTGCTCCAAGTACTGTCAACTCTGGGAACTGCCTATGTTTGTACATTGAAATATTTTCAAGTGATAATGAGTTCTCCTAAGAAAGCATTGCTTACTTCCACATACATGCAACTCTAGTCTGAGACTTGTACTTTCTCCTGTATTATTTTATATATAGCTTGGAAAAAGCATTCTCACAGTGAAGTCACCAGCTAGACAAGATAGTGACTGGCAGATAGGCAGGAAGCAGCTGCTGCCTTGGGTGGTGATGAGTCTGATCTCTGATGGGCACAGCACTGTCATTTGCATTTTTCACAGGAAATCTGCTCTTGCGTGGGGAGTTGCAGTCTCTGAGAGAACTAGCAACAGATGATGCATTTATCTGTGCTGACTTTACTCATGACCACATCTGATATATTACTCAGTTGTTCTTCCATGTTGTTTTGCAATGGAGTACTTTACCTTCCTTTCAAGTAGAAGGTAAATGAAGGCTTGTACTAGGAAACTAGGAATAATGCAGCTCTAAGCTTCTGGATGGGCTCACAGAGACACAGGCTTTGCTGGCAACTTTCAAATAAATCCCTTGCAGCAAATTTTTTTTTTCCTCCTTCCTCTTTGGAAAACTACAGACCATTAACAATTTTAATAATAATTTCAAAAAGAAAGAAAGGGCACTGAGGGTGACATTCCCTGGCTGGTGCCCAGTGATGGTTCCATCCCAATTACCCATAATGAGGAGAAGAGATGAAGCCTTCCCTCCTCTTCTCTCCCCTCCCCTCTCCTCCCCTCCCCTGCCCTTGCTCTCCACAGGTCTCGAAGAGGAGTTGGGGGTTTTGGCCTCTCTACCTTTGGGTCTTGGCCTCTTGTGCACAACTTTGCACAGAACCTCTCAGGGGAATATTCAGTCTCCTCCAATCCTGCAGGGCTGCAGCCAGTGAGCCCATCTGCCTCCTGTTGTGCTGCTGGAGAAAGCCAGGGTTCTGCATTTGGTTGCATTGGTTGCTCCCTTGCACGTGACTGACTGGCCCAACGTAAAGCTCAGGTGTTAAATTGTGAACTGAACTGCTTGTAAAACAGCTGCCTTACTCATCGTGCTGCTGCAGGGCATGCAATAGCATCCTGTCTTATCGTGGAGACTGCTTTTGATCAGGTTGGTCCAATTAAGCTCAGCTGACGGGAGAAGCGTGGCCTGCCTGCGAGAGGCAGCATGTCCAGAGCACCCTGCAATGGCCTCTGAGGTGTCAGCAGCCCGAGAGGCTGAGCAATCTCGAGCTCTCCTGTGTGCTGTGTTGCGTCACCTCCAGCTCTGGATGCACTGCTGGCTGTGCCTGCTGGCTCTGTCGTAGTGGAGAGCTCTGCTCCTGCAGTGGAAAGGTTCCTTGTGGAGTGATGGGGTCCCTGGCTACTCCCATGACCAGTACTGTGTGTTGCATCCAGCACTGGCCATTGTATCACTGACAAAACCTACAGAAGAAGATGTCCTCACATAGCCTCACCTGTGACAACATGTATTTTTAGACTGTCAGTCTCTAATAAAACACTAGCACTAAATCATTTAACTTGAATTCAGGAACTAACCAGTTCATCCTTCCTTCAGGCTAGTCCTCCTTCTTCAGAGCCCCGTGACAATTCTCACCTCACTGGCATCCACTTTTAAGTGTCTCAGATGGGGCTGCCTGTCCCCATGGCTTTTAACAAAGCAATGACTTGAATTCATTGGGTTTTTTTCACCATTATGAGAAGTTACCCAGAAAAGGCAACCCTCCCTCCCACTAGCAATTGAATCCCATAAGCAACAGAATATGTCAGGGTGTGTAATCTCACCTCTGCCCTGCGTTGTTGGAGGCCTCTGCATTGCCACGTGCCTATTGCTGTGCTGGTGCTGTGTAGATTCTGCACCACAGCAGCCCAGTCCCAATTCCAATTGCTTAAGCTCTGAATGCTGGGGTGTGAACTGGGATGCAGGAAAACTTTTCTTGAATAACTTACCAACATGCCGTGGGACAAATGAAGTCACCAAGTGCAGCCTAATACGGTTCTTTCCTCTGGACCTTGCTTAACAGCCAGTAAATGACAATACAGAGATTGCAAGGCAATGAGTAACCTGTCAAAGGCCCACTTGCTGTTCACTGGTGTCTCCCTTGCACCTTACCATGGAGCAGTTGGACTCAACATGGCATGAGCTGATGTGGTCCTTTGGATGAACTTCCCTGAAGCTGGTAAGTTCCTGGAGAGCCTTAAGCCTCAACACTGCTAAGTTTATAGGGTTGGTTGTGTGTTCCAGTCGCCTTCCATAAGGCCCTCAGTAGTGCTGACCCTGCCCTTGAAGAGGTTGTGAAAATAATAAACACATTAACAAAGGTAAAATAAATACTATAGGTAAGAGGAACATGTCTCTCTGTCACCTGGGTAGGTGGTGGGCAGGGGAGCATTCTGTGTCAGGCCTGATGACCCCATACTTGATCCAAAGACTTTGTGTGTGGAGGGCCTTAGTATGTTATCAAGATAGCTCAGTGTGATTAGTAATTAGCATCCTTAAGCAGATTCAGAGTGGGTACAGTGGGATAATCTGGCATGGTTTTCCTTCTGGTATTTCATGGCAGTGTATTTGTACTTTTCTTCCTTTGTGGCTTTCACATGCTAATAATTTGTGGATGACAGTTTTAATCTTCAGAAAGAAGCATCTCTTCCTCTGAATCACTTTGTAACTAAATGAATAGCAGTCATGGTTCCCATGTTTCAGTGGGATGCCACTTAAAATTTGGAATACCTAACACCTTTTCCAAAATTAACCGCAACTGGGATCAAGGTGCACACCAATATATAAATAATATAGCAACAGTCTATGAGCAATCACGGGTGTGGCTTCCATTTATGATTCAGAAAAAATAATGAGCTCTGTGGATGAAAATAGGCATTTGGGTGGGGATTATGCAAGGCCTGAATTACGATGCAGGATGGGTGGGGGTAACACCTCTTTCAGTTTACAAATGCTAATCACAAGCTCAGCAGCCAGAAATTTCTGCAGTGCTATTTAACGAATATTAATAAGTATAATTAAATGCTGTGCTAGATTTTCAGTGCCAGGAAGCTGTGTGAAACACAACATTTGCTGTATGTTTTCATTTTTAAATGAATATAAGATGTTCTGAAAAGCAAGCTAACAGGAAATGAAAAGATTAGCCTCCTTTAAAAAACAAAAGTTTACCCCAGGAACACTGAGTACACCCAAAGAAAATCAATAGGTTGCCTAACTGCAGAGTGCCTACAAGCAGATAAAATGAGGGTTTACCTTCATCTCCAATTTCCTTCTTGACATAATCCAGAGAGTATGTATTTAACATACAGCTTATAATATTATTAAAAGTGTTTATAAGGGCCACAGTCAGTAATCATGAGTTTGAAGTGTGGGAATTCCACCATGACTGATCTGGCCATCATCTCAACCCTGAATTCTTGACAAGACTTGGTTTGAAGACCATCAGCAACTACTCTGCTGTAATAACTGCCCTTTCAAAATTGATGTCTTTGTCCTGGACAAGAAGGATCCTTTTCTTTATCATGTCAAGCTTAACATTTCACTTGGACGGTTTAAAAACAAAACCAAGGCTGCAGCAGGAGCAAATGTAATCTCGGTGAGTGTTCTGCAGTTTCAGGACAGTAATTGTGCCTGTTGCTGTCTGGGAGTGAATGGAAAACTCTTAATGACAGCAACAACAATCAGTACTTTTAAATGACTGCAGATTTTAATTATGTCGTCAATCAGCATACTTCCGAATCCGGTTTATTTTCTGGTTTATCTCTTGTGATGCAAAAGAAGCTGATGATCAGCTACAGCTCTGGGTATGTACTGACTTTATCTGTTTAACAGCAAGTTAATGTGGTGAAGTTAAGCTAATGGGTTTTTCAAGTCACTTGGTACTAACACAGCCTCTTCTTTTCAGGAAAAGGTATAGTGAGGCAAACATCCTTTCCTTTAGTTACCAGCCAGACTCAGCTCCTCTGGGTTGATTTGCCAGTCTGAAATTCACCAAGTGAAGGGGGTTCTCCAACATCAGAGCAGCCAAGCAGCACCAGGCAACACCAACCCGTGCCCAGGGTGAATATGAGAGATGCTTTTTGCTGTCACTTGTTACTCAGTGTGCTTTTGCTTGTGCTATCAACAGTTTTGAGCATGGGGGAGAGGTCACCCAGGCCCCCCATCCCCTTTCACCAGCTTTGCTGCCAGACACATCTCAATGATCCTGATTTCACTGGAGGGCTGTGCTGGATCCAGCCCTCTGGAGTTTGTTGTGGTGCAACCCCTCTGTCCCAGCACAGCTGCTGCCTCCTGACACCAAGGAGTCCTCAGGGACATGGAAGGATGGTCACAACAGGTCCCCTGAGGCAACATGGAGAGTGCTGAGAGCAGGGGGAGCAGTATGGGTAACCTGTTCCTTGAATCAGGAGGCTGTGAGCAGCACTGCCTTTCCACACATGCACATCTTCCTTCCCTGCTTTAACACCAATTCCTCGACTCTCCAAACTTCAGTTTATCAAGCTGCTTTGAAGTGTGATTATTCCAGTTAAATCTAGCTGGCAAGGGGCTTCCTTCGCAGAGGCAAGCTGTCAGGCCTTGCCCAGGTGAGTCCAAACTCTAAATATTCAAACGTGATCAGGCTGTTGCAAAAGCATGTTGTGTCCTGGCAAGTCTTATCATGTGCCAGGGGATGAGCAGAGAAATGTCTTCTGGCCAGAACTTGCAAAGCTTCCCCCACAGCTCTACAGCCTTAATTAGTTACTTGGAAAACAAAGTACAATTTTTGGGTCATGCAGACTTTGTTTCCCAAAGCACAGGAATCTGGTGTCTAAGAATATATGCAAGGCTTCCACCTGCTTTTGTCAGTGACCCCTTCGCAGAAACAACCACTGAATAGTGGACCAAGTCCTCAGGGAGACCTCGTTAGTACAGAATTTTAAAGATAAAACAGCCAAGTTACTTAAACACTGTAAGATTCGCCTGTTATTTTCCTTGTACTCAAGGGGCATGTGAGCTCTGTAACCTGTTTGAAAGTCTTGCTCATAGCCAAGAGGTTCCTTGCTTAACTTCTGAAATGTTAACATTGTGCTATAATTCAGCTGACACAGCACACAATAGGAAAGCCAGCATCACTACAGTAACTTTTTTTGGTTTTAATACTCAGGACTGAGTAGTCAATACCAATACTCTGAGGAAAGGAGAATGTTGGTTTTTTTTCCTAGGAAAAAAACAAATGGAGGTTAGGTTAAGTCTTAAATGTATTAGGAATTTCAGAAAAGGTTATGTAAGACTATTCAAAAGCACAAGTTTGATAACAGTTTTAAGCTTTTTAGCACTATAAATATGAAAATAGCTTGTATGCAGAAGCAGCTCAAGTACTTCTGCTGCTACAGTAGCAGTTTTTTAGGGAACCTTTACTGCTAACAGAAGTGGAAGTACATGCTGGCATGCAGGGCTGGAGAAACTGTAAAATGTACCCCATATTTTATACCAGATATGTTTAGACTAAAATTGGGGGTGTTGAAGTATAAGGAATAGAGTGGGACCCAGAAGCAAAAGCCAGGAGAGATTTGTAGGGCAGCTGCTTGGGTTTAGAGGGAGTTCTACTGGAGTTACAGCTGCTGACTCTGTGCCAGCTCTAACAGTCCACAAGGCAAGAGCAGCCACCTGGCAGTGTTGGTCTGTTTGCTGCAGCAGTGATGGTGTGAGAGGGTACCTTATTTTGGGGTCCTAGAGTTGCAACCTTCCCCTTAAATATGAGCAGTTTGAAGTATAAATGTTACCTTTTCCATCTTAGAAAAATCCAGGGGGTGGAGGGAAAGCAGAGCTTTCAGCAAGCTGAATATGAGAGTTGACAGCCTTGCACAGGATTAGGTAACTTGTTTATGTTTTGAAGCCAATCTGCCTGGCACAGCAGTAGGTGTTTAAGCACCTTCCTAAATGAAGCTTAGCAATCTATAAGAACCAAGGGATGGGGCATTACTGAAAAACTGCATCTGACAATTTTTACATCCAGTACAAGTCCAGGTACCCTGTTTTATTCTGAAATAAGCCCACTGACAGAAACATGCAGATTGCCAGATCAAGGCAAGTATTTACCTGCATACACAGTCAGAGGATCAAAGTTGTGTGATGCTTTGTATCCTCAGTAACCTTATCCATGGCTTGCATACTATGGTGAAATACACTTGCTTTGTGGTAAGTATTCACATTTTTTTTCCCTTTCAACCATGCTATTTATACTCAAGCTTTTTTTCATCCTCAGAACATGAGTAGCTCCTCTTCAGTCACCCTTAACATACAAATGAGTTTTTTTTTACCAGGTGAGAAATTGAAGACAGGAACACTACTGCCCTCTCCTTCCTGTATGATGGTGGCTAACATGCTACAGGTGACTCTAGAAAAAAACAAAATCATTAATGTTAGGCCAGATAACTCAATCTTACAGGATGTTTTATTGTCAGCACAAAACTATAGATACCATGCTACCACGTTAGTAAAGTGGAACTAAAATTAATGGTTTGCAATGTGCGTTATTGAACACTTCTGCAGAAATCTTAGCTCTAATTAAATGCAAGCTGAATTCAACATCTGTTGCACATTCAACATTATTGACTGTGAACTTTCCAGTAAATTCAGAACTAAAATGCACAACTGCATAAACTATTCAATAAAGCAAAAACCAAAATGTATCATAAATAAGTATTTTATAACTTTATTAAACTCAAGACATGACAATATTCAAAATACAAAGTGAATTATTTTTTATTCAATACTGTACACGATGCAGAAATATCAGTGCATTTCTATAGCATGTATTTCACCTTCATTTAGTTTGTACTAAAACAAATAAAAAGTAAGCTTTAAAATAGCTCAAACATCTTTCAGCAGTTTAAACTGTAAACACCTTGTTTACTTCTGTTAGGAGGAACACATTCATCTTCTGTACCCTTGTTAATGAGCACCCTTTCTCTTGTGCTTATGTGTAAGAGGAAAAATGTAACCAAACTGAGCACGAGAAACTGCTAAGGTGGCACCTCAGTGAACTTCAGTGAATGGCTGAGGCACACTGAGGAAAAATTAAACAGCAAGAAGCAGCATCTGAAGCAGCAAGAGATGGGACTGATACTGTTCATAAATGGAATTGTGTTTTTTCCTCGTACCCTCCTCCCCTAAAATACTGAACAGAAACCAGAACACAAGACCAGCTTGTGCTGTGTTTCTGTATTTAATACAGTCATAATTTCAGACTCTAGGTGAGCACTAGCTCTATAGTTGTTACTGCCTACCTAATAGCAACCCTGTGGCTGCTCAGGACACATTCACACATTTCTAGGATCCAGCAGGAAAAGAGCAGCAGCAGAGGCTTAGCAATAGCTGGTCCAAGTCTCTTCTAGGAAAAACTGCAAAATTGAGCCAAGTGTGTCTAGCAAGTGAATTCACAAAACCTAACTCACTTTAAAAGTCTATTAGCGTCAAATTAATTTGTAAGATAGATTAATCTTTCAAAATGCACATCCAATATGCCTGCCAAGTCTTGAAGTGGGTATCAGATCTTGCAGTTACCTTCTTATCAGGCTGACATATCCTAGTCAAAGAGGACAGAGTCTGTTCTCGGTAGAATTACTGTGTAAGAGAAATTTTGGAAAATACCTGATACAAAAACTGTACTGCATTACTTGGTCTGTTGTCTGCTTCAAAAGTGACTCTTAAGCAAAGATCAATTTTTAATTTTTTAATAATGTGACTACCAAATATGTTCATCTAGGTAGCATACAACTGGCCAACTGTGACTACTATCCCTCCATGTTTCTGCAGAATCTTGTAGGTTTTCAGCTTACATACCAGGACAAAAGAAAAAAAAAGTCTTAAGAAACATATCGAATATATGCAGCATAAGAGGACTTTACCATCCACTTTCCAGTTCTCAGAGGACAAACTGCTCCTACTTCATTATCTGTGAACCATCAGAACTTTGTAACATGATAAAGTTCAGCTCCATCCCAAACAACTGAGCTGAGACTGTGCTCCCAGACACTAAGGGGATACCACGTAGGACAGGTGCTTTCGTTTCAGAGGACCACCTATGTCCATTCTGGGTTTTGAGTCCAGTTTTATTGTGGCTGAGGTGGCTGTGCAGTCACCAGACCAGGACTGAACCTCAGTGTTAGAGCTCCTTTCCTCTGCTTCTCTGAAGAATTTCTCATACTTGTCCAAATATGGAGGTCTCTCTGGTAGCAGATAGTAGTGCGTTGAACTGGCCTTCTTACCATTTTCAATAATTGGAAGAATGCAGGGGACCCTGTTGGAAGATCCTTCACTATTTTGTCTTTGTAGAGCTTTGCTGCTGACATATTTAGGATCAGGTGCAAAGCTCTGGGTGGGGGGCATAACCCCATTGAGGTATGATGGAAGGCTTTTGGGGCTGGGGGTGCGGGAATTGCTGCATGACAAAGGTTCTCGGGGGGGCACTTTGGGAGGCCTGTCTTCATCACTGTACGCACTGGAAGCAACTTCTGCTGACCACCTTCTGTAGTCTGGTTTGAGAGCCCTTGGGGGTATGGGAACCCGTGGTGGAATCTCTGGTTTATCTTCATCAGAAGTTGGAGATGACCTGTTTAAGTGTCCAGTTAGTCTTACTATGGGTTTATTGAGAGATCCAGCTGGCCCAGAATGGGACCTTCGCAGGCGTCGGTGCAGTTGCTGTGGAGGAGGATAAATACTGGATATGTACACATTTAGGCTTTGTGTAGGGTTGGCATCTTCTGGTTTTGGTCCTGTTGGAGTATCGAAATATGCATAGTTGATTTGTCCACAGCCCCTAAAGCTCCGACGGCTTGGAGCACTGGATTTAAAAGGAGGAAGTTCATAATCTTCTAACAAAAAGTCAGTATCTGAGCTAGTCAGGAATTCTACCTCTTTGTCAACCTCATCTGGAGTAAAGTCTTCAGATATAGGTAGAGGGGGTAGCGGCCTGGAGCTGCGGTCATTACCAGATGCAGACAGAAAGTGAATTGGTCCATTTTTTATTGGCATGTGAGGAGGCGTTTCTTCAGAAACACAGCCCATGGTTAATGACAGTTTACTAAAGCCAGGAAGGAGATGGTCATCGTATCTTGAAACTGGCTGCTCGTTTTTGGGACTTACAGGAGGCAGACTGAATTTCTGAGATGGGACTTGGATGCAACTTCCAGCAATGTGGTCATTCATGGAAGCCTGGTTGGAAGAGTGCCCTAAAAAGGTGAGAAATTCTTAGAGACACTTTCCTAAGTAACACTCCAGCACATGACTTTGCCACTGCGTATTTAATTCCTTCTAATGCAACAAGGAGTAATGTCTGTTTAATGACTTCAGGCAGTGAAATGCAGGTATTACAGATCTTGTCTGGTCGTGGATTTATGCATTTAGTTAAGATAGCAGCAGATTACCGTATTGTTTTAGACCAGTGCTCCAGTTCAATGAGGTAGTTCAAGAGACCTCAAGCATAAGCAAGAGAGCTACAGACAGAAAGATCCCAGCATAGGATCAAGAAAAAATGATGTTTTACTAAATGTTTTTTCTGTCAAAAGTGTAAAGGAAACTCGGAGGCCTCCTAAGTACAAGGAGAAGGGGGTGTGTGTGTGTTTTTTCTTTAACTCAATCATGTTATTTAAAAATGGTTTTGTTGGCTGGACCTGAATAGGAGCACTTTCCCGAACTGCCAGCAGGGGGCAGCGCGGCCCAGCCCGGAGCACGTTGGTGTCAGCGAGGCCCGCAGGGTTTTTCTCAAGACAAATCCCTTACACTTCCTAACACGTATGTGTCAGACTTTGTACTTACCAATGGATGGCAAATGTTGCTCGGTTGATGGGTTTAAATTATATGTCACTGCTATAGGGTCCACATTAAAGAAAGTACTAGGGAAAAAGAAGAAAAAAAGTCTTCACTGTAAATAAACCATAGTTCTGTACTGGCACAAGTATGTCTAACACTCATTTCATATACTCGAAGATCAATAGATAAATTTTAGCCTCACTCACTTTTCAAATCCACTGTGGGTACCCCAGCAGGTTTTCAGACTGCCCATGCCTTGACTGGTGTGAAGAAATCCAGTTTTTAATGGGACTCTCATCTCCTGAGCAGCAACTCCTGCAGTTGACATCTTGCAGTGTTCTCTGAGGATGTCTCACAACCCTTGATATTCAGGACTTGGCAGATTTCCCGCCGTTTTCATTCCCTTCAAGAGAGAGAACATAAATATCAGAAATGCAAACCTGATGTTCCATCTCTCATCTGAAATTTCAGTATTCAAGGAATTAAATAACTCTGTAGAAAGGCCTTCTGACCTAATATTTGCCAAACAGAAAACCTGACCAAACTTCTTGTTTTGAGTCTGACTGCAAAATTAAAGTACAAAACAGGTAAGTTCACTTAAAGAACTGAACTGCATAGAAAAAAGGAAAAATGTTAAGTAAAGGTATTGATATATGGCAATTGTTTATCCACAATTTCAATTCTTGAACATAAACTACTAGTTATTCATGCAAAAAAATGTTTTAAAGAAGTTTTCTAGAACAATCTAACCTTCTAGTAGCTATCTTCAGTTGTATCTTTCTGCTACAGATTTTAGTTTCCAGTCTAGCCAACATGTAACAGCCAAGTTTGCTGTTAAGTATTATCTTCCATAGCCTTTGCTCCAATAAACAGAATTATTGGCTACTTGAATTAGAATTCTAAAACTCCTTTTACATGAAACAGTAACTATTTGTAACAAACTTAAGCATTAAGATACTTTAAAACAGCCTCAAGTCTTCTAGCTATTTCAAACAAACTGGAAATCTAGTGATTTGAAATAATCTCGGCTGAAACTGCCCTGCTGCATTCAAATCTATTTCAGATGTGTGAAGAATGCTTTATCTGGCCCATTTATGACAGAAAAAATATGTTGGCAATTGCTATACATTGAGTAAGTAATCACAGTCTACAGACCAAATTGACTCACAAGACTTTGTTTAGGAAATTGATCAGGGAGGGGAAGGGGCAATGTAAAAATTAGTCAGCATTCTGAAGTCAGGAAAAATTAAGTCCAAGACTATAAACAAAGATGTTCTCTGGGTCTCTGCTTCATCTACACAAATATCCTAAATTCAGCAAGTACAATATGGTCTGTTTAAAACAACACATGCAAAAAACCTAACAAACCAAACCCCACCCAGAACAGTTTAATTGTATCTCTCTTGAGAATCAATACTATGACCATATAATATTCATGTGAACTTCTCCATACCCCTCCACCAAAATAATTCCACATAAAGAAAAGTCAACCAGCAACTGAGGGCAGGCTACATCAGTGCTCAGCAAACATGGCAAGAAAACCCCTTCACAGTATGGTACTGCAAGAAAATGGGGTACAGACACAGGCAGTAACTTATGCTTATGGTAAATCTGTCCAAAACCAGGCTTCTATGCAGATGTGTAACCTCCTTTCGGAGGAAAGGTCCATTTTACTTGTCTGCAGCATGAGGGATGGGCAGACTCCTAAGCAGGACTGTAAACCAGGTGCCTCAGGATTAGTTTGCAATCCAGCATCACTATTTGCAATTTATAAACAATTACTTGAGAATGAAAAGCTCTGCTGTGCTCTTTCAAATTTTAATTGGGTCCCACATTGATCATCTTAAGAACTTTTGACCGTATTGTAGGTTTATGATGTGTGAGACCTAATCCTATTCTCTTTAAGAGTGTGGTGGTTTTCTTAATCAGGACTGTCTGTGTCAACAGAAGTGGGATTGTTTTATTCACTGCCAGATACCCAATATATTTTAGGCAGGCATTTCAGAATAACTCTAGACAGGAGACTTTAATAGAAGTGAACAGGGACCAAAACAGTATTCTACGTACTGCAGGACAGTTCTACTTTATTCAGCCCTCCTGATTTTAGTAAAGACCATGTTCTTCCTCTTCAGGCAACCTCCTTAAAAAGCTAGCTTAACCCTGGAAATTTTTGCATAACAGTTAAGTGGGACCCTTCCCAGTACCAGGAACTGGAGCTATTTAATAGCAAAACTAAATAAAAACAGAGCCCTGGGAAGCACTAACATAGTCCTGTAAGTGCAAGCAGAACCACTGTCCACAGGGGAGCAGAACACTGGAGATACCCATTTGTCAAAATTACTTAAGCAGAACAGTACACATATAGCACCAATTCTAAAATTACTTCATATCAACAAAATTTCCAAATAAAACATCCATCTTATCAGTTCACACTGTATTGACCAGTGATTTTTTTTGTGCCTCACAGACCCTATCCTATTAGCAACAAATCTACCAAAGAAATTAAGGAGAATGAATTAGAGAGCTTAAGGCTAATGCAGCTGTCCATTTCAGTATTTCTGAAGTCAAATGGCAGTCACAAGTTAAAAAAGCACTGGTACAGAACACTGATTAGTCAGCAAATGATCATACTCCACCTCTGTGTGTACAAGATCTGACAGGATCATGAGACATTGATTATGATATAAAAAAATGAGAGGAGGGGGAACAGCTGCTGTAGTTTGAGAGCACATGTAATGTGCTAGCTGTGATAACATACAACCCTTGCAGGGCTTGTTAAGAAGCCCAACCTCCACCAAATCCCACGCCTAAACCACTACTAGTAATTACTGTGTCAGCTTTCTGAATGCTGTCTAAATCTCAGCTCTCAAGACTGATAGTTGCACAATCACCTCTCTGAAATCCCTCTGGAATGCTAAGCTCAACATCTGAAACACACTTAAATATTTACATATTCTAGGAAAAGGTAATTTTCACTTGTTTCAGTCTTTTTTTAAAAAGAAAGCACAATTTATACAACCATAAAACTTGCTTCATTCTATCAATGACCTCTTTGCGAATTCACAGGTGATTTGTCTTGGCATTTCAGAGAGTTATGAAACTGCCCTCTGTGCCTTAAGCTAGGATATCAAGAGAGGTAGTACTCTTTCACTAAACCACCTAGTTACTTTTTCAGTGGAGTTCAGAGAGTTGGTGCTTGTATTTTAAAACATGCATAAGCTTGTTTGAAGACAGTATCTTAAGAGGGAGACATGAGAACATGTAATTGAGTACAAACTTTGTATTTTAGACAGCATGCTCTTACTAAAGCTGAGTAGTACATATTATAGTCTAGTAACTGGTTTTAAAGAAAGAGTAAAATTTACAAAAGCCAGTCATGAAGATATAAACATCAACAGTTTTCACTGTTAACTGCTGTCCCAATTCTGCTTCCTTAAAAGTTTGAGGATCTAAACCATAAATAATACCAAACTATATTTGCTAAAGAAAATGGACGTTACTCAGTCATGAAGCATTCTTGATCTCACATTTGTGTGCTGCTCATTTGCATAGAATGGGCTTTCAGTTACTCCGCTTGTCTGACCTAGTCATGCACAGTTTATGGCATTTAGGAAGATCGAAGCACTGTTGAAGATGTTAATGGCAAAGAAACTAAAACCAGAGCTGGTAATTTCCACAGGGCATTTACAAGCCAAGGCAATTCAAAGGTTTGTTGGTGCATTAGGAAGCTATCAACAGTATTCCCTGTAAGGCAAGGTGACAGTGTGGAGGAGGTATTTGTAATCATCCAGCTCTGCTTGTATTAACAAATATGAATAATATCAAGTATTGGAGATGAGATCGATTTTTTATTTTTTTTCACAAAGCCAAATATACCTTCAGACTTCAACAGAATGGCTGTGTGTAAGCTGAAAATAGTCAAATGTATCCATAAACAGCAGGGTATCTACATAGTGCAAAATGTGTAAGGATTTTTGTGGTAAGTTGAAATTCAGCAAATAACCCAAATAGACAGTTTTCATACAGATACATGTTAATAAATACTTGTGTTATAACAACAGTAATCCTCTGTTTAGAAACTAAGAAGTATTTGCATGTATTTTAGCTCAACACCTATCACTAATCACACACAGAATCTTGTTACTCTGTTCCCTGCTCTCAAAGTCCCAATGCAACCAAATATTTGAGGCAAGTCAAGTTCATAACAAAGAAAACCTCTCTGGTATGCACAGTAGACCAAAGCATGCTCTAGAATGTTTCACTTAATGGGTACAGAATACAGCAATTTGCTGTACAGATTTCTGAATGCCTGTACAAACTTTGGACAGGTTTTTAAAAACAACACTCTTGAAAAGGAACTTACATACTTGTAAGAAATGGGAAAAAGGGGAAGAAAAAAAGTAAGACCTACTTACCCCTTTTGGGAGGGGAAGAAACATGTCTACCTTAAATCCACAACCTATTTTTGCTCACCTTGCCACCACATTATCTTTAACAAATCTCAGAAGCAATTCACAGGAGGAGGGGCACATTTTTGCACTACAAGTCATCCACTCCAGCTAGCTGTTCCTTATTTGACAATGTGATGTAATTTCCTTTTTCTCCTCTGACTTTCTATTTAATATAAGTACCTGAGATAGAACCACCTCTTTTAATATTTAAGTGTTTCAGAATTCCAACTGGACTTTAAAAACCTAAGAGCTGTTAATATACTTTCTAGAACTCCAAATACTTGAAAAAAAAAGTTAAAAATTACGTTTCGCTAGTTCTTATCCCTCAAGTACTTCTGTCTTTGCAGCTAGATGAATGCTGAGTAACCAACACTTAGCAGAAACAGCCTCATGAGAAGGCTAGTTTAAATCAATTCATTTAATAAATAATTAGATATTCTTTACTAAGCACCAAACCTCCACAGTGGAGTTGAGTATTCCTGAGTCACAGGCCAAATCATGCTCAGATACAGGCCTCAGAAAATACTTCCACTTACAGGAATTATCTTCTTTACAGTTATTATATAAATGAATTACACTCTTAAATTTGAGATATTTTTCTACACATTCTGCCAACCAGAAATGGGCCATTCCATTGTAAAGAATTTAAGACTATGATCACTTAGCAAACAGTCAGATCATGGGTACTTGCTGTTAAAACTAATCCTATGGGTATACTACAGACAAATCCACTGAACAGCAGACAAACTCTCTTTCTAGATTACAACAGTGAGCTAATTTTGAGTATATTAAAAGAACTGCAGTTCATCAAGCAGTTTAAGTTCAGTTAAAATTTGGGCTACCATTTCACAGTCCTACACAGCAAATGGGAGTAACCTGTAAATTGCCAGTAGAAAACTAATAATTAAATAGCAAGACAATTGCCTTGCCTCTGCTTGTCAGATTTCAGATGCATGCTTAAGGTATGGTACTTCACCCTCCTGAAAATTTTAATGTGAATATAGACAGCTTACATTCAGGAAATAAAAATTCCTTTATAGCTGACTCAGAATCATAACCATAGTGTTAGACATACTGTGATAAGTTTTAATTCTTTTTTCTACTACAGAGAACTGGAACTGTTTTTCTCTGAAATAATTCCTGTACTGCAGAGCATGGCAGACATAGGGCTTCACCAAGAACATATGCCACTCACCTCAAAAGGTAGCTTTCTTTTTTAAAAAAAAAAAAAACAAAATCAGAAAATTATCCCATATAGGTAAATTACTAAGGAAAGAAAACTAGGTTTGTGCATAAAGTAAACTGAGTGAATAACACAGGTGAATTAAGCAGTTTAACTAGATTATAAATGCAACTCACAAATGCATTTGTGATGCAGTGGCATCATTCACCTGCCATTCCAGTACAACAAAGACGCAGATATTCCCAAAATGACCAAAGAGACCTTGCCCCCAGAGCCTTTCCCATCCAGTTAATATGTAATGAGGCACTGTTATCTTTAGATCAAGCATAATAAATTTTTTGCTTATTGCTTCAGAATACTGCACAGGGCCCTTGGTCTGTGCTCCAGTGACAGGAGACCACTGCAGCCTTCGAGTCCCCCGGCCTGCTCACTCTGCTGTCACATGCTCCACTGTCAATACTGAAGGGTACAGCGATGTCTTCAGATTTAACCACCACAGAGTGGCTATTTTAGAAAATCGAGCATAAGTGCGTAATGAGGTATTAAGTCACAAAGAAATGTTTATTCTAAATTAAGCCATCTTAAATTAGAGTGCGAAGCGCAGAGCTTGAGCCCACAGTGCGGTCTCTTGTTTACTCACAGGAGGGAGAGGAGCAGCTCGGAAGTGAGTGAGAGAACACTGATACTGTTTCGGGTCAGGAAGAAAACGCGTGGCACGCCACGTTGATTTCCAAGAATGCGGCTACGGACTCCGCTGACCCCGGGAGGGTCCAGTCCCATTTGGAGGGACTCCCGCCACGGCGAGCGGGGCGAGTGTCGCACCGAGATCACCCCGCCAGCCCCATGGCGAGCGGCGCCGCGGCGGGTCCGGCCCTGCTGCCCCCCCACCCCCCTCAGCACAACAGCACAGAACGCGCTCCCGGCTCCTCCTGGCGCGCGCCGTCGGGCCCGGGGCCGCCGCCACCCCTCGCCC